>JAECWJ010000378.1:1202500-1757500 GCA_018150375.1 Drosophila sturtevanti
TATGTTAAAAATAAAGTAATGCCTTCACATCGCTCTGACACGCCAGCAACAACAAATTGTAATGAAGAGTAACTTTCACATAATACACCAACAACAACAACAACAATAATAAAAAATACAAAGAAAGCAACAAAAAAAAAAAAAAGAATCCGCAAATAGAATCCTGTTAAGACCATTTATCACTCGACAATTTGTACGAGCCCAATTTTGTTTTGCCGTTGACGTGAAATTATTTACAGAGGACTGATTTCACCCTCTTAAATTGTGAAACCGCACTTGCGTAATGCCCTTTCTACGTGTTCAACTCGAACAACAAAATTCAAAAATGTGAAAATATTTGAATAGGTCCTATGTTAAAAATATAACAATTTAAATTTCAAATCTGAAATTGATTTGCAAATAATAGATAATTATATAGAAGTTAGTTATATATATATATACATATATTTAAAAGTTATACTTTTGCTGCCATTTAATATTTGTTAAACAAAGCAGCTTATCTAAATTAAAATTTAATTAGGTTTTTATTAACATTAGAAGGGAACAGTTCAAAAATGTAACGATTAATATGTTAATTAACACTAGCACTAACATAGCAATAGCTTAAAATGTTAAATTTAACAGAGAGAAGAGCATGTCAAAGTAAAAGTAAAAGAATTCAACTGATAGAAATACTAATATTATTAATAAACTTACTGCAAATAACTCAAAACTCATATTACAATTAAGTTATATAGTTTTAAACCTAAGGTTTACCGTATTAACCAGAAAGATTTAACATTAATTAATATACTTTTCCTTCCATGAAACAAACTGAGCAAGTCTTATAAAATTCAATTTCAATCTTAACAAAATCTAAGTAAATTCTTAATGCAAGAAATAAACAAATGTCACCAAAATGATATTTTTACTATCTATATTCCCATAACAATATACATTGCCATTCCCATGCGATTTTCCTGATCCTTATGCTTCATTCAATTGTACTATATAAAGGCAGTTATATTCAACTTAATGTGTAACTGGCCATTTGTGTGCAATAATACAATGTATATTACACATATGTATGAAAATATATATATGTATGTACATAGTCTTACATACATAAAACAATAATAAAATATGCAACACAAGTGTAAATGAAATGTTTAAGCAGCAGCACAACGTGGCCCTAAAAATGAGAATTTGCATATTAAAAATTTAGCACATGCACTTATCTTTGGCATGGGACAGGCAACAGGACAATGAGAGGGATGGTGTTGTGGGGGGAGGAGGGGAGGGATGGTGTTAAGTAGAAAGGTAAAACAGAGCCAGGCAATAAATGAATGCGTGTAGTCAATGCTAATGTGGCCATTACCATTGTGCGAAATTCATGATATGATGCAAATCCACAATCCACATGCCGCTCACACATCCGGCCAATAAAATTCGCAACTTTTGGTGACAAGACAACGCAGCATATGAACGGGATGGCAATGGATGATGGAACAGGAAGGGGTGGTAGGCAGGCGACAAGCAGGCAGACAGACAGTATGGAAGGAAGGAAGGAAGGAAGTTGATGTTTTGCCATTGGCAATGGCCATGCCAAAAAAAGCCACAGTGTTCTGTGAAGGTGTCATAAAAATCCTATTATGCACATTACAATATCAAAAGAACAGTGCGCAATGCCATGGAATCCCAAGAGTAAATGCCAAATATAAGGGGAGAGAATCAGACAACAGGAACAGGCATAACACTTGCCATGAGGTCGCTACCGTTTGTATCCATCAGAGTACATACATATATATATATATATATGTATATATATTTATATAGTATATATACATCCCTGGCATCTGACCTGGCAGCAGCAACATCTTCTGACAGATATGCCCTAATAAAATGAAGCAACCAGAAGATTTTTAATAAATTTGCAACCAAATCAACCACTGCCAAAAAAAAAAAAAAGAAAAAAGAAGGCAAGGTGTCCTGGCTGCTGTGTTACAGAAGCCAAAGACGAAACAACATCAGCAACAACACCCAAAGCGACATAAATTATGACAAAATATGAACCATTCCAGGAGACAGAAAGTAAGAGAGAGAGAGAGTGAACAGTTACGGCGGTGGGGTGGGGGGGAAGTCACAGCTATGGCCACAGGGGTTTTAACTTGGGCCTGCTTCCGCCTTCCATTTTCTGCCACCTCCACCTCTGTCTTTCCATCTTCACCTTATGGCGGAGGGTGCGTATTTTATGCTCTGGGTGCCGCTGCCACAAAAAGTGGCAAAACATAAAAGCGAGCAGCATGAAGCGCATAATAAGCAAATTATAGAACGTTTAGAAAGGACAAAACCCATTGCCTTTTAGCTTATAGCGTAGAATTTAGCTTCAATACATACAGGACGAAAGACGACGACGCGTTCCATCATTATAGAAACACAAACAGAAACAGGAAGCAGAAGCAAATAAGCAAGTGTGGTGTGGGTAAGGAAGGGGGAGGGGTCGGGGGGTTGGCTGGTAGAACAACATGATAAAGAAAACGGCAAACGACAGAAAAAACTGATAGCAAAGGGCAATTGTTACATTTGGCCAATGCAAATTTACATTTATTGAAGTTGTCGACAATAGAGAATAAAGGAAAAGGAAGTGGCGGTAGGGCATTCAATAAATTGTTTCTATTAGACCAATGAAAAAATATAAAAAATGAAAAATATAAACCGAACATTTTATAGTACCAAAATCAATTTACAAATGGCTTAAACAGGAGATGGAAATCAAAGTTATCACAAAAATTGGACAGGAAAAAATGAAGAACAGAAATATATGAAATGACAGGATTCTTAGCCTGCGTTACTTTCCAGATTAGTTGGTAATGACATATTCTTGGTAAATTACTATTTTTAATCAAATATTTTTATTTTAATTGAAAATTTATTTATTTCACTTCACAATTGATACAAAAAATGATTACAAAAGAAGATAAAAATAAAAGATACATATTTGAGTTAGTATGAATAATCTATCTTAACTTCATTTTGTATATAAATATATGTATATATATGTACATATGTATATATACACATATATCACAACTGAATGTGCATTCAGGCATTGATATCAATAAATAAGTTCAAATTGGTCAGTTTGGGCAATTGGAGCAGAAGTGACCATAATAACGATAACAAATCAACCACAATAACTGAGTATAAATTGCTAGAATATCGAAGAAAAGGGGAAAAACGTGCCTCATGGAATGTAAATGTGTTAGATGGCCCTGTATATTCAAAGATGCAGATGAATGATTCGAAATTCAAATCTCTCACAGCAACAGCTAAAGCTGAATAACGAGTCCCTCCAAATAATCCTTTTTTGTCTAGGATATGGAAATGGGTATATGAGCCATGGGAAATACATGACTGTTGTCTGGCATTGCAGCAGCTGTGAGATAGATCGATAGCCAGAGATCAGATATCTATCTTATTTATTAAACAATATATTTGTATAATAGTATATATACCAACAATATCTTATATATAAATGAATATTATTGGAAATTAGCCACCAATTACAGCGTATAAGCGAATCGAACCCATTTCATTTTTATATATGTGAAAAATGATTGTTCTCATGGAATATATAAGTTCATAAAGTCAAATTGATCAGGCTGCAAACTATAATAAATTGAAAAGGAATCCCTTAAAAATGGCATAAAATTTTTTATTGCCACATGGATACGTTTATTTTTTTTTATTTTTTATTTTTCATCCCCTCCCTCCAAACATTTCTTTTTTTATACCCTTGCAGAGGGTATAATAAAATTGGTCAGATGTTTGTAACGCATAGAAATAATCGTTTCCGACCCCATAAAGTATATATATTCTTGATCAGCATCGAAAGCCGAGTCGATATGACCATGTCCGTCTGTCCGTCTGTCCGTCTGTCCGTCTGTCTGTTTCTACATACTTAATCGATCTTAAATTTTGAGCTACGTGAATAAAAGTCATATCATTCTGTCCGTTGATGTTGCAAGCAAATTAAGTTCGAGAGTTGGTAGGATCGGACAACTATAAGTTATAGAAAAATAGGAAAGATCAGAGGTACCTCGGTCAAAATGTGAGTTGTTCAAAACAGTTCTTGTGAGAAAAACTTTTTTGTTTTTTAAGATAACTCAACCAAATTTGGCACATAGATGACACTACTCTACTTCTACACCTTACCAGCAAATTTGATTCAGATCGGATAATAAACACCGACATAAATCAATAAAATCAATAATCAACCCCCATCAGAAAAAGTATGTTTTTGTGAGAAAAACTTTTTTGTTTTTTAAGATATCTCAACCAAATTTGGTGATCAGATGAGAATTATACTTTTACATCATATCAGTAAGTTTGAATCAGATCGGATAATAAACACCGACATAAATCAATAAAATCAATGAATCAACCCCCATCAGCATCAGTATGTTTGCATATGTAGCCAATTAAATACGTTTATATTTGCTTTTATATATTCGTACACAAACAACATACATGGAAACATACAAACATACATACATACATACATACATATATGCGAACACGTGCTTGAAAAAACTACAAGCTGAGTGCGAAACAGAAAGAGACAAAAAACTATTTGTATTGTGTTGTTGTATTCTAGAATTCGTCAGAAACTTTAGAGAGCGAGAAGCTGGACGCTTGCAATGTATACCGAAATAGCGAGACAGTGAATTATAAGTTTAGTAGCGCAATAGGTAGAGATCGATTCTAGAAATGACGTGAGCGGAGGTTCAAGTCCGACCGTTGGCAAACTCGAATTTTTTCTTACTGTTTCTTTTTTTGGTTCAAATTTTTTTAAAATTTTATATTTCCAATTTTTAAAATATCTTGAATCCGATATGACGGAGAAAGTAATCAATTAATCTGCAAGGGTATACAAACTTCGGCACGGCCGAAGTTAGCTTCTTTGATATTTTTTTTTTGGTTTGGTTTGGTTTGGTTTGGGTTGCCATACTTGGGTTGTCCTTGTACCTTGGATTTCCAATATCCCATAATGCGAGGCATTCGCATGTGCTAGGAATACTAAACACTGTTTGTGCCAGTGATTCCGATTTCGATTCCGATGCAAGATTTATACTGCATACCACAGAAAAGAGGGAACCCAACCCCAACTCCAACTCCAACTGCCTATCCACTCCACCAAATATCAATGTGAGACTGGTGAGACTTGAGGTATGGGTTGCCAATAAAGACGGCTAAGTGACCAACAGTAGACCAGTGTGGTGTCCCTTGGGTGTCGTAATTTTTGAGATATGAATGTAAAACAATTTTTCCGTTTCGTAACTGTCGAATAGCCTTTTGTGAAATGAATGCGTTACACTTTATAATTTGTTACTCTCTCGACATTTCGGTTCGAAACGAAAATATTGGTCAATTTTGTTGAATTTTTTTTAATTTTACTTTTCGAGTTGATTTTTGTGTATTGGCTATCCATTCATCCATCTATTCATTCATTCATTCATCCATCCATTCATGTATGTATACATATGTATGTGTACATATATCTATCTATCTATTTACCACATTGCCATGAATCAAATGAAAAGCAATTACAAAGCAAAAGAGATGGAAAAAATAAGAAGAACAAATTCCTCAACAGTCACGTGACCTACGAAAAATCACAATAAATCCGTTAAAACGCCACGAAAATACTTGCCCAGTTAGCCAACGTAGAGCAGAAAGCGTTTTTCTTACTAAAACGCAGGAAAATTTCAATAAAAACAACAAAACAACGGGCGGCCCCGCTAACATTTTGGCAACGGATGCGGATGCGGGATGCGGGATGCGGGATACGAATGAAAATGAAAGAGTCCAAAATCGGTTAAGGCGAAAACATTTCAAGGCAAGCGACCCAAGTCAACCAGTTACATGGACCACAAATGGAACAATGGAATGGGACTGTGAATGGGAATGAGAATGAGAATGAGAATGGGAATGGGAATGGTAACGGCGCCTGGACTGGCACATTATTAACTTGTCATACAAAGATAAAAATTTATCAGCACAGATGCGTGTGCCGTGTTATATCGCTGCGTGAGATCAACATGAACAGCGTCGACAGCTTTTCGCTGTAACCCTCCCCCCCATCCCCCATCCCCACTTCATCCGACCCACCAACCACAACCCCAATTCTAACCTCAAACTCTAGCTTCAGCCCCCGAAACAGTTCTCAAACTTTGTCTTTACAATATACACACACACACACATACAAACTGGGGCACGCCCGCTTGCCCATTGCATTAGCGAAGGCGTGTGTGGCAGGGAGGGGGGGTTCGTTGGCCGACCGTCGAAAAGATGAAAAATTACTATAAAACGTTTTGTGGCATTTTAATGTCCACAAAATTCGCTTTGGCTCCTTTATGAAAAATTCAAAAGAAAAACAAAAGCAGAGGAATGACAGAGGTATGTGTGTGTATGTGTGTGTGTGTGTATATAGTAAAGGGAGACAAGGAAATGGATGGAATGAGTGGTGGGATGGGATGACGGGCTGAAGTAAAAATTTGTTTTATGACTGAATTTGTATATACTAAGACTTTGACATGCGTTTTGGTAGATCAAATGAATTGAAGACAAGACTCAAGATTATCCATATTC
The DNA here is from genome assembly GCA_018150375.1 of Drosophila sturtevanti. Classification (NCBI taxonomy): domain Eukaryota; kingdom Metazoa; phylum Arthropoda; class Insecta; order Diptera; family Drosophilidae; genus Drosophila; species Drosophila sturtevanti. Next base: position 1,209,131 of record JAECWJ010000378.1, read on the forward strand.
TTACAACTCGACACTCCTTCTCATTATAAATTTATTAGATTTCAATAAAGGAAAATGAAAAACATGCAATAACATATATTTATATATATACATATATATATATATATATATATATATATAGTATGAATAGAGTGTATCGGACTTTTCTTCAGTTTTCTTAAAGAGTATTTTTCATTGAAGTTTGGAAAGTTTTAATTTAGTTTTTTACTATAGAAATCAAACAGAAATTGGATAAAAATGGCCAAGAGAACATTGAACAAGACTTTTGAAGGAGCCTTAGCTTCAGATAGTTTTAATTCAGTCAAATTTTGACCAATATTGAAAAACTATATCTTAATTCGCATTTTACAATCGAATTTAATAATTTAGGTGTGAAATTTTGGAAGACATTTTTTTTTTCAAAGATATTAATTTGGCATATATGTATAACTTAAATTGGAATCCGTCTTAAATGCCATCCTAATTTTTTATTCTGCTAATTTTCTATGACTTTAATATAGACTTTTATTCCTTGGATATAAATTCAATGCAAATGGAAATAAGGTTATCAAATTGAGAGCCTTTTTTTTTTTGTTGTTAACCTGTCGGAGCTATTGAGAAGGTGAATGAATGAATGCCTCTTTATGGCCTGTACAATTAAAATTGGCCTAAACAAAATGTCGGGGAAAATGGCAAGAGTGAAAAGGGATAAAAGGAGCACTTGGCACTTGTCCACTATTTTTTTTTTTTTTTTTTAGATGTTCTCATTTGTATGGACAACATGGTGCAGCACTTTGCCACGGGGCAATTGAAGGCAAAAATCAGGCATTATTCATTAGTTGCTGCCAAAAGCAAAAGCATTCAATAGATGACCCCCCCCACCACGGAACCTGCTCGCCAGACACTTTCACTAGCCCCATACCCCTTCCCCCCAAATAATTTTGTAGACAAACAAACTTTTGTGTGTGTGTGTGTATGTGTGTGTGTGTGCGAGTGTGTTAGCGTGTGTGTGTAAAGGAAAAAAATGAAGAGAGCATTTAAAGAGCTCAGAGCGACGCCTGATACATTTTGATCGAACACATTGAGAAGAAGGGATTGGAATGGACTTGGACTTGGACTTGAACCTGGTCCTCAATGTGGTCCTTGTGCTGGCCGTTTGCTTAATTGACACACACATAAGTTTTATCTGTGGGAAAACTAATTTCCTTGGCCTACTGTCTTGAGTTTGAGTGTGGGAGTGGCTGAGTGTGTGTGTGTGTGTGTGGGTGGTTGTGTGTTTGGCGTGAGTGCTTGTTGTGTGCCGGAATCAGGAGAATGGGAAACGGTTTCGGGCAGCCTGTACTGGCTGATAAGCATTTCATGTCACATCCTTAAGGACCTCCACTCACTGCCAACATTCAGCCAGACATCAGAGTTCACATGGAACGCGAAAATGCTATTGCAAACGTCTCTCATTCTGCCATCTTTCCCCCCTCCCCCCTCCCTCCCTGTCATCGTTACTGTCACCGTCAGCAGCGCTTAAGATTGCCTTTCAACGTCCTTAATTGCTTTTTTTTTCCTATGTGAGTTCTGTGTGTGTGTGTGTGTGTGTATGGACGTGGGTGTGTGCATGCTATATATATACATATATGTGTATGTGTATGTGTATGTGTATGTGTATGTGTGTGTGTGTATATGTGTTTTGTTGCCATTCTTTTGATGTGGCAATGTGGGAGACCGAGGCCGAGCTTTTGTCATGTGTCCATGGTGGACGTGTTTCATGGCAATCGCTTCGGTACCATTTAAGCAGGAAGCGTTATTTCAATTTCCGCCTTTCCGTTTTCCTTTTTAGCCAGTATCCCAGCTACCCATCCCTTCACCTTCTCCTCCTCCTCCCCCTTGCCACAGTCAGACATGCCATTATTGTTTGACGTGTCAGTGTTAATGAGTCATTGTCCATTAAGTTTGCTCATTTCAAACGGGCAATTAAATTCGACTTTATTGCACTTCATCTAAATCCAAATCGAAAACGAAAATGAAACCGAAATCAAAACTTCAAATGACACCCACATACAAAAGAGTGTCCAAAATGGGGGATTGGGGTTATGGTTAGGTCTGGGAGGAGTAAGAGTATGGGGGGGCGGGGAGGGCGAGGGCTTGCGAAACATCTAAATAATTGGCAATCCTTCATTATATGCAACCATTCACATGTCATGGCAATGTCACATGTCAGATGAGTATATATATACATACATACTCATAGTATATATATACAAATAACCGATATATGTATATGTATATATATATGGCATATCCCCCTTGTGTAATACATGCCCCATAAATCAGTTGCAACAACAAAAATATGAAGCATGGCCACATAAATAATTAACAAACTTGACTCAAATGATAAATTTTTTCGCCAACAAAGACGAAAGAGATAAGTTCGTTTAATATTTATGACAAAACCAAGATACAACATACACACACTCACACACACCCACACACACACACACACACACATATGCATATGCATATGTACATATATACATATATGGTATATGTTTATTTCAAATGCCCTTGGCACTTGACACTTGAAGTGGCCTAAGGGCGTCCAAGATCTGGTGGGGGAAGGAGAAGTTAGAGCAAAAACAGTAATCAGGGCCCGAGGGGTGAGCACTCTGGCCCAATGTCAGTGATTTACGAGCTCCCCAATCATATGGGACACAGGACGAAAAGCAACAACAAGATATAGACACACAGACACACACACACACACGTTCATACACACAGTGGCACACCCGCACACTTACCATCATAATTCGTCATTGCATTTGATTTTATTTCAGCGTTATTTATTTGAATTATTTATTTATCCTATTATTCGACCAGAATGGCAAGGGGAGAGTGCAAGAGTGCTGTGGTCAGCACGCACACTCGCACACACACTTTGACATTATGGGTGTATGGTAAGCATGAATATTCCGTAATACTGGCAAACATATGTCGATATGCGTGTTCAGGATCAGGGCCAATGCCAATCAATAATGTGGACTGTATAAAGATTTATAGGTTTTGCATTTGCCCAACTCATACACACACACAACCCTAACCGCACCCCGCATCCTGCCCACTCCACCCCTTAACCATCTATTGCAAAAGTCGTCCCGCACGCAACCAAATGAAAAGAAAAGAAAAGAAAAAGTTAAGTCAAAAACAACTGACCATCGGAACAAATGGGAACGCTCTGGGAGTGAACAACTTGGTAATTACTGGAAAAGACCAAACTATCTTAACACACACACACTCTTTATGTGGGTGGGAGTGTGTGTGTGTGTGTGTGTGTGTGTGGGTGGGTGGGTATACTCGCACATATATGTATACATATGTACATATGTATAAATTATATCGACCAGGATCAAAGGCAAGAAAATGAACTTTATATTACATAGTTAAAAACTGAACATCATTGTATGAATATAAGTATGTACATATATATGTACAGATATATAGTACTTGTATACTATAAAATCTATATAAATTGATTCAATTAAATTTTCAATAAATTATTTTCTAATTTCATATTCAATTTGATAAACTTCAATTACTTTATTACAAACACAAAATGTATTTTCATTTAATTGAATTCATTGTTTCAAGGATATATGTATATAAATTTATATTATGCCCTTAATAAAATTAATCTATTTTCTACTTAGTATATATAATTAAGGCAATTATTTTTGATATTGAACAGTTGGCACTCAGTCCAACCTTTATAATATAATATATATAATATATCCATTTTGAAAGCGAAAATCAATTGATATAAAAAATAAAGAATTCTTTTGTTACGTTTTATTTTCTGTTATAATATATAATATTTAATATATATATATTCAATCTAATCTAAGCAATCGATAGTTCTATATTTAATTTATATACAATCAAGTAAAGAATTTAATCCAATAATTAACTATATGTTTATCAGTTTCAAAATTTTAGACCACGATAACATATTAAACCTCATGATAAGATTGGCTAATACCAGAGTCTTATCTCTTAAGTTGATTAATTCGAAGATAACCAAAAGAAAACACTTCAAGTTTAATTATAGATAAGTAAAGTAATATGAGTACTAAAAGCAGTTTGGACAAACAATTTAGTGCATTTAACCAGTGTTGGAAAGGTTACAGCTATCTTAACATAGAAATAGCCTGATTCACTAAAAATCATTAATTACAATAAAAAAAAGGCACATCAATTAAGAAGTTTATACTTCTAGTGTCAAAATATGGTAAATATTTAAAATTAATTGTAATCGTATTTTGGAAAATACTCATTGAAAAATCTTAATCGATAAAACCAAATAATTATTATGTCAAATATTAAATTTCGAATCAAGAGACAATACTTTGCCTTGTTTTACCTGTATAAACATATAAGTTTCTTTTGCATATATCGGTGGAAATTTGGCTACTCAACAGGATCGTTTCCCATGGGTCTCGTTAATTACACAATTCCATTACTTTGACTTTGGTTTTTTTCTTTTTTTTTTTGGGGGGTGGGGGGGGTATATTAAAGTTTGCGCTTTCTGCAATTTAACTTTCTTGCTTGCTAGGCAAGAAGCGAAATGGCAAAAATACAAATAGAATGAAACAAAAATAAAATAAAAGCAATACGAAACGAGACTAAAAAGAAGGAACGAAGAAGAAGTATTCGTAATTATGTTGTGGCCATTCATCCTGAAGGTTTATGTATGTTTGGCCTTTGTTTTACGTTTTGACACAAGAGCAGAAGAGCTATTATGGTCTATCCCATATAAGGAAATCAGAAACATGGGCGTCGTTACACAGGGGTGACACAGTAAAATACAAATAAAAGAGAAATTTTATTTTATATATACTTATATCTCTATTATAATATGTAATCCAAATCAGTTTAAGTCTGTGAAGTCTGTGATTATGATATGTATTGAATTTGGTGCTTAATTGTACAAATAGACCGATATTCATCTTGATTAAAATTCTTGTTACTGCAAATGTTTGATTGTATGCATGTTGGCATAGATTTCGCAACATGCAACAAATCAACAAATTACCTTTCTTTCACTTTGAATTTAAAACATTTACCGAAATAAAACTTAAAACATTTTTGATTTGAAGTAACTTATATGAAGTTGATTGTTACCCCACGATGAGATGATGACTACACCCAGGAGCAAGGACTATCAGCGGCAACACCAAACGACAACGACAAAGACAAGGACAACAAAAATACTTTTGTAATGCATGGACACGTACGGCTAATTAATGTGCCTTTGTTTTTCGGGGTTACATTCGTTACACTTCGCCACAATGAACAAGAGTGGAAAAAATAATGGAGAGAATAAGAGAAGGGATATAGTCGTGGTAATTGCAAATGTCACATGGATTCTGACATCATACACACACACACACACACAGAATTAATCTGAATGAATGAATGAATAAATCTCTTAATATCATAATCAATAAGCAGAGATATGTTAGATTGACACTTCTCATATTTGTGGTTAAATGAAGAAGAAAATGAAGAAGAAATGTGTGTGTGTGTGTATGGAATAATTTCTTATATAGAGTATTCACATATCGTCTATATCCCGGTGTAGAAATAAATCGCCCCAGACATTTGGCTATTTTACGACTTGTATTTCGCTTGTCCTTTTACTTTTGGCATTTCCGTGTTATTACTCACAACTTGACACAGACATTTTCATAGACATCCACACATCTATACAAAAAAAAAGAAAAGAAAAAGGAGAGTGGGTGAAGGGGAAGGGAAGGAAGGAGAACCGTGACAATTGGCATCCCTGGCCTTGTGGGACATTTTGCATGGAGTAAACCTAATGAGTGAGCACCGCCCACACAATGAAATGGTCCAGAGACATACAACAAGGCCATTTCAATGGATTTAGCAGCTTCTGCTTTCCTTCGAAAGAAAAACAATAACAATGATGCACGCGATACTTAACAAACTTTTGCGACGGGCGGCTCCATAATTAGAATCATTGAAATGGCCATTCAACGTTCATTTGCCATGCCAGGATGAAGGAAGGAAGCAGCCAGTCAGTCAGGCAGGCAGGCAGAAGGAAGCTGTTTCTACCAAAATTGTCCTCGTTATACCTTGTGTGGGATGATGATGGTCGACATGCACGACATATACAAACACACACGTTTGTGTGTGTGTGTGTGTGCGTTTGTGGGTGAGTGGTTAGATGGGTGTGTTTGGAGGTGTTGTGGCAAATGAGAAAACAATGCCCGAATAACGACTCTCCGATGTGCATTAAAAGATTTATTTCTTTGCGAATAAATGAAGTTTTTTTTTATGACCAACAGACTTCCGGAGTTGGAGTTGAAGTCGGAGCTGGAGCAGTAGCAGGACCAGAAGGAATCCACCTTAGCACAATAGCATTGTTATGTAAAAGTGGGCGTATATCGACAAGGACATTAAATACTCTGCACTAGTCCAAGGCGACCTCTTTGTAAGGTAGTTAAATAGGCCATGAACTTGTGGTTGAGGGGAAGGGGGTAGAGTGGAAAAATCTTAATGCCTTTTGCCATACACACGTCAACAAATCACCGTCAATTTATTTCCATGTTTTACATTTACTATACATAGATATATGTACATATTTATGTAAATATACATATATATTAATATATACTTATACGTGGGGTAATTAGCAAAGGAACTGAATCATTTGCTACAGATGATGCTATAGAGTCGTTAGGCCAAGCTAAATATATTGTTTTTATAAAAGAATTTATAAATTTCTGAATTTTTACTATTGAATATAGTCTTACGTTGTTATTCCTGCGATTTAAGACATTCAAGCGGCCTCCGGCCTATTTTTACATCCAATATATAAATAGCAAAATAATTTATTTCCAAATAGTGAGTAAAATCACTATATTCGACGTATTTGTATACCATGGATTAAATGTCTTTAAAAAAAAAGTTAAGAAATTGTATGCATCAAGTCAAGAGGAAAACATGAAAACTTGTATTTTCGGAAAAATTATGTTTATATTAAAACATAAATTTGGTGGGTTTAGAGGTTGAACGGAACTGAATAGATTTTTCGTTAATTTATTTAGCTTGTTAAAGTTTTAAGCTAATTCGCTTTAAGAAACTGCAACTGCCATTTTTGCAACGTATAAATTTGAATTTCAAACTTCGATATATGTTATTTTCAAAAATTTAAGTGGTATCGGTATCGAGATGGGCAGCTAAAATGATGGCGCCAGTGTGCCGATTGGTTTAACTTGAATGTTAACAGACTTATTTAACAGTCCCATTCTGAGTAATCTCCTAACAGTGTTGAAAACATATGTGAATTTTCATCAATTTCGCTCAAATTTAAAATAAACAAATAAAGAAAAACAAAGACCGGCAGTTGCAGTGGCAAAAGCAACAATTGTTATTTAGGCAAGCGTAAAAATAAATAGTTGAAAACTTATCGTGCTAGTGAGGGCTGCGTTCTGTGCCGCTCAGTTCATTATCACCTGCTACATATACACACGGATTGGCATACGCACACACATTCACCTAAGCGGCATTTTTGTTGTTTTGTTCTTCGTTGCTTCTGTTGCTTAGACACGTCAACAATCGTGATTCGTAGGGGGGCGGGGAGGCTATCATCATAAGATTGGTCGAGATGCGGGTTAGCAATGTACGTATTGGCAGGATATGCCGTCTGGCACTTGGCCTACTGGTGATTTTGCCACTTCTTTATCTATTGACCAACTGGAGCGATCAACACAAACGTGTCCAGGAGGCATATCAATCCCGACTTACCCATCACCGTTTAGAAAATCGGCCACGTGAAGTCCCCAAGTTGATCGAAGGTGAGAAAGCAGTATTGCAATTGCATTTTCATTTGCAATATTATTTATTTTATTACAACAATTGAATGTTGCATTTAATTTGACAGGTCTTGGCAATTTCGAGCCCAAAGACCTAAAACCACGTAGTGGACCCGGCGAAAATGGTGATGCCCATGTATTAACGGCAAATCAAAAGAACTCGGCCGATGCTTCCGAGATGGAATATGGCATGAATATCGCCTGTTCCGATGAGATTTCAATGCATCGCGCAGTGCGTGACACTCGATTGGAGGAGTGCAAGCATTGGGATTATCCATACGATTTGCCACCAACAAGTGTCATCATTGTCTTTCACAATGAAGGATTCTCTGTATTGTTGCGTACTGTCCATTCGGTTATTGATCGATCACCGAAGCATATGCTCCACGAGATTATATTGGTTGATGATTTCTCTGATAAAGAGAATTTAAAATCCAAACTGGATGAATATGTTGTCCAGTTTAATGGATTGGTAAAGATTATTAGGAATAAGGAGCGAGAGGGTTTGATTCGTACACGATCAAGAGGTGCCATGGAGGCCACAGGTAAGAGAATAATCATTCATCATATTAACAATATCCATTCAATTAAGTTTTTATCATTACTAATATTTATCAATTCCATATTTATTCTAGGTGAAGTCATTGTCTTTTTGGATGCTCATTGTGAAGTGAATCTAAATTGGCTGCCACCATTACTGGCGCCTATCTATCGTGATCGTACTGTAATGACTGTACCCATAATCGATGGCATCGATCATAAGAATTTTGAATATCGTCCTGTATATGGAACTGAGAATCATTTTCGTGGCATATTTGAATGGGGCATGCTGTATAAGGAGAATGAAGTGCCACGAAGGGAGCAACGTCGTCGTGCCCACAATTCGGAACCATATCGAAGTCCCACCCATGCTGGTGGCTTATTTGCCATCAATCGGGAATATTTCCTTGAACTTGGCGCCTACGATCCTGGCCTGCTTGTGTGGGGCGGTGAGAATTTCGAATTAAGTTTTAAAATATGGCAATGTGGTGGCAGTATCGAATGGGTACCCTGTTCACGTGTTGGCCATGTCTATCGTGGATTTATGCCATATAATTTTGGTAAATTGGCCAACAAGAAAAAGGGACCATTAATAACAATTAATTATAAGCGTGTTATTGAAACCTGGTTCGATGAAACGCATAAGGAATACTTCTATACAAGAGAACCGCTGGCCCGTTATCTTGATATGGGCGATATAAGCGAACAGTTGGCCCTAAAGAAACGTTTAAATTGTAAATCATTTCAATGGTTTATGGATCACATAGCCTACGATGTTTATGACAAATTCCCTGGATTACCTGCAAATCTACATTGGGGTGAACTCAGATCAGTTGCCTCAGATGGCTGTCTCGATTCGATGGGTCATCAGCCACCGGCCATAATGGGTCTCACCTACTGTCATGGTGGTGGCAATAATCAATTGGTTCGTCTCAATGCCGCTGGTCAATTGGGAGTGGGCGAACGTTGTGTCGAAGCCGATCGTCAGGGCATCAAATTGGCCGTCTGTCGCCTCGGCACTGTCGATGGTCCTTGGCAATATAATGAGCATACTAAACATTTAATGCATCGTGTACATAAAAAATGTATGGCCCTGCATCCCACCACACAGCAGTTATCCTTGGCACGTTGTGATGTTAACGATAGCTATCAGCAATGGTGGTTTAAAGAGATCCGACCACGCTGGTAGAATTAGGTTAGGCAGGATCTGAGATTCGGAGCGAATCGCAAATGCAAATCTCACCAGGGTTTCACAAGTAACGGGGGCGGGGGCGATTTTTTTAGATAAAAAGGGAATTTAGTAAAAATGAAAAATGGCAAAACAAAAATGGAAAGAGAGGAAGAGAGGAAGAGAAACGAAGCCACATTTTTTTTTGGAATTGTTAATGGTTTTTTAAAATTGATATATACATTATATATATAAAATAGATACTATATACACGCATATATATATATATATAAATAAATATATGTATATATATAATTATTAAACGCACTCTGCATAGGGTCAGGCATATCTTATTGGTTAAACAAACATTCTAAGCATTCAATGCTTGATATTATAGAACATAATATTATTTATATATATAAAAGTCGATGCACATCAAATTGTATTAACTAAATCTAAACTAAACTACAATGGAATCGGTTATATTGGGTTGAACATCGGTTCCGATTTCGTAAACATTCATTTTTGTCTAATTGCATTATTGATTGATGGATATCCATAAAAATTTCTACATAAAAAGAGAAACGAGAACCTTTAAACTATAAATATTTATGTATCTATATATACATACAGGAAAAAAATCCATCCATTTTTTAATATTTACATATTTTTTGCCAAAACCATCTACATAGATAAATATACATACATACGTACATATATCTATCTATCAACATCTAGCAATAACAATTTACAAACTTTCCAATGCAATATATTTTTAGCATTAATCATCGGCCTTAAATTAAGATTAATACATATACAAAAAAAACTCTTAACAAATCAATCAAATTCGACTAAACAAACCCATCAATTGGCTGCCACGAACAATTTCAAATTATGAAAAACTTTTTTTTATTTTATTAACCCTATATATACATCATATTTATATATATATTCAGAAATCTAGAATCTAGAAAGATTTCCTGACCCTATGCATATTATTAACATATGGAATGTATAAACCAGTTGTTAGTGCGTGTGAGTGAGATAGAAAGCGAGCGAAAGAGAAAGAGATCGAGTTAGTGAGTTAGTGAAAGGTGTGAGAAATGAGAAAATAGTATCAGATTTTTACATATGTACATACATATGTTTGTATGTATTTATGTATGTTTATGCGTAGATACATACATATGTACGATGCGGATCGTGTGCAATATCATCACATATATATAATACACACATAATGCGATATAATCATGCGCAAGGATCGGTCCCAATATTATTTAACTTTATAATATATATATATATACATATATATAATTTCATATAACAATTATTAATATTATTCTAATTATTATGATTATTATTTTCTTATATATATATTTTCATTAACTTTTTGCTTTCTGATTGCCAACGAAAAAAAAAAAAAACTAAAATAGGATTAAATTAAATTCAATTCCATTTACTGCCGAACCACATTCCAAATGGATCATTCCATTAACGAATCGTTGACATCGTTCATTTATTTTTATTTTATACAAACAAATTTTTTTTACATTCAAATGTAACTTTAGAGTTTTAAGTCTGAATAATTACTAGATGTAATAATATTAATACAAAAAACAAAAAAAACATTAAAAAAATGAAAAAAGTTTTCTAAACACTTTAAACAAATGCATTTTATTTTTCTCTCTTTTTTGCACTGAAATCGATTAAATAACAAATAATACAAATTAATAATTTTCTAATTAAATGGCATTAGAAAGTTAGTTAGAAATGTGAAAGGAATATAGATAAATATGACTAAAATCTATTTTAGATTTGCTGCATTGAATCCAAGGGTTTAAGGTCCAAAAATTTAGAATCGGAAAGTTTTTTTTATCAAAAATTTCATGAAATATTCCGCAATGTTTAAAATATTGACTTTTCAGGAATATTAGAATATTATTTATCCTGTCTATAGGTTTTGTTATATTTAAGCTCCAACAAACTGTGGCTTTAATTTTTGGAAGATTCGAATCTGTCAGTTTTTATTTTATGATAACTGAAAGATATGCTTATATTTTAGCGCAGGAGTTGTTCGATTTACTAACTAATCTTTCTAATTATGAGACAGTTTCGTAGGGAAAAGTTTTCTGACTTTTACCGAGAGTAAGCAAAGTTAAATTATTTTTAAATATACATAATTATTATATATATATATATATATATATATATATATTTCATCTGGTTTAGCTAAAGAAGAAACAAATAACTAAAGCCACAGATAAGTATTAGAACATTTAAAGCACATAAGCAAAATGCATATAATTTGAATATATAATTTGAAAAGTCCCTGTAAATCGTTTAACTAAATCATATACTATATATTTTATGGAAGCATACTATTAACTGAGACTTTGAGGGAAAGATATACATGCATTTATATATGTATGTATTAATGCAATATATATTTAAACTAAAATTTTATATATATGTATATATATATTCATATATGAAATATACTTTAGTTCTATATTATCTGAATTTATTTCATATATGTTTGCAGTATTTATGATATATCTAAACCAGATTTGTTTTCGATGTGGAAATTTTTAATTTTAATAATCAATTGTCTTATTACGAAAATAGAATAAGTTGAAATCAATTTTCTGTAGAACACTTCTAGAGATATAATCAACTTGCATAATTGAATGAAATAACTCAATTAATATTGACGGATTGATCAATGTGAATAATATTATTTTGAAGTCTTTAATATTATCAAAAGTCATTCTATTCCAGGGAAGTCCACGAGAGCGTTAATAATATTTTTTTTTTTTTTCATTTTTGGTTGTTTATTAGATAATGTTCTGCGAAAGGTATTAAAAAAAAATCGGTGAAAGAATGAGAGAGCGATAGCGAGAGAACGAAAGAGAGAGAGAGAGAAAGAGAGAGAGAAAGGTGGTTAGGACGATACTTAAATCAAAATTATTCTTCTAACTGGGCAGTGAACAAGGAAGAGGGGAGAGAGGAGAGAAACTGAAAGAGCTTGTCGTTGTCAAATTAGTTAGAAATGTTGTCAGCTTATTATCAGGGGGCTAAAACATACATATATAGAAATTATACACATTTCGGTTAGCAGATAATGAGATGGAACGCAATAAACGACGAATTGTTCAATTTAATTGACTGAAGTGGGCTGGGTTAGAACTGGGCAAATGTAGACTGGACGGAGAACTGAAGGGTAAATGGGGGGCAAGGGCTCCGGGAACCCTTCTTATCAATTGTTATTGTCACAGAATTGATACTCTATAAAACCAAAAGAAAGGGTTACAGAACTAAGCAATGCAGTTTATTTTGGTTGTAGATACGATCATTTTTTTTTTTTTTTTTTTTTTTTTTTTTTTTATTATTTTTATTTGTATTTACAATCTGTCCTGGGACAATAAGTAAATTTGGGGATACATTGTTTTTAACAGGAATAGTTGGCTCAAGCCAAACTATTATATATAAACTCTAGGTTTTACAATTAAGTTATTAAATCTACTTGATTGCCATGTACATTATTATATGAGCTTAATTTTAATTTTATATACATTTTTATATATTAATTCAAAGTCTATTCGCAAGATCTAAAATATGGACTCGTTTTAGTCTTTTTGTTGTTTGGGTATTATCCAGTAAACTTAGGGCTAATGAGTTAGGATGATTGTGCATGATGATACGATAATGATTTATTAAAGTGTTCAATCAATAATAGATTGATTTGTATATAATAATTTTACTTTAACGGGTTCATTATATATATTGATATATAGGAGGCGAATATTTCAAGAGTTTATAGTAATATGTTTTCAATTAATTTCTAAATTTAAATAATAAATTGTTAGTAATAAATTGAAGGGGTTAAAAAGAAATTAATGGAATATATGTAGTTCTTTTAATAAATAATTTAAGTTATTTAAAAGCAATTTGAATATGTGTTTTTTTTTAATATATTCAAATCATTTATATGTAGGGTATTTATACTTATCGCATAGAACAATATTCAAGTTGGATTAAAACCTTGTCAGTTAGTTGTCAATGAAAATTGGCAATTTGCCGCCTAACTGATAAGGGAATCATTTTGGCAGGCAGACGCAGACGCAACCGGAACCGGGGTAAAGTGTGGCCCAATCAGAGGTTTCCATTTACTCCATACTCTGGCCATATAAATAATAAACCATTTGCTACTCTACCATACAGTTCGTGTTGTTTACTCATCGCAGCTGCTAGTGAAATCTTCTAGGAGACCAATTAAACACTATTAACCATTGAATAACCATCATGTCCAAGTTGAGCCTCTGTCTTTTATTGGCCATTATTGGATGCCTGGCTGCATCCAGTGAGGCGGGTCTTTTGCGTCCTCATTCCGCTAATGATGCCAATGATGTTAGTTTGCGTGACATTACAGTTGTCAAGGATGTGCGAGCTTTTGCCGCCAAACATCCTGGTATTAAGATCCAACGCCTGACCAAACATCCCCAAGCTAGAAGTGACCTTCAGACAGTTCGTTATTCTTTGGGAGCTCGTGTTTCTGGTAAGTAATAGCTTAATTATTATTATTATTATTATTATTATTAAATAATAGGCTTAAACTAAATCATCAAAAATATCAATCTTTAAGTTATAAGAAGATACAAACGATATCGTTATCGATATTAAGTAATGCAATAGATATTATCCCATTACTCATCCATTAATTAATGCCCAAAAAAAAAATGTAAGCAGTTGAAACTGATTGATTATAAATTTTCTGATTATTGCCAATATCGGAATAACAAAAGTAACTAATCAATGTACATACATAAGTATGTAAGTATATGCATGCATAGAGGCAGAGAAACTTTCCAGTGTACATCAACCAGTTTTTTGTTTTTATCGCCAAAAGCTTTCTTCTTCATATTGTTGTTGTTGTTGTTTTTTGTTGAGTTACTAAAGCTTAACGAAAGGGGGCAATAACCGCAAATACGCCCATAAATAATAAAGTCAAGGCTGCGCCCAAAAGCGAGCTACACATTTTGTTTGTTTCACAATGTAAACGAATTAAATTTTTTTTTCCTTTTACTTTCAGGCGATCGTTTGGTGGCCCAGGGTGCTGATGTCTTCAATTATCCATCAGCCAAGGATGTGAGCCTACAATTGACATATCCCGAATCTGGTACCGGTTCCATTGTCACCTATGTCGAATTGATCTGCACACAGGATAATTATGAAGGCAATGCTTATGTGGTGGCTGGTGGTATTGGACAGCGTTTCATTTCAATTATTTTGGAAGCAAATCAAACCACAAAGTTCTCCTATCAGGCACAATATTATGGCACAGATTAAAGTTTTTGATCTTCGAAATTGTAAAATGATTTCTTAATAATTGGAATTCATTTATTATATTTTAATTTTCTTTTTCATTTTATTGTTTTTTTTGACAATTGTACAAATTGCATAGCAACCCAACTATACATACATACATATGACACATGTATATACAAAAAAAAAAAAAACGTAAAAACTTTAGAAATATCTATAAATGTATTCTGAGCATTATAAATTATTAGCAAAATCGTGCCTTCTATATATATACATATATATACATTTATATGGATGGTATTCTATCGGTAATCTATGACAGAATGAATCAATGCACCTAAGGGGCGACTGCTCACGCGCCTTTACTTAGTTGTCCCATAAATCTGATATAAACTTTGTGCCATAGATATTTCTGCCGATGAGCGTGGAGATATTTTGATTTTTTTTTTTATTTCCGACATTCCGCTAAAATAAATACAAATATCAAACACTTGGCATGATCATGCAAAAAGAGTGTCGTTCGTTACCTATATACGAGTGTTTATTGGATGTTTTTAAATTTTGTTCTTAAACTATGGTAAAGGGTAAAGGGTATTTTTTTCCATCAATTTATTCCATAAATTACGTACGTAATAATAAAATATAATAACCATGCATAATAAATTAACAATCCGTTTTAATATCACCAAAGATTCTGTCTTTTTTTTTTAAAAAAAAGTTCCACAAAAATGTTTAATTTTGCTATGAAAGAAGATATATAATTAAATGGTTTTAATCGAATGAAAATCACATTAAATTAAAAATTATATTCTATTTAAACTGTTATCTAACTTTCATAATTACAGTGAGGCGAATAATATGTACTACATGCGTATACGTAATATTTAAAATAAAGAATTTTTATTAATCTGTAGATTAATCCAAAGAAATGTATAATTAATTAAAATGTATAATATATATTTGCATAATTGAAAAATCTGTTGCCGATATGCATATAGATTGAACTAATATAAAATATTTATTTTTTCAAATTTATAACATATACATACTTGAATTGGTCAGTGACTGACAAACTTTGTAGCCCATTAATAAATAAAATATCTTCAGATTTCTTATAATCTTCATAATAAAGTTCCATTAATTTAGAAAATTCAAACTAATTGGGCAAAGCACTATTACATAATAGATTTGTAATAGTATTATCAAAAAATAAATTGATATATAAATGAGCTATTTCACAATAATAGTTAATTTCAGAAAAAAAATTTATGGCATAGAATAAATGGAAAATTGTTAAAAAAAAAAAAATACAAATAACAATTCTTAATAAAAAAGGAGAAAATGTTTTATAATATGTACTTACTTATATATTTGAATTTCTGGTTGAAATCAATTTCATAACCATTCGATAAGCCATTTCCACGTGTTCTTCTCATTTTAACTTTAAATGTGGTTATTAGGTAAATTATATGTATGTATGTATGTATGTATGCATATAGTAGTATGTGTATTATATAACTATATATACAGGTAGTTGATACCAATTTCAATTGACTAGTGTTTTTCTGTTTTCCATTCAACTTCCTTAATTAATTAATGATAAAAGCAATAACAAAGTCTCCGATAGATATCGGCCATGGGTATGGTTAAGTTTTGCGTAGTCCGTTCACAATGTTTATTTGTTTATTAGATTGTTTGCCATTGTGCGCAATTATGCATATCAAGGCTATGATTGCGAAATGAAATAAAAACAACAACAAAAAAGAACAATAACAAAAACTCAAAATATCTATACAAAAAAACAAAAAAAAACCCCGACCAAAAACTAAGATGACCGAAGACTCTATACTCTATGCTGAGTTATCTTCGTTTTAAAATCCATTAAGAAATACATATTATGCAAATAGAAAAAAATTATAATAATGGCTAAACTATGTATGTATGTGCGTTAAGATTCTTATTGGTATTTAATATAAGATCAACTGAAGGTTATGCAAATTGATATTGCCCATTCGCTAGTTATACGAAGGGTAGATCCGACACTACACGCGCCAGTTGAAAAACAAACAAAAAATTCATTAACTATAAGCTTTTTGTATATACATAGTATAGATGTATACTTATGTACATACATATATGTAATATATGTACATATATAAGTTGGGAAAATTGTTTAATTAATGGATCGCAAAGAGATGAAAGAAGGGCTTTCTGACGTTAGATATCTGCTTTGACTCACTGTACTACCTTGGGTTTACCATCCTAATTTTACTGTTCTATTGAACAACTGATATACAAATCAACAATTAATGTTAATGTCAATTAATCTTTTGAATATATATTATATATGTGCATAATATATATATATATATATATATACATATATATAATATATTTATGTATGTAATGTTCGAATGTGAAGGCGTTTATCGCCTGATTATATATATGTACGTTTCACTTGGGCCAAAGATTATCATGTGTGTGATGGTGATTGATCCACTCACTTTTAGCAGTCAGCGTTCGAGTGTATATATATGTATATATATATATTATTGTTAAATCAAATTAAAGACAATTATTTTATGTACACTACTTAAGTAATTATTTGTGCAATCTCAACATTGAGAGATAAACATAATTAAGATAGACGGAAGTAGAATTGTCCCGAATGCCCCAATTCTAATTCAAATCGAAGCAAATTATATAGGTACATACATATATACATACATATGTATATATCTATATTAAGGCGGCAGATCGGGTATCTTAATGTGAATCATTAAGGGGCCTCCCAATCTGCAAATAGTATATTCTCGAGTGGAGAGTGTGCCACCATTTCTATAAATAGAAATTATAAAAAAAAAGCAAATAAAAAACCGAATAATAGACCAATTACCGGAGCTTCCAATAAGCCATGGCCAATATCATTATTTTTTTTTTTTCTTCTTCTTCTTACATTCCCTTTCTCTGTCGTTCTCGTTGTCAAGCTATTATCGCTTAGAGTGTTGGCATCTTATCGCACTCAATACACCTGACCGCCGATAACATAGCTAATAAGTTCAGGTTTTTGGGGCGACATATATAAACCAATTGTTGGTCCGTCATAACGTTAAAACACAACGTTAACGTCTAAACGGAAACGTCCTCTTAAACTTTCCAAAAAAAAAAAAAAAAGAAAAGACAGAAAAGAAATAACATTAAATAACCCAAAGGTCAAATAAAAAAGGGCAAAAAGAAAACTCTTTTAATTTTCTTTTCTTATGTTTTGTATATCGAATTTTTTTGTGTCTCCATAAAAGTTTTCCATAAGGATCAAGAAAATGTGGCATGCGCTAATAGCGCTATTTGGTCTAGTGTTTCTAGTGAACGCTCAACCAGTTGCACGGTCAAATGATATATATTATACGGCCATAACGCCAGTTACTAATGGATCGCGTTATACAGATCGTTATCCGGCTGCTGATTTAACAGAATTTAATAAAGTTAAACATTCAAAAGGGAATATTGTATTCACCGCTGGTGAACGTATTAAAGGTAAATAGAAAATGCAATTGTTTTTATTGTTTTTTGTTCATTTCTTAACCTGAAACATACATATATTTTGATATACATATTATAGGTGATCGTTTAATTGTTAATCATTATGATGATGAAAGTTTCACAACAATTGTGGACATTGAGGTTGAAATGAAATATCCATCGAGTACTAGTAGTACTGGTGCAACATTAACATCAATTGAGATCTATGTGGATATGTCGGCGGATGATGCTGGTGCCTATATGACCAATGGTGGCATCGGTACATCAAATGCCCAAATTCTTTTAAGTTGCAATCAAACACGTAACTTTGTTTACGAAATCTATTTCTATGGTTACTAAAAGAAAAACCAAAAAACCAAAAAACCAAAAAAAAAAAGAAGGAAACCTAAGGAAATAATAACAAAAGCAACAAATCAACAAACAACAATGCCTAAAATAATAATAAAACTTCAACTGTGATCAATTCTCGCTAGTATTATAGAATTTAAATTATTTAATGCATTTAATAAAGAAGAAGAAGACAAAAAGAAAAAGAAGAAAAAAAAAACAAATAGAAGGATAAGTGAAAAGCAATTCAATTGTTCAAAAATATTTTTCATATACGATTCATTGGCTACCCTTTTATCGTTCATTTTTATTTCCGGGGAATCCACAAGGGTTTTCCCACGAAAAACAAAAAAAAAACCAAAAATGGGAAAACAATTGAGAACTGCGTCATCATCCCACTCTCTCTCCCCCTCTCCCTCTCTCTCTCTCTCTCTCTCTCTCTCTTTTTCTATCTCTCTATCTCTTTCTATAGTAGCTAATTGAAATTATGTGAGTATGTCTATTTGTCATGTGATCTAAAAGATTAGATGTTCGATAACCCCTCCCCTGTCCTCACCAAAGTCAAAAAAAAAAAAAACAAAAAAGATACAATAAATAAATTTTGTATGGCTCAAGTATTGCAACATCTATTGTAATTTATATTGATAAAGACCCATGCTCTAGCTATAATTGACATATATATATATATACATTGATATAAATTCAATTATAAAGACTTTGGGCAAGGAAAACAATAAACTAAATAATGAAATTCAAATAAATGATTATTGAATATGGAAGAAAACAATTATCAAGAATAAACAAATTAAAATATATATTATATATATTATTATTAATTTCGCTAAAGTATAATATATATACATATATATATATATATATATAACTGACTCTATATGTAGTCATGTTCATTTGCCTCAATCAACGAAATATTCCTTATCAACATTAAAGAAATCTGCCATTTACAGCAAATATATATATATAGCTTTAATTGAATGGAATCAAGATCAACCAAATTCTTGCTCTTACATCATTTATGTATATATACATATAGTAAGTTTATCAATTTTTATCACAATCCAATTTGAAATCCAGTTAACCTAATAATAGTTTATTTTCCATGCAAATGTATATTCAAATGATTTAATAATAATTCTAATCAAAATACTATAGCTAAGAGTAGACTAATAAATTTATAGTTTAATTTCAATTTTTAGATCATTAATTAAAATAAATTTGGCTATTCCAATAAAGTTTAATTAAATATAAACTATAGTTGATCATCACGCTTAAACATAATCCTAAAACTGATTGTGAAAGTAAATTATTTAAATCGAGAAATGAAATAAATAATTACTTAAAATTCATTTTGTGGCAAACGCACAGTATTAAGAATCACATTTTATAAATTTATTTATATAAATATATATACACATATATACATATATATATATACATATATGCTCCTATAAATGTAGAGGTTTATCTGTCTATATTTATATATATGTATATATATACTCGTATATACATATATGCCTTCAAATGAAACTCTGATTGTATTCTAGCTCATTTCTTTCTTGATAATATTTTTTTTCATTGTTTAACACTCATGTTTGAGCTTTAGTTTCAGTCCGACTTGAATTTTAAAACGGGTCGTGTGTTATACAAAATGTTAGCTCCAGAATCAAAAATTTGTATTATACTTTTGCATTTGATTGGATTGAGGCAAGCATTTGCTTTGCATTTAAGATGTATGTTCGTTCTTCTTTTTTGGTTTATCAATTATGATAATCGTTAATTTGAATTTTAATTTGAATTTTATTTAAGTGGGCCAGGCTTGTCCACCCATGAGAAATTATCCACCCAGCACATGCATTAGCCTAGATAAATGTGATACACTGGATCCATTCATTGAGGCAAATATCCTAACTATAGAAACTGTTAAACAATGCGGCATTGGCATCCACTCGGAGCATATATGTTGTCCCAATCCGGTAACAGAATCAAGCCCAATTGCTGGTCGTGCTGCAGTCCCTCAACCAACTATAAGAATCGAACCAGAAACAACTAGAATACCGGAACCAACGTAAACCCTGTTAATAAGTATACAAATAATTCCATGTAATTTTATTTGTATATTTTTATATACAGTTTAGAGAATCCTCTTGATAACTTTGGTCATATTGTATCGTTTCGGTATTTTAAGACTGATGATGCTGATTCATATAGATATAGCTGTACGGGTGTACTTATTAGCGATAGCTATGTCCTTACCACTAATGTTTTCACTAAAAAAGGACTCATGGGGGAACCAAATGGAGTTCGTTTGGGTTTACAAGAAAATCAGCAACAATTTACCGAAATCGATGTAAGTACATAATTTAATTACAGATATAAATAGTAAATGATATATATATATATATATATATATATATATAATGTATACAGACACCAAGGGTTCATGAAAACGATCTGGCTCTAGTAAAAATGAAAACCAAGTTGAATCGGAATATAGCTCCGGATGCAAAAGTTGCCAATATCTGCGATGAAAACGAAACATCAATTCGTAAAATTTTTGCTGTTGGCTTCGCCCAGAAGAATGGTAAGGACTAATCATTATTTTTTGTTTTTTTCTGTCTATTTTTATACTCTTCTTTTGTACGATTATAAATTGATTTATTTATTATAAATATTTAGGGGAAAATTGCGGTTTATTCGCACAGGAAATGAAACGCTTATCTTCAAATGCCTGCATATACACAACGCCCCAAAAGGGATATGAGGTGAATACGACAGGACATTTTTGTCTTATACCCAAAACGAATGAGGATATCACTCCATGTACAAACTGTTTAAGAGGCAGTGCCAGTGTCCTTCATCTTCAACGGCAGGATGGTAGCATTTGTGTGGCTGCTCTTGCCACACCAACCAGCAATGAATGTCTTGATACAACTTCCCCCCTCTATTATACAAATCTGAATGAGCCAAATGTTCTAAATTTTGTCAATGGTAATCTAAATGGTAATAAAAATGCATTTAGATCAGCTTTATTTGGTCAACAATAATAATTGCAATTCAAATTAATTACATTTTTTTTTTCTTCATCTTATTTTATGTAATAAATAAATGAAAAATAAATTGATTGAATACTTAATAAATAGAATTTGATAAATTAAAATATTAATTGAAAATTACTTCAGTCATACTATGTATATATGTTGATAGCTTAAGCTTAGTTCAGATCGAATCATTGTTAAGATAATACCTTGAAACGGTAAATCGAACATATATGCAAAAAAAAAAAAAATAATAATAATAATAATTCTTTTGAATCGAACTTGTTAAGTTATTAAATTCCCAAAGTTCCTTGGGTTTTTTTATTTTTTTTTTTGAATTGGATTAAATTAGTATTGGTATTTAGCTTTCATAGTTTCTATATTTCATTTTTTTTTTTAATTTATTTAAGTTGAAGAAATTTAAAGATTTGACTTTAAGAATAATACACAAAGATTATTAATCCCAAATCCGTCACTCAATTTAAGGGTATACATACTTCGGCATGATCAATATTCATTTTGGAGATTTAAAATTTTTATTTTAATATTTTGATGCTCTTGTGAATCAGTAATATTTCCGAATCTCTTCAGATTGGGGATAACACTGAAAGAAGAAAAACAGAAATGTATATATACATACATACATATGTACATGCGTATATACATATGTATATTTTTTAATGATAATGTAACAGAGCAAAAAATTGTTGTTCCCTCTCCATCTCTCTCTCTCCTTCTCTCGCTATCTCTCTCTGTGAAAAGCCTGTCTTCTGATTAACCTCTTGTTTACACGCTCTCTCTCTCACTCTCTCTCTCACTCTCTCACTCTCTTGCTCTCTCTTTCTCTTTCTCTCTCTCTCGCTAAGTGACTCTCTCACTGTCTCTGACTGAAACTAGAAATATTTTGCTGATTATAGTTAGTTTATGGTTAGCAAGACAAACGTGCGGTTTGTTGAGCGCTTCTTCATATATATATATATATATATATTCAAATATATATGTATATATCTATTTCATTCATTCAGAATCTGTATCAAAAATCAATATGTTAAAATCAAGCTATAACGTAATTATAGCATTAATCTGGTTTAGTAACTACACTTGGGCCTATTATAACTTGGAAAGTACGTATAAAATAAAAAATGAATCAAAATGATGTGTGAGATTGAATGAGATAAATATATATATATATATATGTATATATGTATTTTTAAATTGTTTCTAGTCGGTGATTCCTGCAGTACGCCATATAGATCCAGTTGCCAGCCGCAGGATGAATGTGATACATTACAATTATATATTGAACGTAAAATTTTGAATGTTGTTAATGTGGTTAATTGTGGCTATACAACTTCAACGGAAAAGATATGTTGCCCAGTGGATAATATCGATGAAGTGGCAATTCGGGCTCCAATACCCATTTCAACAACAACAACAACAACAACAACAACAACAGCACCAAGAACAAGACCAACGACAACGACAACGATAACAACAAGAACAAGAACAAGAACAACAACAACTGAACAAACAAGTACAGAACGTCCTGAATGGTTAAATCTATTCAATACAAATCGTGAATATGTTCAACGTTCAATACCAATGCCAAATAGAGATGGCATCAATGTTAAAGATACCAAAGAAGGTGCATCATGTGTGGCACCACTCTACGAGGGTCAATGTCTGGCCATATCAAAATGTCCCAGTGTTGAGCCATTAATAGCACAGGGTAGATTAATAGATGATGATTTTACAACATGTCGCAGTGGTACAATTGAAGAGATTATATGTTGTCCAACCAATTTACCCATAAATCCACGCGGATCAATCCCAGATGATAATGTGAATAGTATGAGTCGTCTGGGCATTGGCGATATAACCCAAACAATACCAAGAACAATAATCCCATCAATAGATGAACAGGATTCGAATGCGATAACAAAGGCGGATAGTTTATTGCCACATTATAATCATTTGGCTGCATTGGCATATCCAAATGCTGCATTCGATGGACATAATTATGAATGCACCGCCTTGGCCCTAACACCAGAATTATTGGTTAGTGCCGCTGGTTGCCAAAGGCCAAGTCATGCTGTCTTTGGTGTAGCCGTTCTAAGTGATGTGGATGAGGATGATGATTATCTGGTTAACATTGTGGTAAATTAAAAACATTCAAATTGATATTATTATTAACTAATAATATGTTTAATATACATATATGTATATGTTCTGTTTAAAGCGTTTGGCTCATCATCAAAATGATTTGGCCCTAATGCATCTATCGAAGCCATTAATTTTGGGCACTGAAACCTCATCGAATGTTACTTTGGCACCCATTTGTACCCAATTTGAATTGACACGTTTACAGGCCAGTGGTCAACTGGTTGCCACTGCTTGGGGCAAGGGCAATGGTTAGTTTTATATGATTTGATTTTGATTATGATTTGATGATGAACATTATGATTTTTATCAACAGATACTGGTTGTCCATTATATGAATTGCCAATGCGTCTATTACCGACACCAGAATGTGCTGATCTTATTAATCTTGGCAATGTTCAAGGTTTATCATCGACACATCTTTGTGTTGAACCAAAAAATCTGAATGATCTATATATGTTCGATAATGTTACTAAATGTGCCACATGTCCGGCTGTTGTTGGCAGTATATTACATTTAATTCGTCCCAATGGTAATCGTTGTGTTCTTGGTCTGGCCACGCCCACCGGTGCCAATTGTGATGCTAAGGAAATGTATTTTACAAGTCTATTGAATACACAATTTACACATTTTGTTGAAGAACAACAAGGACTGTGACATGGTTCCATCTACATACATATATACATAAGTACTTCAAATATACTTATAATTATTTAGACTAAATGGCTAATAATAATTATCGTACTTAAATAATTATAAGAAGCGTTTCAAAATGGAGAGAGGAATTGCTAAACAAATGTGATTAAACACACACACACGCACATACATTACACAAATACAGATATAGTTATAGGATATAGATATACATATATATCTACACACATGTCTATATACAACAGGGGAATAGGAAAAGATTTGGCATTTTATTTATCATCATTAGTTATGGTAATTATTTTCATATCTTTGTGACATTTAAGAAACACAAGTGAAAATAATACTATCAATTAGATATACCATTTACATACATATATACATACATACATATATCCTTTGGATATATCCATGACAACATTTTCAATGCCATTGCAGATTGATTTAAAATTCCAAAATATTTCATTTAACAATTTGTTATAACAAAATTAACTAAATATTATGGTCATGTCCGTGTCTTTACAAAGAACAACAAAGTTCTACTACAGTGAAACCTGCTTAAACGAATTCGGCAAATTGATTTAACTGTATGTATGTAAGTCTGTTATTTTTTGTTGATTTAAAAAATGATGATAATAATGTCAGAAGTTCTGTAAACATATTGAGTTATCGTGCATATTGATGCTCCCTTTTGTTGTATATATACATATATATATATGTATATCTGTGTATAAGAAAATGCTCAACTCATTGTGTACTTTCCAACACCTACATAATTTAGTGTATTCAAAAGAACTAAATGATAGTTAAGAATATATATCTTACCCTAAATATTTCATTTTCTGTGATAAAACTAGAATCTTTTAATCATTATACTTTTATTCTACAAGAAATTATCAGAACTAAGTACATACATATATAATTTAAAAATATTTGAAACAAGTTTCTCAATTAATATTCATTTACATATATTTTTAACATTAAAGCCATGTGTAAACACATTCATGAATAAAATAAAATATTTGAATTTCTAAAACAAAACGAAAAGAACAATTTATTTGTCCATTTCCAATTTATAACTTAAGTGGGAATTTTCTTGTAAAATGTTTGAAATCTATTTCTAATCAATAAATATTTCCTTATCATAATAATTGGCAAATCAATGATAATAAAATTTGAATAATGTGCTTATTTGAAGCTAAAACTAATTAAAATTAAAAACAAAATCAAAAATATACTCTAAATATACATATTTCTAAATACCTATTAAATATATTTATATTTACATAATAAGAAATTTGCACATTAATTAAATATAATATATTTGCAATTCCTGTTCGATCAATGAGCATAATAGTAAATATATATATATATATATATATATGATACAAGTACGAATGTTGTTATTATTTCCCTTCATATCTTCTATCTCGTTGGGCTTTTCAGATAGCGAATTTAAAACTGAATCTTAAATGGATTGTGTATTTCCCTTTCAATACCCTGACCAAAAAATAGAGCACCTCAATTCCAAAGAAATTTTCCCAAAATTCAAAACAAACAAAAATTATAAAATGTGAGAATGTATTGAAAATATAATTAA
This sequence comes from Drosophila sturtevanti, assembly GCA_018150375.1. Taxonomy (NCBI): domain Eukaryota; kingdom Metazoa; phylum Arthropoda; class Insecta; order Diptera; family Drosophilidae; genus Drosophila; species Drosophila sturtevanti. Next base: position 1,235,357 of record JAECWJ010000378.1, read on the forward strand.
TATATATGTATATGTAATAAAATATATGTATAAAAACTTTCATAAAAATTACAAACAATAAATATTCATAGACCTGTAGATCCCATTATTATTTTAAAATCGAATACTAACCGGATAAAGAAAAGAAAAGAAAAACTATATACATATATCAACGTTGTTGAAAAAATCAAACAGATGCCATTTATGTATGTATATTCTGGCTAGGGTATACAATTGTCGATATGGTTAAGATTAATCCGGGTTCTGATTATTCGTTCATGTTGTTGTTGATGTTTTTTTTTCTTTATTTTTTATTCGCTCATGGTCGAGAGTTGAATCACGACAAAGCGGGTCTCTTAATACCCTGTACCCATAGGGTGAAAGGGTATATTAAAGTCGCCAAAATGTATGAAAAAGGCAGAAGGAAACATTAGATATATATATATTCTTGATGAGCATCAACAGCCGACTCTACATGACCATGTCCGTGTGTCCGTTGAAATACATGTATCTAATTGGTACAGGGTATACGCCAAGTCGGCAGGGACAACTTGTTTTACTTCGTTTTTCAATTGCAAAAGGTTCTCTCAGAGTTTTTTAATTTCCTTCGGGTTTTTTCTTTTATTTATATTTTTCTTTTTTTACTTAGCTTGCTCATGTTGTTGTTCTTCTTGTTGTTGTTGTTATTCTTGTTGTTGAAGTTTTTATTTTTTGTTATTTGTGATTTTGATTTTGTGTTTTGTTGTTTCATTTTTTTTTTTTGATTTTGTGAAATGGCAGAAAACCGGTTCGATGGCCCGCTCAGTACTATCAAAATGCAAAATAATCGCTCGGTCTCGGTGATCCGGTGGCTTGGACTTGGCTTCGGTTCTAATCTCAGCTTCAGTTGCCGCAGCGACGCGTTGTCGTTCAGGTCTTCGAGATCTTTGTTCCGGCACCGGTTCCTCAAACGTTTACAAAATATTATCATCTTGTTTTAGTTTCTTCTCTTATTTTATTTAATTTTTTTTTTTTTAAATTTTTTAATAATTTTTTTATTATTAAATTTTGTTGTGCATGGCATTTAAGATTGCCTTTTTTTGTTTTTGTATTGATATTGTGTGTTTAAATATATGTACATATATGCATATATACGATTTGCAATAAATTGTTGATTTTCGCGCTTTGTTCTGATACTTTTTTGTTTTCATTTATTATTGAAAACTGTGAACTGAATTGTCGAATTGTTATCAAAAGGTGGAGGGCTATTTGTGTCAAAGGTAAATGGAATGGAAGATAAAGCCAGAGAGAACAGAAGTGTGGGAGAGTAGATCAAGTGTACGATAATGTACCTATATAGTATGTATATATATATATAAATATATAAGTATATACGTATGTATATACATTTGTACATACTTAAAAGCAATTACAAAATACATCGATTTATATTAACTGAGCAAATACTGGAAAATGTACTTTAATGCATATGCTTAAACACACACAAATGAGAGAGAGAGAGAGAGAGAGAGAGAGAGAGAGAGGAAGAGAGAGAGAGAGAGGAGAGAGAGAGAGGGAGAGAAATATGAGAGAGAGAGAATAAAACGCCTTGAAGTAGACGCTGACTTTTAATACCTTTTATACATTATTACCGTTACATGCAACAGTTACAACAACTATTTACTGATGTCATTTTGAAAACCGTAACAATTTCAATGATTTTATTACATACACTATATATTTCACATTTATACATACATACATACATACATATGTACATATATATGTATTTATGTATATACTTCATTCATAATTAAGGTATCACGATTTATTCAAAGATCATTCAAAATTGGGTTAACTGTATAGAAAAAAGTGTATTTTTAGAGATAACCCTGAACCTCGGCATTAATTTCTTTCATTACTCTCACATCTAGGTCATATTCATTTTGTGTAGAAGCATCGCAATGTTTTGGAATTACCATTTTTTGAATGCATATGTACATACATACATACTTATATGTATATAATTTTTGATTATCAAGATGGGAATTTCAACTCTTTGAATCAAACATAATCAGCTATGTATATACATATGGGCATTTCCAATCTGCCGTGACGTTACATTTGTAAAATTTAAACAAAAGAAAATGAAAATGTCCAATTTGTAAAAAAGTTTTTGGATATTTGTGTTGCGCCTACATATGTAGCACTATATTCAGAAAAAAATTGGAACAAATCGGATGCAAAGATTTCGCGATGTAGCCCAATATTTGGCTTTCGACTTTCAATGATAAAATGACAAAATTCTGCGAATTAGGCAGAATTATTTGTATGAATCTTTTTTTATAATGTTTTTGAATAGCACAGGTTTGGTTTCCAGTATCCCATATTACCATCAAGTTTTTTGTTATTTTTTTATTCGACTTTAAATTCTGGAGTGACGTTACGAAAATTCCCGAAGGAAAACAATTGTTTTAAATTGGATTAAAAACACTTTTAATCCAAAATACAGCATTAATAAAATAAATAAAACATATGTAATAAATATGTAATAACTTTGGAGTCCTTAATATAAAATTTCTATATAGTAAGTGATAATATAGGAAAATATAAGATTCAGTAATAAGTATAAGAAAAATCATAAAGAAATACATTTCTATGTTGATAATAATGCAATATTTCATAATATTGTATTAGGATATCATTTTCGTTGAGAATTCCATCTTTATTAGCAGTTCTTCGTAATTTATATACATGCAAGAGAAAAAAATATCCTCAATCTCAAAAAGTGTTTTTTTTCTGGCGTTACGAGACATTAGAATATCAGCAAAAACAAATCAAAATTCTACCGGTAATTGATATATCTTTGCTCCTTTATATATTTTTTCCAAACAATTATTATTTTACACAAAGGATTGCAATGAGGACATAATTCTACAATTACTTTTTGAAAAATAAATCGTATATAGACGATGCTCTTAGAAATAAGCAAAATTGACGAAAACATAAACTTGAATTTTGAACCTCGATATATCCCAATCGCAATATAGAAAAGCTCCAAACTCTTCAATTCAATAAAATTTGACTTTTTCTCTTGTGGAAATGCCCATATATATATATATATACATATATATATATATATATATATATATATATATATATATATATCCATGTCACGTGAGATCAAGCATAATCCGAATTGATTTGCTATACTTTTATCGATGTGTTAGAGATAATGTGATGGAAATTGATTTACTCAATGAATATATGCATATCACTCTATTCGAAGGCTTTTATAGTAAAATTAAACGTTTCAAAAAATACACTGAGAAAAAAATTAAAATATTTAACACATTTATGGTAACAAATAAAACAAATTTAATAAATTATTAAAGAATAATCTCATTAAATAAATTAATAATATTTTATTTATCTTTTTCTACTTTAAGGGTAAACAAACTTTGGTTAAGTTCAAAACTTTTGTTTCTATTTGAGTTCGTTTATTCAATTTGATCGTCATTACCGTTCAAGTATACTTATTCCTATATAGATATATATATTAAAAATTGACTAAAATTGTTTCAACGGTCAAATTATGTGTGATCTGATCACATATATATATACATATATAAGCAAGTTTTAGTGTTTAGTTTTTAAGAGACTAGGATCCAATAGATAGATTTGCATTAGTTTAATCTAAGCAAAATTTTTTTTTTTTAATAAAATCTAAAAATAGTTTAACATAATTTGGTAATAAAACATTTTTTTTTCTTCTTTATTTCTTCAAAAACTTACTTTTTCGAACCGGAAATACTTTCGCTTCAATCGTTATTAAATCGGCATACTGACACAAATGAGATAAGATCAGAATTTACAAATCATAAGATTTACTGCAGCAAGTTTTTATATATATATATATATATATATATTATCAAATCAAAATTTTTCATATCGATGAATCACTTTTAAATGAAATATACTCGTAAATAGTAATTACCTTTTGGTGATTTTTTTCGCATTGCCACAAATTGACCCAAACAGACAAACACTATCATTTTATTATTATTTTTTTTTTCTTATTCAATTCAGTTACTAAGTGTAGTATATATATGGGTTTTTTTTTTAGTTATTGTTGGGTATTTAGAAATATGTTTTTCTTAGGTAATCACATCCATTGCATATATGTATGTATGTATTTTCAGTACACTTGTTTATAAATATTTGGGTCAATACCAGGGGTTCAGTATTATCAGTAAAAAAAAAAAAAAAAAAAAAAAATATTGCAAAAAAAATTAACAAAGAAAAAAAAAAACAGAACTGTTCTACTTTCTATATGTACATACAATACAATGTTTCCTATTAATAGTTGAATAAGTGAAACTATAAAAAAAATGTATAAGATTCTTAAGCGAATATTCTATCATAAATGGCAAAGAAAGTTTCTTAGCAATAAATGAAATATTCTATTATTTTCTTTGGCATTGTGATTCGAATTCCCCTTTATGACCTTAAATATTAATGGAATTTTTTATAAGATTTGCATTCAATTTCAATATACGAAATAAACGAAATTAAATAAAGTAAAAATTATAATTGTAAAAAATAATAATTATTTATATATATGTATATATATATAATATATATATACATTGAATTATAGATAAACTTTTTGTTCATTTTTCTATTATTTTTTGGTTTTTAAATTGTAATTTGTGTTTGTTATCAATCCGGTCTCAAAACCCAAGTACTCGAATAGAAATACTTTGAAATTATTATATAGTATATATAAAATGTATGAACATATATTAAATATATTTATGATAAATTGTTTTAATAATTTTTAGCAACAATGCGTAAAGGAAATGTGAGTCTAGTCAGCCATCTGCTGTTGGGTAGTGTATTCTACATATTGATCAATTCTAAATATGCTTGGGCAGAAGAAGGTAGGCATTCATTGGATTTTCGATATATACATATAAATATATATACATATACATATATACCTGTATTTTAAAGAGGGAGATTCGTGTGTGATTCGTGATCTACCAGGAATAGCTGGCGTATGTATGGGTGAATCAAAATGTGAGCCACGTATTGTTAAATATATCACTACTGGTAAATTGACCAGCAGTCAAGTGCCAAGTTGTGGTCTCGGTATACGTGAGGAGATCGTTTGCTGTCCCGTCCAAGAATGCTGTCCCACTGAGTAAGAAGGGTTGGCCAATTGGTTTAAATTGGTGATTAAAAACGCTTATTGTTTGTCTTTTGCCTGTTGCAAGCTTTGTGCCAATTGTTGTTGTTCTTGCATGAACTAAAAACTACTAAAACAATTTTATTATTAAATTAACATTATTTTGTACAAATACCAAAATTTATTTAATCTAGCCCAAGTGCAACAACAATCAAACCGAATATACCCAATATGATGGAATTGAATCAATCATCGCCATATTATGATTTCCAACAGCTGCTCAATGGCAAACAGAAGCCACAGAAAGAAGATAATGATAATTTATTGATTCATCAAGGCGGCATAAGAGGGGGCATCGATGACTCCGCTTCTCATGCAAATAAAGCCATACAGCAGAGACCAAAATGGGAGCAAAACGCTTCGCTATTAGCGAGTCAACCTATGGAATCAAAAATTAATGTTAATGAGCGACCAAAATGGGAGGAAAATCTTTCGCTATTGGACAGACCTAGGCAGCCAAAAATTATTGTGAATAGGCCACCATCTAGGCCAATTGTATGGGATCCCATTAATCTGGTAAATCAACGTTTGCGTCAACATGGCATGGATATTGAGAGGGCAAAGGAAGTATCTTCCCTTGATGAGTTGATGAATGCAACACCGAGTAGCACCACGACTACCACTACAACTACCACGGCCAGAATTATAGCAGAATATGTGGATCCTTTTGCACCATTTCGTTTTCAGGCCAAAGAGCAAACTGGGCTGGTCTTTGGGTTCGTCAACATTTCTAAATCAGGGGCATCAATTGGCCTTAGCATGCAAACATTTATATTATTATTTCTTTCATTATTATTATTATTTAATTGTTGTTACTAATATATGTATCTATGTACCATTTTAGTGATACGACGACAACAACTAGGACAATTAATCCAACACCAACGACCAGAGTTGATGTACCCAGAGAAAGGCCCGTGGTAAAGGGTGGGTTGAAATTTTGTCTAACTAATCACAATTAATCGAAATCTAATCGATCAAATTATTTATAAATATTTCAGCTTGCAATGCCATTCAGGGACGAGTTGAAAAGGACAGTCTAACCCCTCATATTCTAGAGGGTATAGCTGTAAATTCAGGCGTTTATCCACATATGGCAGCTATGGCATTTAGTAGTTTTGGTTCAATTCAATTCCGTTGTGGTGGTTCATTAATAGCGGCGCGTTTTGTTCTTACCGCCGCTCATTGTGTTAATGAAGAGACTCCGATATTTGTACGTCTAGGATCGGTGAATTTGGAATCACCAAGTTCAGGCTATCAGGATATATCCATAACGGTAAGATTATATTAGCAATTAAAATTGATTTCATTAATTTGATATGATTTTATATTATTTTAGAATATTACAATACATCAAGATTATGTGAGTAGTAGTAAATATAATGATATTGCCATATTGGAATTAGCCGAAGAACCAAACTTGGGTGAAAATATTTATCCAGCCTGCTTGGAAACGAATCCCAGAGATCCGCCACCAAATGCAAGTCTCTTTGTGGCCGGTTGGGGTGTCAAGAATCAAACAAGTGAGTAATAATCAAGTTAAAAATAAAGAAAAAACCAAATTATGTATATAAATTTTTTTTTAATCAGCGCGAGCTCAATCAAAAATCCTACTGAGAGCCGCCTTAGAATATGTGAATTTGGATAAATGTAATGAGTTATTTAATGAACAGGAAAGCAGTAAGAAGGCCCTTAAACGGGGTGTGATCGACTCGCTTCTTTGTGCGGCTGATAAGCGGCGACAGAAGGCCGATGCCTGTCAAGGCGATTCAGGTGGACCATTGATATATGAGCATAATCTTACGGATGGTAATTATACCATTATAGGTATTATATCATCTGGTTTTGGTTGTGCTACCAAAACGCCTGGACTTTATACACGTGTAGCCTCCTATTTGGATTTCATAGAAAGTGTTGTGTGGCCGGAAAATAGAAATCAGATCAATGATCTATAGAAAATCAATAAATTTAATATATAAAAATAAATTTAATTAAATCTTTTAATGGGGATTATTTAAAGTAATTATTTAATGATAATAATTTCTGTATTCAACAATCTTCAACATTTCCTATAGCTAACAGCTGATTTGCTTACTGTGCAGCCCTGGTTTATTTTGAAAAAACAAATCTCTTCAAATTGTTGTAACTAACCTACATATATTGTTTGCAATAATTTCGATATTTTTCTATATCTTATATTTATGAGCTTTTAAACAGTAAATTTGGGTTTGGTCAACTAATTGTCCAGCCCTGGTATGCGAGTTGTCAAATTAGCGTGCTCTCTGCTTCACACGCACATACGTAAACAGAGAGCCAAAATGAGAGCATGTAACGTTGTACTCCAAATCATTACGTTAATGTTTACGTTAAAGTTATTACGACAAAAGCTTTGCCTACGTTGCCAAAAGCGTTTCGCATCCAATATATTTAGTTTTAAAAAATATTTTAAAATATGTTAAAAACTTTAAAAACAACTAGAAATTTCATATGTTATTGAAAGATTACCTAAAATTTATCGAACAAAATGTAAATATTTATTTAAGCAGCTTTTCATGATTTGGGGAAGCTTTTTCCTCGATTTGATCTCTTGAAAATATTGTAACGGAAAATTCTGTAACTTTTGCTTTAGCAACCCCTACCACTTGTCTGAACCCCCCCCCATACCAACTAGGGGCTGCAATTGCTTTGACTGCTAGGCTTTTCCTCTTAAAATGCTGGTACCAGCTGGCTAGACGCTTCAGTTGGTCGCGAGACTGCGTTGCCGTTGGTTCGCTCCCAAGAGAAAAGAAAACAGACCGCAGTTGTACGGAAACCAATCCAAAAGGATACCAATTGAACAAAAAAAGGATATCAAATTGAAGCTTAGTTCGTTTGTTCGTTCGTCCGTCCGTTCGGTTTGTTCGTTATTTTTGCTGTTACTATTTTAATTTTTTTGTTTTTTTTTTAGTTTTTTTTTTTTGAAAGTGGGCGCCGCGATATATGCTATGATTTTCGAATCGAAAAATTGATGATAAAATTTTCAAATTATATAGAAAAATTATTAAATGTAAGTCCAACTGGTATAAATTTTGTGTCATTTTATTAAATTACAAAAAATATATGCATAAATTAACCTTATCGATATATGCATAAATATGTATATATGTATATACTTATACATATACGACTGGGAAATTGATTGGAATTATACATCTGTTACAAATTCTGATAAACAACTAGGACTAAAAACATTAACCTCGATGTCTTTTATTGTTTATGTGTATGTGTTTAATATGTTGTTGTTGTTATTGGTTCAGTGTAATTGTTGTTGTGGCTAAAAGATATTAAAGCCACCAATTTGTTGATTTTGATAAGAAATATAAAGCCACAATGCGAATCGTTTGGCCAAACAACAGGTGCATGTCAGCGAATTGTTTCTAAAATGAATTCGGACTTTGGTATGGTGGCAGGAAATCGTAAAATTTCAATCACTTTTCTATTTAGAAAACAATTCCGCCTTCTAAAAACAATAACGAAATAGCCATTACACGAAAACTTTAATGTAAATTTTTCAATTTTAAATTAATAAAAATCAGAATCACTTTGAAATAGTTTTTGAAAATTAAAAGTTTATAAAATTTCAAGAAAATGCAAACAATAATGCAGCAAATCAGAAAAAATGGAACAATATTACTATATTTTGATTAAAATTAACAAACAATAGTTTGAACGAATTTATACTTTCTTGTTTTACTCTTTTCACAATATTGTACAATACTGAATAGTTTTTTCTTTAACTCAAAAACAATTTGAAAAACAAACTTTCATATTAAATGCATCTGTAGATATATATATATTTTATTTTAATAATTTTTTTTTTAAATTCATATAATTTTATATCAAATTCATTTGCAAAAACAAGGCATGAAAGTTTAGGAAATGAAAAAAGGAATAGATTAATTAAGGAATCAAAAATTCAATGAGCAAACATAATGAAAGTTAAAGAAAATCATTTATAAAATACAATTTTTGCACATCTTTCATAACAAAAGTGATACAAATTCAATTTACAGTCATTTTTCTTTTGTCAGCATTTTGTGAAAATATAATAGTTACAAATATATCAAAAATATACATACATTTGAAACGAGTATTGGATTAGATAAATAACGTATTCTATTTCTGTCTTTTGTCCCCATCTTTTTATTTTTTTTTTTTTTTGTTGCATTGATTTGCACCTTTTGAGCATTGACTAGCCGAAAGCATAGTAAGTTGATAAATGACCAGCTTTAGATGGACAGCAAATAAAGAAAAACACCTTTAAATCTGCTTAAGTCAATCTTCTCTAATCTGTGCATGTGTGTGTGTGTGTCTGTGTGTGTGTTTGTATATGTGTGTACTCGGAAATGACGAAGGAATGTAAAAAGAAAGTTAAAATTAATAACTTGCCTAGCAAAGGAAGCTCTAAAATATAATGCTGATAAAGTGTTCTGGTCAAGCGACATTTAAGTGAAAATCTATTCCAAGTATATAAAATATTTAGTAGTATTACTAAGCAATGTTTGCAGGTGAATCGAATATTTCTATAGAAATAAATTGATTGCGTTTAGCAAAATGAAACATCTCAAGCACAAAAGAAAATTGAAATCAAAATCAAGCCCTACAACATTTCATGTATCAGATATTCACAAGTATAAGCAATAAAAAATAATAATAATAAATGGGCTTTTAGGACTTCCATATTGTAATCATATTTGGTTTAAGAGCCACGGCTCTTATATATTACACATATCCTTACGTATCCTTAAGAATTATGGAATTGTTTTAAAAATAGTTTTTCAATGCTAATCAGATATGAACACATATATTTAAATATGTCAACAATTAGAAATAATCATTGATATGTTAAGGTAAGAAACAATTTTACACAAGTTTTAATATTTTTCAATATATATATACATATATATATATATATATATATAATCATTTGTAATTTGGCCATCTGTGACCTGCCTCAACTTTTTTAACGTCATATTAATTTGTTATTACCTTTTTGTGTGTTTGTCTTTTATTGCTGCTTCTCGCAAATGTTTGCCCTTCCTAAAAGTATGCTAAATTTTTGTGTTTTCCTTTTTTTTTTGTATTTTGGGGTAAATTATTTCAAATTTGAGCAGAAAGTGGCAAAAACCTTTGCTTATCTGCCATATTTATTAATTAAAAAAGTATGAAGAGTGCGGTTAGGAGAACGAATGTATTTGTCAGCGGAAATTGTAATTGTATTTGAGCAAAACACACACACACACACACACACATGTATATATATATATATATATATACACATGAAGAGAAAGAGAACGAGAAAGAGAAGCCACAAAAGGCAAATAAGCGGCCAATAAAAATATTATTAATACGCCAACGACACACAATCCAACCTCATGCACACATTTTGACCCCACTCAGTCCATGGCTATTGTGGTTGCTGTCGGTTAAATTAGCACCCAAACTCACATCATCATCAGTAGGGTGTGTTTTAGCCATAAATTTATTAACTTAGTGTCACATTTATAGCCACTTTGTGGTACCCCTCCAAATAGAACGACACCCACGAGTCAAAGCAATAGTCTATAACAATGCCAAAACTGTCCAACTAACCGAACATCCATTGGCAAAAATGAAAAAATTTTCATTAGTTCCTCACTCCTCGCAAAGTGTTCCATTATGAATTTAAAAAATTGCATTAAAAGTTTTTTAAAAACATTAATTTAATAATAATAACTTTCATTACTGGTTACGTAAAGTAAAATTTTCATCTTACCTTGAGCAGGGAGAGCTAAACATGAATATATATATACATATATATATATATGCATGTTTGTGCCTTTTCACCAAAAACTTTACCAAGGCCAATAAATTAATATATGTATTTTAGAGTTTTTAGAGTTGTGCAATGTATATAGCATAAGCAATGATAGTTAGAACTTATTTCGCTCATTACATACACTAATGAAAATTTAAAAGGCAATATTAGCCCGAAAATTATTTCAAAAAAGATTTTCAATAAAGATTTTGAAATAATTTATATTATTTTAAAAATTTTATTGATTTAAAAACTGATCTCTGAATTTGCTTAATCCTTTTTTTTTACACAGTTTGTGAAAATAACTAAATACATTTTAGAACATATATGACGAAATTTTGAAATAATTTCTAATGGTAGAAATAAATAGGAAATAAAGGACATTACTGTAAGATAAGTTTCAGATAAATAAAAGTTATCGCATATTAAAAGAATTTTAAGTTTCGCATGTAATTTAAGTTATTATATTAATTTTTTCTGTAACTAAATGTTTTTCGATATCTATATAAATACGATTTATTTGATTTTAAATATCGATTGAGACATTGACTTAAGTTCAACGTGATTGAAAGGAACTATTAAAAAGGAAGAAAGCTTGACTTTAATGAGCAGAGCTTTTCAGGACTCTGTCATGTACAAAAAGTGAAATGCATAAATTAACAAGAAACTGCAGTTTCACACATATTTCTGTATAAACATATATACATATATAGATCTACAATTTGCATTAAAATCAAATGTTTTATGTTGTTGGTTTTAATTTGTTTTTTTTTTTTTATTTTGGTTTTTTGGTCTTTTGGTTTGTTGTTGTTTTGTTTTGGTTTGCTGCAAAATCACTTGACAAAGTTCTCCGCCTCCTGGGTTGACATACCGTGACAACATTTTCAACATACTTTTTAATTACATGCCACACAGCAACAGGCATTCAAATTTCAACAAGAAAAACAAAACTGAAAAATAATTCACGCACTTTACACGCACGTTTCCAGAGTGCAGAGTGCGTCCTGTATGTGTGTGTGTATGTGTGCGTGTGTGTGTGTTTCGTATGCTAAACTTTTTGTTTGTATTTTCCTGTTATGTGTTTTTTTTTTTTTTTTGTTTTTTCATTAAGGAAATTCATAAAGTGAGACGTGTGAGAGTGTTGTGTGAGCGAGACACAAGAACGTTAGTTAGACAGAGAAAAAGAGAGTGAGATAGACAAAGAGAGAGAGAGAGAGAGAGAGAGAGAGAAAAATGGAAATGGGAGTTTTTATGATACGTGTGCTTAAGCAGGAAAAAGACTTTCAAATGCACGCCAAAGGCACGCATTTGAAAAACCAAGGGAAGACAAAACAACAAAAAAAAAAAAAATACAAAAAGTGTAAGGCATTGGGTAAGGAAAACGTAAGGATTTTGGTGATAGGAGTGAGGGGAAATGGTAACGGTAACGATAACGGTAACACACATGCTACTCTAATATCCGAAATGTTTTCTGTAAGGGCATAGGAATCGATTAAATTTGTATGCGTTGATATATATATATATATATATATTTTTTTTTTGTTTTTAAGGACAAACCATAAATTTTGCTGCCATTGTCAACGACCTTTCAACCCGAAAAGGCAAAAGGAAAACAAAACCAAACAAAAGTGAATGAAAAAGAAAAGACACAAAATTATGTCTAACGTCACATTGCTGAGTTCAGCTGATTCGTTATCACAGTTAAGTGGCTCACACACACACACACACACACACACACGTTGAGAGAAAGAGAAAGAGAAAGAGCATGCCTTGACTTTATATGCATCATTCCGAAATGAGAGATTTGGCTTAGAGATTCACGCTTTGTGTAAATTTATGTGCATTACCAAAGCAAAAGTCATGAAGGCTTCTGGCTAAGTAACTAACGCCATTAGCTGCTTTAGTTATCCCCAATGCCCCTCTCCCCTCACTCTATCTCTATCTACTACTATTAATACTACTTTCTCTATCTCTCTCGGTGTGTGTGTGTGTGTGTGTGTGTGTGTGCTTTGTGGCATTTCACCATTTTCCCATTCGGCCATGCCCACTCTTCATAAGGAAATGACTCTAAAACTCCACTCCACTTTCTCCCAGTAAACACGATTCAGGCATTTTTATTGCTGCATTCCTCGAAACAACATCAAAACATCAACAGCAAACGCCAACACAATGGCGTGGGTTGTAATCTGAGTTTCCTCTCATTTTCACCCAACATTGATTTACGCACTTGAAAACAATTTTCTATTTTCCACTTTTCATTTTCATCATTCTTTTTCCAATAAATATATATATATACATATATACATACATACATATGTTCATGTGTTTGTATGTATGTATATGTATTATTTATTGTACTTATATTGTCTTCTTTTTATTTTGCTACACTTTTACTCAATTCCTCAAGGTAAAATGTAACATTATAATCACAAAGTAGTCAGCCAGCTCGAACTCTCACCTTTTCATATTATTTCCTTTTATATTTTACCAATATTTTACATTGATTGCTCTCTTTCTGTACATATATTTAACATTAAAATACATATATATATATATATATATATACATAATCAATCATTCGTTTAATGCCAATTTAAAGATGATTATACTTATATAAGTTAATGTATACTTCAAATAATATGTTAATATCGTTATAAAAGTAATTGCAAATGATATAAATGATGAATTTATTGAATTTTAAATATATTTATTCACTTAGTTATCAAGGATTTAAGTATTAAACTTTAAAGAAGTGCTTGCATAAATACTTTCCTTATTTACTTTTTCTCTATTAAACATTTCAATGATGTATTATCTTCATCGAATAAAATACCTTAATTTTCGTGTAGAAGCTAGTTCTATGTACTTATTTATTTGTGCTAGTACAATGTCCTTTTACTCTTTTCATCTCTTCTCGTCGTGATGGTTGCTTTCTTTTAAATGAATCTTAATCCTCTGTTATATCTCTATGTTAACTAGCTACCTTCTGTTAAGATCTGAATTCTGTTAAGTTTTAGTGTTAGTAAACAATCAAATGGACTTTTCTCAAATGATCGTTACAGTTTAAACCAATCATCCAGCCACAGTAGTAATTTGATCATTTATATACATGTTTATATTTGATTTAACAAAATTATTGTTTCTTCTTACGAATTAAAGACAAGACAAACAAGATTCCTGACAAAACTTAATTCGTTACGCAAATCCATTAAGGCAGACATGCAAAGTTGATTAAATGACCTTGTTATTTATAAATATGTATACACATTTATATATATATATATATATATATATATATATATACTCACCTGTGGGCTTATTTTACATATACACAAACACATATATATCTTATTGCCATCATATTTCTGTGTCGACAGGCAGCCAAAATAAAATATTTACAATTTGGAATAAAAGTATAAAAACAAAAAAAATATATATATACAAATTAACAATTGAACTATGCCAAATAATGTATGCCCTATATATACATATATAGACATATATATATATAAATACGTATTTGCAAAGTTATATGTGTAGCTTTATTTTTGTTTGCTCTTTTATTACTTTATTGCGGATGTCCTGGATGATCCTCGAAGTTTCAGCATTCTTTTTGATGTAGAACCGTTTAGAAAGTTGTTGATTAATGTAGTCTTTTTCGTTTAGACTCTTGTTATCTTTAGAACAAAAATGTGTCCTTTAATAAGTACAATAATTTCATAAAATTGCTTCGAAACATTTTCCTTATATATACTGCCAAATTACTCACCAAAGTGAACATACCCATCAATGTTAAGTAATGGATAACAAAAACAAGAACAGAAAATTGCTAATAACGTTGCATAATAATATTTTATACATTATAAAAGTAAGAGCATAATTTTGTTTTAATGTCTGGCTTTATAATCTTTTCATTTTTTTCTTTTTGTTTCGAATTTTTTTCGGTCGGATAATAGGAGGTTTACTTCGTCTCTTTTAATATTTTATTTTTTCCTTTTTTTTATATTTTTTTTTTTTTTTGGACTGAGAGTTGACTTATTAAGTGGATTCCGTATAAAAAGTAAAAAGTGTTGAATGACGATGAGCAAAAAAAGAAAGATAAAAAAAAACTGAAAATGCCTCGTCTAATAGGTCCGAAATTAGTGCCTCTAATTAAATTAGTCAACATGGCAACTGTCGATGATGACGTTGGAGTGTCTACCACCAAAAGTTGAAAGCCAGGATAGCACACAGTTCACATTTTCCAGTTTCCAGTTCCCAGATGCCTTTCCACTTGATGGTTTGGCTGTCAATTAGCCAGTAACCTTGCAACGTTCTCAAACCTTTTAAATTTGTTCACCCG
Organism: Drosophila sturtevanti; assembly: GCA_018150375.1. Taxonomy (NCBI): domain Eukaryota; kingdom Metazoa; phylum Arthropoda; class Insecta; order Diptera; family Drosophilidae; genus Drosophila; species Drosophila sturtevanti. The sequence goes on from JAECWJ010000378.1 coordinate 1,250,744, forward strand.
CAAATCGCTGCGTTTCCCCCAGGCCGTATCCTTACCACACAAATTTCTTCTCTCATCACGCCTCATGCCTTAACCCCTTTACTTTTCCTGCAAATGAACCCATTAATGTTAATGAATAAGGACGAGAAAGGAAAAAAAAAAAAACGGAGAAAAGAAGGAAAATGTGGAAGGAGTAGACCAAAAACCGTGAGGCAGCAGGCGACATTTAATGGCTCCCAAAAACTGATGCCAAAATAACACAAGAAGTCCCAACAAATCTAATTCATTCACAAGGGGCACAATCTCTATTTAATATATGATATATATATATATATATATATATATATATATAAATTCAACAATGTGCACCAAATAAACTTCTTGGGCATAAAATGAAGCAATCTAACTATATAAAATAAGTTACCATGCGAATTGGCTGTGAATACGTTCGCAGGAAGACTTTTCAAATTTTCAATTAACAAGAACAACAACAACAACAGGGAAAACGTTTCATTGCTAAAAGGCAAAACCTGGTTACATTTTGTCAACTTATTTCTACCAGTTACTACCTATACCTTTTCAAAAATTGAGTACATTAGCTTAAAAATGATCTATGCAAAAATGATATATGTATTAATATTGTACTTTATCTCAAATTTCATAGATTTGTTTGAGCATTTTAATAAATTTTATTAATTTCATTATATGAATATGAAAGGGTATTCATAATTTTAATTCATTTAGTATTTAAATAAGGGATCCTTATCGTGAGCAGGTGTAAAATTCGACCACAAGTTTTGTCAAACTAAAAAGCGAAATGGGAAAAAGAGAAGAAGCTATAGAAGTTTACCGCACGCGCCGTCTGGTTTCAATTGTGCCAGTTTTACTTCATCAATAGTCAAAGCACACGCATCCAAAGGAGGATGGAGGATAATGGATGGTTGATGGGCCAAATGATGTTCAAGCAGTTGGAGGCAACTCAGTTGGAGATGAAGGGTTATTGTTGTTGTTGTTGTTGTTGTTCTAGTTGTTGTTTCTGCTTGTTTCGATGCTCTCTTGTTATTTTTAGCAACGAAAAAAAAAAAAAAAACGTCACGAAAGGATTGCCACAAATTTTACGAACAAATAATTTTCAAATATACTTGAAGCGACATTTTTTCTGTTCTACTATGACCAAAAAAATACCAAAAAAAATATATATATATAAAATTACACAGCATTGACAGAAACAAGTTAAAAACATTGAAATTTGAAATTTAAATGGTCATGTTCGGACGTTTAAAGAAACGGGCAAACTTTTTTATGCTCAAATTTAGCAAATTGCCCCAAATTTGTACGAATTTATAATAAAAATGGTCAAAAATCATTCTACATAACAAATACATAGAAGTTTTTCTTAATAAAATAACAAAACAATATATATATTTATATTTATATTCTGTAATTGGAAAGATAGATATATAGAAAGTAGTTAATTTATATATGTATGTATGTATATACATATTATATTTTGTTCAAAATATAGCAAAAAGGGTTTGGGGAAATATCAAATGGATGAACTTTAAAATGTTCTTTTTCAATTGAAAATTGAGTTTAATTGATAGAAGTGAAACCAACGGGGCGAATGAGTAACAAGTCAAAACATAATTCAAAAGTTTCAATGTCAAAATTAATGAAATTCGAGAGAATACTAATTTGATAATTTATTAATGAAAATATTTTACAAATAATCAAATCTTATTTGAGAAATCTTTAAAAATAGAAAAAAAGAGAAGATATGATTTTAGTCCTTTGATTAATTTTATTTAGAGACAAGTTCTTTTATCCTTATAATACATTTTATCGCCAACATATAATTACATTTATAACGAATGCCTAAAATTGTAAAATGAATTTTTTTTATATGAAATCTATAAGATAAACGATGGCTCTTGGTGTTTTATATCTTTTACCTCAATTGTTCATATTGTTGTCATTCTGATGCAAATTCTAGATAATGTAAAACCAAAGCCGTTGATCATTATGTACTAAAGAGAAAGATCTAAAAAGCCACTTAATCGTTGTCTGAGCGACGACAAAAATGATTATATAAAAAGAAAGTCAATTATTTGCATCCCACACAATATGGCCTCACTTTGCCTTTGCCTTCTGCCTTCTGCCTTTTGCCTTGGCTGTTTCTCATTCAATTTGATTTTTTTCTCTTTTTTCTCTCTTCTTTTTTTTTTTTTTTTTTAATAATATTTCATTTGAATTTTTAATGGCAATTTATTAAGTGCTTGCACTTGAGTTCTTTGGCAATTAATTTGGCGATTACATTTATGTGGCGAGTTTTTTATAGCCTGGCAAATTGTCTACAAATGGGTGAAGAGGAAAATTGGGTGTGAGGTTAACAAGAAAGGAGAAAAGGAGAAAAAGTATAATGCAAATCTTTTGTGTAAACAAAACAAGCACACACACACACACATACATAACACACATATCCGCATACATACAGTTTATGAGTATGCGACTTTGCTGCGACTTGTAAACAATGTCTGCTATTTGTTCATTCCCCGCCGACCCGCTTTTACCATAGTAAGTTCAAGGATATCGAAGCGTTAGCGCATTCAGCAACAACAACAATAAAGAGAGTAAAAAAATTGTTGTTTTGTTTTTTTTTTTGAAAATAAAAAACACCCAGTCTTTGGGAAAAACCAAGTCAAGGTAGGACACGGCATCAGGTCAAGAGACATGGTAGGCACCTTTCATTTCTCCTTCATCACCGTCACCATCGCAATCCACTCAGTTGTTAAGTCAGTCTGAATATGGGGGGCGGGGGGAAATGACAGTGGGTATGGGTATATGAGTATGTAAGTGTAAGGACTTTTACCCGGAGGCTATAACAAAATGGAAAACACTTCAGAGTTAAGGACCCTTTCCAAAAATTATCCAAAATTAAACTGCCTATCAACCCGAATTTTGTTTAAGGCATATGATTTTGTTGCAATTGTTGATTATGAAATAATAAAAGCTTAATTGTTTTTTTTCTTTTTTTCTTTTTTGTTGTTTTTGATACAGGCATCAGTGACATGAAATTAATTTGTTTTCATCCCATTTAAATAGCTTGGAAATTTTTATATATGTATATAAGGATTTAAAGTGGTTATCTTTAATAATATTTATATTGAACTTACTAAGCTCATTTAATAAAACGTAATCAATCCTTTTGTTGATAATAAATTCATTAAAAGTAATTTAGAAAAAAAAAACTTTTTTCCCGATATGGAAAATCTTTAATATTTTTGAAGATCGACTTTTTAGTGCTTTACTATTTTTTACTATTCGATCTGATTCATTTGTTCACCAAATTTAATTAAGATAGTTTAACAAACAAAAAAGTCTTATCTCTCCTGTATTTCTATACCTTATAGTTGTCCGATCCAACCAATTCTTAAGCTTGTCAAGCATAAATTGTCAAAGAGCATATTTACCAAGTTTCATCTAAATAACTTACAATTTAGGGAATAAAAGCTTCGAAGAAACAAACAGACACAGAAACACATGGCTATATCGACTTCTTTATTGATGCTGATCAAGAATGTATATACTTTATAGTAGAGGTGGGCATGAGCTGGGTTTGGGGCGGTTGTGGGTTAGGTCGCTAAACCCCGTTTACCCGAAATAAATTTTCGAAATATGGTTCTGTTAAATATTTCCTCTTTTTGTCTGGAAACGGTCAAAAGCATAATGTACGAAATTTCCGAGATTCAAAGAGACACAGTTGGTGACAGAAAAATGGAAAACTTAATCGCCAAACATCACAAATCACAATCACAAGTTTCAAGAATTTTTGGATACTGATAAAAAAAAAATAAAGCTTAACAAAAGTGTAATAGAACTAGAAATTGATAAGTATTAGGCCACAAATTCGAGTACGAAATTGTCAATTTTAGAGTTTTTGAAACAAGCAACAGACTTAAAAAAATTTATATACTCCACTAAAAATATACTGTGCATTCTAGAAAGTTCGGTATTTTCTTCGTCTGGGATAATACTTGACAAAATGCGCAGGAGAATCTCAAGCGCAAATCTTTTAACAAGAATATGTAATTTTATGTGAAAAACTTTGTTATTTTCGCACAAGGAATATGAAAAAATTTATACAAAAAATTAATTTTATTGTTTCGGGCGGGCGGGTTGGGTTCGGGTTTGCAAAATTTGTGTAGATTTCGGGTATGGGTAAAATTTTGGTCTTTGGCCCATGGGCTGGGTTGGGTTGAGTGCAAAATTTCGGCCATGCCCATGCTTACTTCAAGTTCAAGTGGTTTCAAACATCTGACCATTTTAAACAAAAGTAAACAATTTTTTTAAATGTTCCAGGCGAAACTTTTTTGAATTCAAATTACTATTAACCCCTTTGGGCAAAAACTACAATTAAAGAGTACTAAATAGTATGATATCCTGATAGATATACCCAGAGAATAAACAGTTTTTGTCGCATTTAATCGACAAACAAAAAAACACACACATACACACACAAAAAAGGAGATGGGATAGATTCAATTTTATTGTTGTGCTAATTTGCAATTTGGTGAAAACTTTTCAATTTCGATTTACCACTTGCCAAATATTTAGCATTTGGTTTTCTTTTTTTATTGTCTTCCCTTTGGGTCAGAGATTTTCTTTTTTCGTTTCGTGTTTTGTATTGAAAATGAAAAGTGGTAGGAAAAGTTAAGGATTAATCATACGCACCGTTAAGCAATTTAGAACAGTTAACAAAGTCGCAACTTTTGGCCATCAATTTGATTACGATATCATATGGGATATAGAGGACATTGACCAAAATCAATGTCGATCCCCCCCTCACTCTTAACCCACCCCTCCAGTCAATTACCCTCCACTCAACATCTCTGTACTCGGGGAATTTGCTTTGATTTTTGCTGGTTTTTATATTATTTTTTATTTGTTTCTTTTCATTTTTATTTTCTTTTTGGTTTTCTTTTTGCTGCTATTGACAATTGCTGGCGGGAAAAACGTTGAAAATTGCAGCACTGCAAAGTCAATGACCGTTGGCGCTTATAGTTAAAGCACAACTGCAGAATATTGGCAGATAGAAAGAAAAGAGAGAGAGAGAGAGAGTGAGAGGGAGAGAGAGAGTGATAAAGAGAGCGAGAGAAGCAGTGAGAGAGAGAGTAAGGGAAACATCCATTGAGGGAGAGAGTAGAACAAGATGGAGGCTATAGACACACACACACACACACATACACACACACACATACACACACAGACAGACGAGCAGCTCTGCCAATGCTCTTTGACTGCACACTCAAGTAGAAACTTGTCAATTTCTTCAATCTTGCCCCATCTTGTCCGTTTGCTGCCCGTCGTCTCCTTCTTATATAGCAATCCCAACACCCAATACCCAATCCCTATCCCCCCCTCCAAATCCGTATCCCTTTTTAACATTTTGCGCTTTTATAGTTGTCTTGTTACTCAATAAAGCAAAGCATAAGGCTAAGGCAAAGTAGCAAAATCAAATAAAATGATAGATAATAAAATTTAAGAAGAATTATTCAAACGAATCTCTAATGCTCTTGAACAAGCAAAGGAAGGGAAAAGGAACTACAAACTAAGCAAATAGAAAGAGCATAATAAAGTTTAAGAGAAACCATGAAAAGTGCTCACTTGGTATATATACTAATACTACATATATGTATATATCTAGATGGTTCCCATAAAATGTATCTATCTTCTTATGGAAATTGTACTTTTTTAAAAGAAATGGCAAAGAATAAATACAAAGAGATACAGAAAGTGAGAGAAGGAAAGTGCGAAAGAGGTAGAAGAAGTGAGGGTGAGGGAGACAAGAAGGGAGAAGGAAAAAATCAATGTTCGATGTGACTGGATTGAAGATGATCAGGACAACGGACTTGCAAAATCAATTTCCGTACTACGTTTGTCCTCCATATCGATGAGAAGGATGGCCTCTGCTTAGTTGCCAGTTGTGTTGATGGCAATGGGGGGGGGGCGTAAGGCACTCAAGCGTAATTATATTGAGTGCCATAACTATGGCCCAAGGCATGTCCATACTTCGTACTGTTTATGTATGTAAAAAAAAAAGTATGCAATTACTTGCACGCATCAAAGTTGAATACCAGGAACCGGGATAACAATAACTCTAACAATATACCGACAACTATATCCAGGGACCACAAAACTGTTGCACACTGATGACATGACAATGACAATTGTCATGCTTTCGCTTGATTGCCACCTATTAATATAATTAGCTTTAGCTAATCAATTTTCTTAGAATATATTCAACTAATTAGTTTATCCGTTTGTTATAACAATTCCAATTAATGTGAATATGTATTTAATATTTTTCCTATTTACATATATAAATTAACCTTGGGATTATAAATTTTTGAAGAGAAAACGAAAATGCAAATTTAAAGCATTTCTTAGTCCTGATACTAACTGTAAGAATGAATCGTAAAAGCCAACAATAGCTAGCACTTTGACTTGTCTCAATGAATTTTACGCTACTCAAAAGCCAATTGAAAGCCCATAAGCACAAACACACACACACACACAAACACATGCATAGTACATACAAACATACAATCAGAAAATATATACATATATATGTATATAGTATATATACCTTAGACAGAAGTGTGCTCAAATATATTTTTTACGCCCGTAAGTCCGCAGATAAATAAACCAAGCTGGCAACAAGCAAGCAAAAAAAAAAAAAGAAAACAAAAAAGCAAATGAAAAAACGAAAAAAATAAAAAGAAGAAAATATATATAAAAGCAAATAAATAGCCAAATGGTAATTGCCGAATATTGTATACTCTTTAAAATACAAAAATGTATCCTTGAATTTCAAGTGATGTCTTTAAACGAATAGACTTAACTTTCAATTCCTGGAAGTTCTTTAAAACCCACTTCAAAGACTTACTAAAGCACCGTTAGAGTTTAAAAAAAAGGACACCTCATTTGCAAATTAATTTTAGAACTAAAAATTAAGAAAGTTTTTCCCCTATTTTTTTTTTTTTTTTTTTTTTTTGGAAAAATTGGAAAACGATTTAAATTTGTCGAAATTCAACCATATTTTTTCCTGACTTACTCGACTAAACACAAAAAATTAATCAATTTGAAGAAATATCTAACAAGATTGTAAATTAACCAATTATTTCGCTTTTGTTTTTTGTTTTTTTTTTGGGGGGGATTCGATAAAGATGTAAAAGACTTATTGACTGATTGATTAAAATTACAATACGATAGAATTCTTAATTTAAGCATGTTGAAAACTTATGGCTGCCATCTGTGAATACACTTTGTGCCCCTCTAAGTATACTATATATTTTTATTTGTAAGCTTGCTGTTGTGTGAGTTTGTTGCAATACTTCGGAGTGTGCGTATGTGTGTGTGTGTGTAGGTTTGCGCTTCTGTGTGCGAGCTTGTGTGAAGCGAATGAAGACAATAAACATAAAATACATAAATACACACACATAGAGAGAGAGAGAGAGAGAAAGTATACGACGCACAGTCACTGAGTGTGTGTGTGTGTAAGCTTACAAAGTAGCAGCCAACTGGCTTATCAATTTCAATGTTTCAAGCCCCTACACCAGCCGAACGCCTGGCCCCCTTTCTGCCAGCCTAACCCCATGCCTGAATACTACCTCTTTTTTTTTTGGGTTAGAGTCCTCGGCTCGATTTGCCTGCCTATAATCAGTCAATGTTGATGATGGAATGAATGAACGGGGGAGTAAATGCTGTAAAAAGTCTGATAAAACTTTTACTTTTTACTTGCCTGCTAATTTTTTGGGAAACAACTGTCAAGTAAGAGCGAAATGGTGAGAAAGAACAGAAAGGAAATGAAAGAGGAGGAGAAAGTAAGGGAACGAGAAAGGTTTATGCCCATCTTAAAGACAAACATTCATATCAAATTCCCTTGACAAATTTTTATGACCCAATAATTTGGGTATCTGTCTCTCTCTCTCTCTCTCTCTCTCTCTCTTTGTCTCTTTCTGCGTCTCTGCATCTTTGACATTGTTTTTGTCATACCTCGTTATTTGGCCACACCCCCTTAGGCAAATCATTGGCCTGTTAATTAAATAAAAATTTTCCACAACGTTTCGCATTGGCATTGGTAATTTGCTTTAAAATGAACTGCGCTCATTTACTGTGTTTATTGCATTTGAATTATATTTGTGGCAAATTAAATTTAATTGTTCACGAAACACTCACAAACACACTCACACACACTCACACACATGTAAAAAAATTGTTGCCCAAAATGCAAAGCAAAGCAACCATTTTGTATGTATTCGATGTCGAAATTTCTAGTTAATTTTCGTATGTGTTGACAAATGCCAAAAACGAGGCGAGTTAACAAATGTTGCCTACTTTTCAGCTGAATTAATGCAAGTTAATTAAAGGAACGGATTAGGCAGCCCTCGCTGGATTTAAATTACATTACTTACAATTTGTACAACACATATGCACACACACACACTCACACACACACACACACAGATGCACATAAATACAAAATAACAGCGTTTTTCCTTACTAATTGGATAAATATATATACATGCTTATAAGTATATATAGTGTGTATATGTATAAAAGATATATACATAGATAAAGATAGACAACAAATACATATGTCTGTATGTATATGGACTAAGTTGTAACTCGTTACAAATAAACAATGACAGGCCCAATGCCAAGGCCAGGTCAACCCACATACATATACATACATATGTATAAATATATGAGAACAAAGTTATCAACTAAAAGAGATAGAGATATAGGAAAAGGATAGAGCTAGATATATGCATTTACATTGTAATTTAACTAAAATCTAACTTAAAAATTCAATTTGTGCTATGATTTTTTCTTTGCTGTTCGTATTGTATTTTAAATTTCAATTTTATTGCACCTTATCAACATATACGCCCCATTTTGGTCAAATACTCCAATTCAATTAGGCCAAGTCTTTGTTTAAAGAGGCCATATTTAATTGGTGTTAAATAACTAAGAGAATTGAGACCTTGAGACGCATAAAGTTATTGCCTATGTATTGCATCTACTTACAAATATATATATGTATATGTATACTATAAAAATATATAGATATACATATATACATTCTCCCTTCTTTGCAACTCTCCTTTGATGTTTTCTTGTCTCCGATAACACTCCGCCATTCCGTGTCTGCTGTCGCCTGGGCACCTTCAACATCTCGTCTACATTGTGTGCGGTGTTCCGCATCAATGACCGTGAGAGGAATCAGTATTAATTACTTGACTTCTTGTTGCCAACAACAACTAAACAGCACATACGTATATATACATATATATACATAATTATATGTACATATATATATATATGTATATTTATGATATATACATACATTCATATTTGTATTCTTTGCTCTTTTTTTGCAATCAAATTGTTTTGAGTTAACGATTTTCTCCGACAAACATTTAATGGCCAAATAAATGGCCCTAAAATGGATTAGACAGCAAAGTGGGGAATGGCTTGTGATTGATGCAGCAGCAATAAGTCTAAAACTGGTCGTCTTTCGTCTGAATGAATAGGCGTGGCATAATTTTGTTAAACTGATTTATTCAATATGTTAACCGAAATACCATTCGAATCCCCCATTCAATCCATTAATTTTGATTCAATTTAGGTTGTCATTTTTTTTTAGAAGAGATTTTCAAGAATTAATAAATTTTATTAACATTGGCAAATATATGTATGTATATACATATGAAAACAGAACCTTATCATTTTATATTCATACCTTAAGGCCAAAATTTATCTTTCATGTGTAAGCTTAAGTTAATTTTCCATTAGCATTTTGTCCAAGACGCACACCACTTCATTAAAAGAGAAAAATGTTTTTCGGTTTAAGGTTACTAATCATGTCTCTATACCGCTTTAATTATGGTAAGTTCAGCTTACTTGAACGGATGGAGATTCCATGTCATCTTCCATCTCAGTCGAATCCAAAAGCTGGATCCATCAAAGGGAATGCTCAACCTTCTTGGAAATAGAATGGAAACTATAATAGAAGGCTTTTTATTCTCCGAATTAGTCATTATAACACGTTGGAATAGTGCAAATCAGTGCCGGACTTGAGAAATAAGGGCAAGCCCATTAAATCGGATTCCAGTAATAAATAAAGTTAAATATTTTCTTTATTATTTACTGGTACAACAAAATTATGTATTTTGTAAAATTCAATCAAAATTTATATTCCAAAATATAAAAAAGAATTTAAGAAAACGATACAAAAAAATAATCTATTAAAGTAATTTTTACCTTTTATTGTTTTTAATTTTTTTTCAATACTTTGAAATTGGAAAAGAAAAAACATTTTGAAATATCAACGTATCAAATTCCGACGCTTTATTTAAATGTTTATAATCCATTTTGCATTATCAGTCAGTAACTTGAGTAGCTTTTTTATAACAATAGAAAAATCAACATATTTTCTTTTTCATTTCTTTCCATTTATTTAACGGACGAAATTATTGTACGTGCTTTTTGTTGATCAAACTCTTTCAATTTCTATAATGTCTTTGAAATTCACTTTGAACCATAATCAAATCTAATTTAAGTCTATGTATGTTTTTTATTTCTTTAACTAAATGCTAAACAAGCTTTTCTCTGAACATTATGCAAACGATTATGAAAAATATAAAATAAGAATAACAATTTTTGCAGAAGTCAAATCTCTTGCTACACGTTTTACATTTAAACTAGCTGGAAGAAGTGCGTGGAGGGGTTGAGGGGGTGTTTATATCCGCGTTAAGTGAAAAATATCCTGGCATTTGCGTCAAATATTAAGTCTTTCAATTTAAATAGTTCGCACAATATTAATCAGTTAACTTGATAGGTTAAACTTACTTAGTATGTATAAGGTTCCAAAACGATAAAAAGAGATTTCATTAATTCATTTTAATGTGAAAATTTTAATAATATATACATTTATTATATTACATGTATTTAATATCTTAAATATCGTTTTGAAATCATTAATATTATGGCTTCTAATAATATAAGTCTAATAATTTATTCTTTTCAATTTCCTATCATTCTTTTGTCTCTGTTAACATTAACATTTTACTGTTAATGCAAGTGTTGGTAAATATCTTAAATATCGTTTGAAATCATTAATATCATTTAATTGAAAATTGATTCATAAATTTAAGAGGGGATGTTAAAATCAATATTCTATTATTAATTTATTTCATTTGTATGTTTTATCTAAATTCATGTTTATTCTTTAAAGGTTTCACAACGAATGAAATGCCAAAAAGGTTTCCATTTAGTTTTTAAGCTCATTCAAATGTAAATCAAACTTTTCATTTTGACTTTTGGAGTGTATGCATGTTCGATGATGTGTTTGGAGTGGTAATGAAGTTTGTGAAGACTTATCAAAGATGGCAGTGGTTCAAGCCACAAGCCGCACACAAGGCGTTTTCTATCAACATTTTAAGCTAATTAACAAATTAACGTAGACACTAGAAGCAAACGCAAACCACACAAGTTGGTCCATAGTTTTTTGACGGAGGGGGGAACTCTCTAATGAAATTAGAGACGATACACATACATATACATATGTACATATGTACATGTGTAGACATATATATACATATACGCATAGAATATGTACTAATTGACAAACGATCTTATGGCTATATTCATAGCTTAAGAAGGGCAAAGGGATGTGAATTACAGCAATGATTTCAAGCACCCATGGGACACCCTGTATAAACATATATACATACTATACACGCTCAAATGTACACACAAATATATAAATCATGGCAAAAGCATAATAAACTAGCTCTGCACAAAATGCAGTAGTCGTTGAGTTGGCCATAGACAGGACCCACCTTCATTTCCATCTCTATGCCTTCTTTCTTGGCGTTGTCGACATCGTCGTTTCTACACCCAAAAAACTAGGCCATGTGTGCGCGCCCAAACGTAACATAGATAAAGTCCTGTGAGAGGGCAAAAAACTCCTAATGTTTGAGAGATGGAAGGGGGAAGGGGGAAAGGGGGAAAGGGGGGCATAAAGCATAGCACTGGGGTAAGGTTGGGTCCGGGGTTGTGGCATGTTCAAACAAAATTAAGCGCACCAACAACAGTTGCCAGTTGTCGGAGCACGGGTCATCAAACCGGGCCTTGTCCTGTAAGAAAAAAAAAACATCCTAAAAGAAAAAAAAATACTAAACTGCACTGCATACAGGGTGTTCCCCAGGGAATGGTTTTGTTGCAACAATGTGACATCTCCGGGGAGACAATTACTGAAAGCAGAAAGCCAGATAATTTGTATAATATGATATAATGCTATAAATGGTGCATGCACATACAGGGTGCTCCGGATTTTGACAAACTATTTTATACACTTGTTGTTCAACTGTATCAACTGCAATCCATTCTAATGAATGTAATAATTTTAACTATATATTTTAATATCGCATATTTCGCATATACATATCCGATCCATATAAATCGATGTCTAATTTCACATTATATTTAAAACCATCCTTTCGAATTCAATATTCAGCCAATTTCCGTAACAAAATATGCACAAAGCTCATTTATCCCTTACCAATTATCAGAATGGGACACCCTCTAACGAAATAAAATAAAAAAACCACTCCAAAATTTTTGCCGCAAAAGTGAAGAAAAATTAGGCACAATAAATTGAACGGAAGTTGCTGCTTAAAATGAGAAGAAAGCACAAAAATGTTAAGAAAACAATGGCTAAAGGAAAAGCCAGAAAAACAAAAATTCAAAAAAATAAATAATAAACTAAAAAACGTAATGAATTCCGTATATCCTTTAAAAACATAAAATCTATTATAACTAAGTTAGATTGAGGGACATTTTTTTTTTTTTAAATTAATGCAAATTTTATGATACAGGTAGATAATTTTTAAACTCAACTGATTAAGAATATATATATATATATATATATATATATATATATATATATTCCTTTATGAATGGATTGCACCATAATCCATATACTCTTCGACATATCAGGGTATACAAAAAATGGCCAAGCGGAAGCTTAGAAAAATGCAAGGAGGAGGGGCAAAAAGGTTGGCGGATCGGCGTGGTGTCCCGGGCTCTGGGTTTTGAAGAAATTGTTTGTCTGTGGTTCTCTAGACTGTGGCTATTTTTTGGCCAACATGGAAACGAACGTGCCAGTCATTGTGTCTGTGTCATGTTGTTTGTCCTGTCCTCTTCTCTTTTGCCCTATCCTGTTCTATTCTGTTCTTTTCCTGGTTCTGTCTAGATTGAAATTCCAGTTACGAACATATGGATGGAAGGCAGAATGGTTTTAACTGGTTACTAAGAGGTAAAAGGAAGGGGGCAGAATATACATACATACATATACAAACATATATATATATACATATAACAGCAGTTAAATTTTCACGATACAGACAGAGACTGACAGTCTGTCAGACATACATATATACTCACACACATACTCACACATATGCACATACACACAGTTTTACCCAGGCGTCGCATACAGATTTTTAATTCCCATATCAGTTTTAGGCTTCCTTCGTTTTCCTTGTGGTTTTACTTTATTTTTTTTTTTTTTTTTTTGTTTTTGTTCCTGTTGGCAATTTCCAATGCTAAAAATGCTAAAAACAGATGCAAATTAAGGATAACAAATGTAGGCCTAAAGATTGAAGGTGAATCAATAAAAATGTTTGGATAATTTAGAAATAAATTACCTGCAATTGCTTAAAAGTGATATGAACCAATTGTGAAATAGTACTAATTAAATTTGTTGCAATTTTAACTAAATCATATATATTATTGATGTTTAATATTGTTTATAATTATTTGAATTCTGTTATTCACTGAAAACACATTTAAAAGATAACAAAAAATGTAATCCAAAGCAGGACTCTTATGATGTATAACAAAAAAAAATATATGTTAATTAGCAAATAAATCTAAATCGAAGTAGTCACTGACAATCGAAATGATATATCTCGAATTCTAAAATATTATATTCATTGTAGATGTAGTAACCCAATAATAAAGTACACCAAATTTTAAGTATTTGCTCTCAGCGAAAAAAAAAATTAAAAAAATTAAAAAAAAAAAAAGAAAAAAAAAGAAAAAGAGTTAATATCAAATTTTTAAAGATATTGAAATATGGCACAAAAAAATAAAAAAATGCTAGATGGCAGTATTGTTTTGCAAGTCCTTAAGTTAGCCAAAATTCCGATGAGTGCATCGGAAATTGCATATACCATATGTTTATCAATGGGCTTAAAGAGGAAACCAACTAAAAGATTTGTCGAAATGTTGCTCCGGGATGCGGTCCAATGGTGCTTTGTACGCAAGGATGGTGACAATAATTACACTATATGCACCATGAAGTTAAAAGATTATAGCATCGATGAGTCGCGTTGTGCCCTAGTGGAGGTAGCTAAAAAGCCCATTAAAGGCAAATCTGATGATAAAGAAAAACTCAGTGAAAAGGCGAAGTCGAAGCAAGAGGAAAGCGATACCGATAATGAAAGTTCATTGGGCAGTAGCGATTCATCAAATGGATTATTTAAGCCATTATATTTGACTGTAAAAAGACGTGAATGTAGAAATTTTACCAATTGAAATTTATATAAATATTTAAGAGATCTTTCGGCCAGTCACCACCAGTCAACAATTTCCGAATATTGAATAACCTTTTCGACTTTTTTATAAGCTTAGAAATTGGTCTAAGTTTCAGCTAAGATAGTAAAATTCTTTTTTTTTTAACGATATCGCATGAAGTACTTATGTGTATATATACATATATATAAGTAGAATTTAAATAAAATGATAAAAGTCTCTTCGTATGGTAATTACAATGTTTTTTAAATGAAAACTTTTCGTTTTATGCTTGAATTCGAATATTGAATTATTATTTAAAGAAAATTGCATTATTTAAATCGAGAGGAAGAGCAACATTCCAATAGGTTTCCCTATTTACCATTTAGATTATGTCCGATTCGTGGGTTTTACCGGCCATTCCTTTTGGTCTCTTTCTTTGTCTCTGTCTGTCTCTGTGCTCACACTCTCTCTCTCTATCTCTGTCTATCACATGGTATTGGTCCAACCTTATACTTGGGTTTGGTCTCTTGCATAACTTGATAAACACTGAACCCCACTATCCCCCTCCCCCCCCTTCCCACTTCAATGGGGCAGAGGTATTCCCCGGTGTCGTAAAATGCAAAGCAAAAGACGTCAATTGTCGGTCATAGTTTACCGACATCGTCATCTCCATTGTTGCGGTTTTGCCAACTGTGAAAATTGACATTGTTTTCCATTTTTCCTTTCACAATTTTCGTCTTTTTCTTTTCCATTCTATTTTCTTTCAGGTGGTAACAATGTCACCCGCTGAGCAACAGCCACACACATCGGGCGGATCTGAAGATATTGGCGGGGTAACGAGTGGAGCAGTTGGGTCTGACAATGACTATCAATTGGCAGCTAGTACAACAAATGGAGAAGAGAAACTTAAAGAGATGCCCGATAAATATTTTATGGCAATTGCCCATTTCCTTGAAGGACATGTGAATGATACGGACGATATGGAACGTTTCAATGGACCGATGCTAAAATCAAGCATTAAATCGGTCTATTGGCTATTTCTTATTCAATATGCCGCCTTGGCATTACTGGGCGTGATTCTTAATATTGTCATAATCGTATACATTATGTACCATCGGCTCTATAAGGATGTTACGCATGCGTTTATCATCAATTTGGCTCTATGCCATTTTGTGCAATGTGCTCTCGTCCTGCCGGTATCCCTGATGGTCATGCTTATCCAAAATTGGATATTTGGACAATTCCTTTGTTTTTTTCTTCCAATGCTGCAGGTAAGTCATATTAACTTTCATTCATTAACCGAAAAAAAAAACAAACAAAAAATAAACAAAAAACCTAGTCTCTCTCATCTACATCAAAATCTCATTGAAGCCAATAAATCTTGGACAAGTTAATAAAGGCATTTGAAGTGCGTCCAAAATGTCGTAGAGAGACAAAACTTTATGACCATATAAAACTAAGACTAGATTTGTATTCTAACTTACTGCATGTATGTATGTACATACATGTGTACATACATATGTATGGATGTGGAAAAAGACCTTTGCGGTTAAGCTTTTAGGTATGGAGATTTATGGAATTACCCGGAGTGTGCCTCATGGAAATAGATGGAATGAAAGCTCATTAAAGTTTATTTGGGTCTACTCTGTGTCCTACTAACATATGTACATACATATGTATGCATGTATGCATGGGTTAGTCTAAAATGACCAACTATTTCAGTCCCATTGGTAATAACAAATTGTTGAAGGGTCATTTTGAATCTATAAAATAAATAAATTTAAAATTTAACTTCAATGCTTTTTATTATCCCTAACAGAGTGCCAACAAAGTTTTATTGATATAGAGAATCATTTTCCGAGTCCCTTGCATACATACATATGTATGTATGTATGTATGTACATGCATATATATACATATATATATGTATATTGTCTTGTAATTTGAATATTTATGAGTGACTTTATACATATGTTTATATGCAAAGCAAAGTCCAACGGATCGAAAGAAAAATATAATTTCCTTATTCAGTTAGATTTTCCTTTTAAGTGTTTAATTTGCTAAAAATAAAGAAATTGAATTCAACAGTTTTGCGCCAAGTGTGACCATATACATACATATGTAAATGTGTTCCAATTCCATGGAATGTCAAAGTTCTTATGGTCACCCTAAGCTAGCAATCTCCATTGAAATTGATGCGTTTATTTATCATATACATACATACATACATATGTAGGTATGTCGAATGGTTACACGACTATTCGCTCAATTTAACGCCTTTTGTGTATGAGTGTGTGTGTGTGTGCGTGTCAAGTCCCACCCCACCCCACTTAACTCTCACCTTATTATGAAACCTATTTTGATTGACACACACACACACCCCATATTAAATGAACGAGGACCAGGAAATACAATCTTACATATATACGAATATATCCTATATATGTACATATGTATATGTGTGTGCATATACATAGTATTATACTTTCATTCATTCGATTTGTTTTGTTACTCTTATTTAATGTTATCGTTGCGCCTTGCCCTTGCCCCTGCCCTTGCCTTCGTCTCCATCACCAACTCCATCTCCATATCCATCTCCGCCGCTAGCTGCCACTGCCACTGTCACTTGCGTGTTGCCAACGTCTTGAGTCATTCTTGCGGCAAACGGAAAATCACAACACATAATAACAGTGGAATAGGAAAAAAGTCGAATGTTATAATGCCCTATTTCTATTTTCAACTAATCAAATCAAATCAAAAAAAAAAAAAAGAAGAAAAAGAGGGAAAAAAGGTATCCCTTAAAAAAAAAAGTAGAAAAGAAGAAAAAACAATTAATTGAATTTTTATTTTGTATAATACATAAATGATGTATTACATAGATCTATTCGTATAACATAACTTGAACAACATATCCTTGATGTATGTATGTATGTACATATGTATATGTACATATATATGTATGTATGTATATGTATGTATGTATTTATATACAAACATAATGTGAGAGCATCTCTAAATCATTTACTTCAAATAGGGCTCTGTTTGGTGGCAATAGAGAGGAAGATAAAAATGGAGATTGTATTACCGCCAAAGGAAAGGCAATGGGATATGATTCGATTTGATTGCTATCACAAAAGAGCGACAAATAGCTCACACAGTAGGAATATAAACATCAATAGGCACACACCTACCCACCCACACACACACACACACACACACACACACACACACACACACAATTGTGTGAAATTGATTGATGAGGTTGAGATGAGAATGATGGTTGAATAGAAGTATCAGTTGAATCTACTTCCCCTTTCTGTAGAATTTGACAATTTGTTAACTTAAAGGTATTGAAGACTACTATTAATATTGCCATTGTTATTTGAAAATTTCATAAATGCTTTTCCAAAGTTTTCATGCAGTCTGGCAAAATATTCAAAAAATTGCAACAGCATAAACCGATTTGGCAAGCTTTTAGCATTATTTGTTTTATTGATCTGGTAATAATTTCAATTGATCGATACATTTCGAGAAGGCGGCACGTGTTTCACTCTTTTTCAACGTAATGAGGGGAAACAAAACAAGAACCTTTAATAGTAAGTTGAAAATTAATTCAAAATTAAAAGAATTTTACAAATTGAATAGAATATATGTTTATATTATAAATCAGGATCATATGAAATCAAATCACATTATAATGATGGAATCGCAAAAAAATGTATTCCTTCCTGAAAGACAGCCGGATCCGCAACGATTAATGCGACATTTAAATACAAATTCCAATCCAAGACCAAGGGAATCGAAAGAAGTGGATCTGCCACGCGGTGCTCTACGTTCCGGATTCCAGAGGGATATGAGTCCAGTTACGGTGTGTGTTTCATCTAAAGAGCTATTGCTTCTCGAATATGAGACACAGCAGGCACTTTTAATTGCGCCTGCATTGGAGCCATATCTACATAAGATATCCAAGGAAACTCAAAAATTTCTAGTAAATCCGATACCCGGCAATAGAACTAGACATCAGCAGCGACAGCAGCAACAGCAGCAGCAACACCACCACCGGCACCGGCGCCAGCGCCAGCACCAACAGCACCGACGGCAACAACTGAATCAAGGTCGTCCTATTGCCAATAGAATTTCGAAGAAAAACGCCGCAAATCAAAATATTCAGATTCAAGTGCCAATTGTTCAGGAGAATCCAGTTTTAATCCAACAACCAGATAAAGTACCCTGTATTCATGCTATCCAAACCCTTGGTACTGTTTCCCATTTTCCACTTAAAGTGGAACAATGTTTTTCCGTGGAATCCATTTGTTTGCAATTGCGCGGATATGATGTGAATGCAGCAGGTGTGGCTCCACCACAGGATTCCGTTTCCTTTGGCGAACTATTTGAAGTTCTTGGCTTGGATAAATATGGTAGATCTTTTACTCAAATGGATACCGATTCTAACTCCGAATTTGAATCCGATTACTGATTGCTGGTATTCTTATCAAAGAGGCAAGAGTATCGAAAAGAAATAAGTTTCTTTCAAATTAATTTTTATTTTTTTTATTTTACATATATTTACATATATCACAAAGTCTTCTTTGAATAAATGTTGTTTTTATACCAACTCAAACTTAACATAAATAAATACGTTACGAAAAATGAATGCCTCGTAAAGGACATTTGATCCTTGAGTGCTAAACTAATTGCATCTAATTTTTAGTTTAATAATAAACTTCGTGGAATAGCTTTATCTATATATATATAAATTATTAAAAATCCACATGCATTTATATGTATATGTATATATGTATATACATAGAAGTTGTTGGTTATTTCCAAAAAAATGAAATAAAAACGCAACGGGTTGTCGGATTCATTAGATGAATCCCTCATAAACAAGATAAAGTGTGAGAGAGAAAGAGGAAAGGAAAAATTGCTTTTCTAGCTGTGCACAAATCTTGGGGATTTCCTAAGTAAAATAACAAGATGGAGGGAACATGGATACATGCATACATACATACATATGCATGTATAGAGATACAGATACATATGTTCGCCTAAGGGTGTTGGCCTTACTCCTTCAATCAGAGACAAACGAATTTGTTTCAATCACCGCACACGACCGAAAAAAATGGAAGCCTAAGCCATTGGACTAAGTAAACAAGGACTGTAACTGTTCCCATCACATTCCCCTATAACCACCATAACCACACCCACGATGGAATCCATTCAGACAGCCTTTGGCAATGGTTTTACCATTCCCCTTCTCCGTTTCATCTTGTATCATTTCTGCAAATTCATTTATCTTCAATGTTTGTTTATTCTCTGTCTCTTTCTTTCTATATTTTATTTTGCAGGACATTCCTCTGCATGTGGCCATGATATCGCATATCCTTATAGCATGGGATCGTATGCGTTGGCTAAACGATCCGCTTAAGGGACGTCTCCCTGGATTTGTTTGCTGTTGTGCTACCTGGCTAACTGGCATGGTCATAGCCCTGCCATATCCCATATATACGATTTACGTGGAACTTGGCGTAAGTATTGGCAATAGATTGTGATAAAAAAATAAATAGTTAATAAGGACACAGAATATCCAATAAAAATTATATTGCTTGACGAGATGATCGTTGTCAAAAGAGAGCTAGAAGAAAACGAATTAATCATTTATAAGTCTGTCTTATTCGTTCATTTAAAATCGATCTACCCATATATAAATTTAACAATATAATGGATATAGATAATATAATAAATTACCAATGGTAATCTGATATAAAACTTTCCTTATATGTATGAATTTTAATCATCAATATATTTAACATTTAAGTATAAGAAAGGAAAAAAACATATTTTCGTTTTTTGATGGAGTTAACATACAATTTTTTGAACCTAATGAAAATGATCAAAGAAAAACGTTTAGAGTATTAATGATTCGATGTGATAGCATTTTTCTTACACACTTTCATTAAAGTTCAAATATTATTCAATGTAATTTCACTTGCAAAAGCTTGATATTTTAACCACTGTAAGGGCTTTTTATTGGTCTATGAAATATGCAAGGAAAACTAGTGCCTGAATTGCACAAACACACATACATCCACCCACACACACACACACACATGCATACATATATTAACAACAATGTGGCTATATGTGTGTTGATTTTCGATGCTTTGACACTGGTCCAGAATTATTTTCTTCTTAAACTCTTGCTTGTCTTGCCATGTTCTGGATTGGCTTTGCCTTGGGGCACGGTTATGGGTGTTGGGTGTTGAATGTTGGGGTTTTTTGGTCGAACAGAACAGAAACAACAACAACATCGAGTGGAGTGTATCAAAAAGTTGCATCACTTTATGGCCCATAAATATTTATGTCTCTTGTTGTTGTCTTTTGGCTGTTGGCTGTTAGCTGTTGGCTTGTGTACTGGTGGCACAACTTGTCGTTGTAAAATCCACCCATGTAGTAAATATTTTGGCCACAAAATGCAAGCATCGTTGACATGGCATGTTAACGAGTTTCAAATTGGCTAAGGTGAGCATTGAGAAGGAGTTGATTGTGTGTAAAATTGTTGAGTTGAGACTTGGTCCAAAAGAGCGCTCTAATCCAAGCTAAGGGAATAGCAACAAAAAAAAAAAAAAAAAAAACACAAACCAAAACTGGAAAAAAAAATGACTAAGAAAATATATATAAAAAAAGGAAATACATATATAAAGACCTACAAAGGTATGCAAATAGCAATTGTAATACAAAATTCTGCTTACAAGGTTTTCCCCTTGAATTTTTCTAAAAGTAGAAGAAGATTGAAAAAATTGAAAATTATAGCAAAATATATGAACGTAGCTATATATAACCTTGCCGTTTCTGATAATTTAATTTCTTTAATTTAAAAAGGTGCAGACTTAAATAAAACTAATTGAAGCTGTGTTAAGTTAATATAGCTTCAGTTTTACGATGTTCAGT
This sequence comes from Drosophila sturtevanti, assembly GCA_018150375.1. NCBI lineage: Eukaryota > Metazoa > Arthropoda > Insecta > Diptera > Drosophilidae > Drosophila > Drosophila sturtevanti. The sequence continues at coordinate 1,272,320 of JAECWJ010000378.1, forward strand.
TACTATTGCATCACTATCTTATAGTGGTCCAATCTGAACAATACTTTATCATTATACCTGTTTAAAATGCTGTATCCAAATATATTAAAATATGAGGTCTAAAAGCTGCAAATCACTTAATCGAATTGGCTATTGATATTCTTATTTCAATGCATTTTAATCATCTGATTTACTTTATTATACCTTCTGCAAGGGTATTTCCAGCTATGTCATTGGTAATCTTTTGAAATTATAAAAATTCATCTGATTTGACGGCAAAAATTCTTTGGAATCGCATTTTCGTCAATTTAAGTTAAATATTTTGTCTATATAAGTGTAAGTCGTAATATTTTCACCCTTTGGCCAATAAAACTACTAACTCTCTTAACCTCCTTTTGACCCCAACCCAAAAACCTACACACACACACACACACACCCAACTTATGATATCTGACGTTTTGATAATGTTTACTTTTAGATATTTCTTTTCTTTTCCTTTTGTTTTTTTTTACACAGTTTGTTGAATTCTTTGGCCCTGTGGCATAATTTTCGTTCTAACTGGCTCATATCTGGCCAAGTTCTCTGGCAGACTCCAAAGCTAAGGATTAACGAGTAGGAGAGAAAAAGTGGAAAAGTGTTGTAGGGGTTAATGGAATAGGAGGAAGAGGAGGAGGATATTGAGGCAGAATGGTATTGCGACAGTCAACGCCGGCAAGCGGATATCCGCAACAGCAACAACTTTAACATAAATAAACTGTGGCGGCACTTTGACTTAAGTCACTTTTCAAATACTTTTCTCCTGTCTATCTTTATCACTCTATCTTTCTTATTCTCTTTGTATTTTGAACTGTCTGTCGCGTTTCACATAATTAATTCGACCCATACAATTCCCCAGACAATTTTTTTTTTTTGTTATTCTGATTTCAAAAATATCAAGCATACGACAGGTTGAACAGTTTTGATAAAGGTAAAAGAAAAATCAATTTGTTGACACGCATTGGAATAGCTTATGCATATATATATATATATATATACAAATATATGTATATATGTTTTTGTTAGGGGGTAGGTACTTATAAAAATTTCAATTTGTTCTGTTATAAAGTTTTGACACTTTTCCAATGGTCACAGCCCCAATGCAAACAAAGAAAAACTTTTTGTTTTTGTTGCCAACAAAATCTGCAAAACTGGTCAAAAGGCAATTCCCCAAAAGTAAGGGAAGAATATATTTTTATTATACCCTAACAAAATGAAAAATAAGAAAGTATATTACATTTGATCATTACATTGGACTTGAGGTGGATAAATCGATTCATATTTTCTCATTATGTCATTAACTTTAAATTATAGCCAAACAATGAAGAACAAATAGAAAAATATATATTTGCATTTATAAACATTTATCTTATGAAATATAGTAAAGAAGAATATAATGTAGAGTATGGAAAGTGCGATAACTTTTTTATTATGGTAATATACATAAATTAAGTGAAATGAGTTGTCATTGGGTATAAATTTTTTTTGCTGTCAGCAAGTGAATATTTTAAGTGTACTTTCTTTTTCCATTATTATTTTATTTTATTTTTTAAATTTTCAAGTTGCCGGTTATCCAGAATAAACAGGACCGGACTGAGCCATGTAAGGGTATACGAAAGCAAATAATTTTTTTTTCAAATTTCTATTTAATATCAGAAATAATGTAGAGGTCTTATTAGGTTTCTATATTAAGCTTTATGTTAATTAATTTGTATTAGTTATTATATTTAAGAAATATATATATAAGTGATAAAATTAAAACAAAAAATAAGAACTATAATTGATAATTTTATTATAGTATTTTAGCTACTTGAATGATTCCTTAAGATAAGGAATGTTAAGATATCTTTATGTTTTGATTGTATATTACAAATTAAGATATTTGCATAACTATTGATTTGGGAAAGTGAAATTTATTAAAACATCTTAGACCCAAATCCCTTTTTAAATCGACAATTGTGGCATTTCTGTCAAAGCAATTTGCCAGACCCAAATTTCTTTATATATATATACATATATGATAGAAACATTTGTGCATACATCCGTTCATACATATGTAATAAATGTCATGGTAAATTATTCATAAGTAGCAGCCAGATAATAATAAGCCATCGAGTATCGAAAGAGCAAAGACTTTTCCACACAAAATGAATTTTCCTCCGCTTTCTTGTTATTGTTGTTGTTGTTGTTGTTTTTTTTTTGGTGGTAAGAGCGGAAGTGCGGGGCATATACACTTACCCATCAAATCGTAAGCAAATATTGAATTAATGAAATTATTGACAACTGAGTGAGTTTTGGCTAACACATACAGGAGCAGAGACACTCACACATACAGTCACACACGCAACGAAAATGATAATCGACTTTTAGGCGCAAATATTATAAATCGTTGCCCCTATGAAGGAAAACGAGATTATTATTATTATTATTGTCATAATGATTAACATTAAAGCAGGCAACTTGTTGCTCTTAAGCTTGTCAGCTTTACTATATATCCGTTTATATGATAGACATTTATTGAATCTATATATATAAAAATGAAGCCCGTTTTTTCTGGTCATCGCATCACGCGTGAACCGATGGACCGATTTCACTAATTCTTTTTTTGTTGTATTTGGTATTATTAGGAGAAGGTTCTTACATTAAAAAATATTAAGAAAATCTCTTATGCCATGTTTTATACGAATATTATCTTTAAATTTTTGGCAAGACAACACGAAATACAAGAACATCTGATTTTCTAAATGTGACCATCTGCTTGGTGTGGCCGTAGTCGTTTTCCTTGGTCACGGCATCACGCGTGAACCGATGGACCGATTTCACTAATTCTTTTTTTGTTGTATTTGTTATTATTAGGAGATGTATTTGTTATTATTAGGAGAAGCTTCTTACGGAAAAAAATATTAAGAAAATCTCTCATGCCATGTTTTATACGCATATTATCTTTAAATTTTTGGCTAGGCAACACGAAATACAAGAACATCTGATCTGCTAAATGTGACCATCTGTTTGGTGTGGCCGCAGCAACGTTATATAAAACCGATCTGTTTACAGAAATCAGTTTGAGTCAAATAAAGAAAAAGCTCGATTTGAAATCCACAGAAACTTATTCATAAAATTAAAGTATTTGCAGTTGGATTTTCGTTTTTAACAATGCCACCAACCAGACGTACAAGCTTAGGCCGCAGAACTCGAAATACGGCAAGTCAAAGAAATATAAGAGCAAATCAAACTGATGAGCAACGCGAAGCGCGAAATGAAATTGAACGGAATCGATATGAAGATACAAACTTTGTGTTTCATCCCCACAGAGCTGCATTCAGTTATAATGTGGCAATTAATTACAGTTCAGCGAAAATTGTTGCTATTGGTCAAATGAGTTCATTTTTAAATATATATAGATATATTTTGTTTTTTATTTCATTAAAAATTAGTAATGTCATTTTCAGGTATAGCGAGACTAGGGAATTATGGATTCATTTTTATATGGAGGATTCAGTTCAAATTGAATAGGTACTCATACCTAAGATAGGTCAGCTATACAAAATAAAGTAGTGCATCACTGCAACGCTAAGGCGGTACGAAGTTCGCCGGGTCAGCTAGTAGACATATAAATTATAAAAAAAAAAATACCTCAATATATATACATACATAGTTTTTGGCCTTTAACAAAATTCAGTCAACACAAGCCAAGCCAATTAGAAGTTTGGCATATTCTTAACTGAAATACTTTAATATCAATTGCTTAATACCTTAAGCCATGAAAAGCCAACAAAATTGATACAATTTAGGTTGAAATTGGCTTAATAAATAAATTGATTGAAATATGTAAAACTTTTTGATGTGTTTTATACGTAAATTATAAAAATTAGAAATATAATTAATTGGATTGTTTGGGAAAAACAATTGATTTATGAAAAACTTATTTTTTTTTTTTACAACTTTTACACAATTTTCATAGTTGCAAAAATTCTTTTATCTTTATCTTATCAGCTATTGAGAATAATAATGCCATCACTTCACATTCCATAACCTTCGACTCTGAATTAAATTCTGGCCAATTTTCTCTAGAAAAGAAAAAAAAAGTTTCAAGTGCCAAACACTGTATGTATGTATGTGGCTTATATATAAATATACATATATATATATATGTGTGTGTGTGTGTGTGTGTATATGTGTATGGATACATTTGCCAAAAGAAAAAGTAAAAAAAAAACTGTATTTGTCTCGTTGCCCCACATTGTTGCCATTCACATTGTTTGCCACTCACCATTGTTGTTATGCACATAAGCATAAAATATTAATACCATCAAAAAACAAAAAAAAAAAAAAAAACAACAACAAAAAATACTATAACAAGAGTCACAAAAAAAAAAAACGAAATTGCCGAAAACAAATAATCAAAACAAATACAAAAAGAAAATGAAAAAAAAATTCAAATAAGCTTCAAGTTCAATTTGGCATAGAATCTTATATTTTCTTCAGTAGTTTAAGATGCGATTCGGTCAAATATTCCAGCTATTTTCAACACTTCTTCTTTTGCCAAAAAAAAAAGAGTCCACAGAGACTTTAAGAACTTAACTAAACAATGTACTTGTATATATATATTTAGTCTCAATGTTTATGCATACACAAATTGTTTAGTTGTTAAGGATATTACCAGGACAACCCTCTATCAAGTGCATGTACTTGGAGTACAAGAGCTACTTCATCTAATTCGGCATAATATTTGTAGAGTTATTATTAAGCTAGCTTAATAATGTTGTCTATTATTTAGTATTTAATTCAATAATTAAATGTTCAGCAACTTAAGTATAAAAATGTTTTTTTTTATCTAGCTTTATAAATGTCAATTGGTTTAATAGCCTTTTCCACAACAGTGTTAAAAAATTATAAACAAAAAAATTTTAATTTATAAATCGTCTTGCAAATTTTGTTGAAATTTTACATGGTTATAACTTTTCTTAAGGGCTCAAGAAAGCAGTTAAGGTGTCTATATGTATCTTATAATAGTTCTGAATAACTTAAATTTAAAATAATAAACAAGTTATTTAAATTTCTTTTTTAAACTATTTTATTATAGCTAATTAAAAATTATATTTAACTTTATTGAAAACATTTAGAGTTTGCACCGAAATTGCCTTCCAAACTCTTTTCAAAACTTTTCAATGTTGTCCTTTTTTAATTTGTTTTTTTTAAATCGTGTAAGCTTTCATATACAATATATAAATATATGTATATATATATGAACAGTTTGTTCTTTGTTAGACATAAATAAAGTTAAATAATTTTGCAGTTGGTTTTGGAAAAAAATGAAATGCTCTTGTTAAATTTTATTTTCTTTTTAATTTTATTTAATTTTTCTAAAATGTTCAGTTGTGCATTAAAAATGTATAACGAATATAACAGAGGCTGCTAGGAGGCGTGGCATTAGTCGTGTATATATATATATATATATGTGTGTGAGTGTGTGTGTGTGTGTATGTGTGTGCACTTTACGACTTTAATTATGTAAGTACATAATTGTGTTATTATCGTAAGCTCACCAAGCGCAACACATCCCAGTTTCGTGTCCGTGTCCTGTGTCCTGTGTGTCCGTGTCCTGTGTGTCCGTGTCCGCATCCGTGTCGGTGTCCAAGTTCGAGCTCGGGTCGGGTGTTGCCCAATGTCCGGGTCCTAGTGGAGGTCGTGGTTGTCTCCCTGGTTTTTACTGTTCATCCAGCAGCTCCTACATATGTATATGTTTGCCAAGGCACGACCTCGTCTGGTCCGCTTGGCAAGCATTTTACGGCCATTAAGTCCGGCATTGTCTTTTGTTTTGTTGTTGTTGTCGTTTTGTTCATTTCTTTCATTTTTTTTTTTTTTTTTGTTGGTTTTTTTTTTCTTCTTCGGTTTTCCGATTTTGGGTCTTTTTCTGGTCTTTGGGTCATTTGCCTGGGCCTAACCTTTGGGATCTTTATTTACATTATAATCTCAGCTGGTCTCTGTTTTGGCTTTGTCTGCTCTTCATTGTTTTCTTATTATTTAAATTACAAAAATTATGAAATGCGCATTGCTTTTTAATTATTTATCCAATGCGTGAGGAAGGCAAAAACAAAAAAAAGGAGGAAAAGAAATTGAGCAGAGGAAATGAATATTGTACATTCCATATTGTATGATGATGATTATTGAGTTGCTCTTATTTACTTTTAATTAGTGCACACACACACACACACACACACACACACACATTAGTATGAGCTTGTATTACATCCTAGTTCTTTGATATATATAACGATATCGTTGGCATTATTTTGATAACATTTCTACATCTAAACATTATGTGGGTGTGCTTTTCATTAAGATGAGCTAAGAGTAAAAGTAATAGGCGGGGGCGGGGTTGTGTGTGTGTGTGTGTGGGGGGGGGGAATTAGTTTCTGTAAACCATTTTAAACTTGTGCTATTGCATTAACTGAATAAGCAATAGTTTTAATGGAAATATATATCAAGTGAAGAAAATGCATATTAGATATATTAAGTCTGAGACGTTAAGCATAAATATTTGATAAATTCGCAGCAATTGAGATAATTTATATACTTTGAACTCTCAGAGAGTTTGTCTTTTTTAAAGAAAAATTTCAAAATTCAAGTTTAAAGTTTTTCTATACCCACAAAATGTTCCCTTTTCCTTTTAAATATCAGAAAAATGTCTCTCAGAGAATTTTACTTGTCTATTCCATGAACTTCATTCAACTGCAAAAAACCCATTGACTATGACTCGGAAAACGGCACAAACAAATGATTTACAAGAATAAGCAGCTTACGATACAATTTATATATATATCTATATATATATATATATACAGGTTTTAGCACACAAATATACAACCCAAACCAAAATACAGACGAAGGCGTCTTAACCTTCAATATTCAACTTCAACCACATTGGCAATTTGGCTCAGAACTTTGTCAAATCTTCCGGCTTTAAAATGCGCCACTTGGCAGCATCTAACCAATATATATCTTTATTTGTTTATATGTATGTATGTATATATTGGCAAGACACGCCCATACCAAGCGCCCAAGGCACTCACTTACCCACCAAAACACGCACACCGACACGCACACGCAGACACACGCACACACACACACACACACACACACACACACACACATGTATATAAAAGGAAGAGCGCATAAATATTATAACGAAATTTGAGTTGCCATTTTATGCGCTCCTGCTAACGAAAATTTTAAGAAACGCGAGGGATGTTTGCAAAATTTTTAATAAATTTTCATAAATGATTAAGCTGAATAAGTTATAACATTAATCATCCATTATATATTTTATTTATAATCTTAGATTACATATTCAAACTGATTCACTTTCGAATATAAATATGATATATAAAATCTAATAAATATAATATAAATATATATACATATACATATGTATATGTAAATTACAAATGGCAATTTAACGTTAATTTATATTTACAGTCGGGCCTCGATTATCCGTGATGGTCGGGACCAGAAGCATTACGGATAATCAATTTTCACGGTTAATCGAATATCAGTTTATACAGATTTTTTAATTAATAAAGTACGTACACATTAAATTTTCTACTGAAAACATGAGGCAAAAATGTTTACAACTTCTTAAAAAAGTCGTCTAACAAGGGAATTCCCCGTTTTCATCTTTATTGTATTGTATGTATGAAGTTGAAGTAAATAAAAAAATTCTACCATAACGGATAATAGAGGTAATCACGGTTAATCAAAGCAAACAATTTGAAAACATTGCAAAAAAGAACTATAGACTGATCTTTCGCCATCACGGTTGATCGGGGTTGCCGGTTGACCGGATCACGGATAATCGAGGCCCGACTGTAATTAGTTTTATTATTACACTTATTATTTCGAAAAGAGTTTCAAAATTTTCAAGTTACATTCGAAACTATAAATCGACTGCAGACAGGTTCCATTTAAAAATCTCCCTAGGAAAACATGAAATTAATTATTTGCAAGTTTCGATGAACATTCAAAAGTATATGAACTACCCTCGTGTTTTTCTTTTGTCAAATTTTAACGTATTGTTGCTCCTTTGGTCGTTTACTGAATTTTTATATGTATGTATGTATGTATGTACGAGTATGTTGTTATTTTACAATATGTAAAACGTTTACCCGGAATTTGGCAATGCGTGAAACCAAAGGAAATGGAGAAGGCAAACAATGGAGAGTTTCACCTTTTAGTATTTAAAAAATTGTTCAATGTCATAAACATACACACACACACACACTCAGAGACACATACCCACACACAACTTTATTTCTTGCTGCTCTTTTGTTGTCGTTGTTGTTGTTGTTGTTGTTGTTGTTGTGCGACGGTCTGTAAAGTAGAGTAGAGAAGAGAAAGAGTGAAAGTCCCAAAAGGTAATAAAATTTGATTGCTCTACGAAATGGCGATTCTATTACCCGTAAAATCAATGAAGTTTCCTAACATTCAAACATTCGCTTTGGACATCGACACGCAATTTACCAACGGCAACAGCTAAAGAGCATTAAAACTTTGATATAGTTACAAGAAAGCAAATTTGAAAAAAAAAAACGAACTAAAATTCTCTTTGCAGTTTGCCAAAATTTGTTCCAAATATTCTGAATGGAATGGTTTTTTTTTTACTATATTTACATCATTTATATATGTAAATATAGTATGCACAAACTGTTCCAGAATAAATTTACTTTTCGCTATTTATAAGAAAAGAGAAATAATGTAAAAACTATCGAAAAGTAACCAAAATGTAGGTATATACTCTCACAATTTGGTAAATATTATGACCAATTTCTTTTACTCAATTTAACACTTTTCACATGTTATTATAAAAGTTATTGATTCATAAAATATTTAAAGTTTTTTTTTTTTTATAAAATTCGGAAATGTTAGTCAAATTATGTTCTAATATTCATGAATACGAACCTCCATCAAGTTTTATCTTAAATGTTAAGTAATTTTTTCAATTTTTAATTAATGAAACATTTTTTTAAAAATTTATTAACTATATTATATGTATGTACATATAAGTGTATGTATCTTGGACCCTAGGCAAATAAATTGAGAATTTTTGGGCATGTAGTTGAGTTTACACTGTACACTTGGAAATTTTTTACCGTTTCCTTTTTAGAAATGTTTTTTGTTTTGTTACTGCTGCTGTTGCCACTTTACGATGTCCTTGCAGTTGAGTTGAGAAAGTTTTCAACATAAATTGTATGATAAAATTGTTTGCTGCTTAGATGTTCAAGAAAAAAAGATGAAGTTCACATTTGTCCAGTATACACACAGGCAAACACACACACACCACATATGTATATATATTCTCAAATGTTGATGATGACAAAGTCATCTCTTAACCAAATGATGGTTGCCAAGGCATCATTCATTCCTGTTTTTTTCCCCCATTGCTATTCCCACTTATATTCCCCACATCCATTTTCTATTTCTATGAACCTTTTGTGTTCTGTTATGAATGCAATCAACCTGGAATCAGACAAGGAACAACCATTCCATTCTAACTAATTTGTTTTCACTCTAAGGCAATTTGCATTGCTCGTTTTGTTCCGGCAAATGGCAAGCTAATAAGCTTACAATGTGTACCAGTTAATATGAATGCAGATTATACACCCACAAGTACATTATATTGGATCTTCTCTTTTAATATGAACACAGCAAAAAGTAAAAAAAAAAAAAATGAACAGGAAGAATAATTGAAAAAAAAACGTGGAAATATGGATGGAGAATTTAAGCTAAATCTTCTCATAATTGATCCAAGAAATGAATTAATTGAGTAAAACACATTTATCACAATCATTTATTTATAGGTCTTTATTTAACAATTGATTCTGTTTATGCATTTGTGATTTTATCCGAAAATATATAAATTATAAATATACCCTTAAATAGTTAAAACTTACTGTTTCCTACATACATACATATATTGAAATTTACAAACTTTATCTGCTCAATCTCAAATATCTGGAGTTTAAGTCTGCCTTCTTCAAATGCAATTAATTTCAAGATATACAAAAAGATATTGAATATAAGTAAAACATAGTCATGGATAATGAAAATTTGCGATTTTGGAGTAAAAATGCCATTCGAAAAGACAAAAAAAAATTATATTTGTCATAGTTGTGTACAACATGTCGTATGAGTTATATATATATATATATATATATTTTTTTTTTTTTTTGTTGGTAGCCTGAATAAACCTGAATATTTTATTTTTATATAGTTTTTTCTTAGATCAATACAATAAAAGTAAAAAAACTAATAATTTTCTTATATATATTTTAAAGCAACATGTCGTATGAGTGATATTAATTATTTTGATATATTGAAATTATGACATTAGATTCAAGTAATATTAATTATTTTAATTTTAATTTAAAAAGAATATATGAATATTCTAATTATGAATGAGATAAATATTAATTATAATAAGGATAATAAGGAGATGTTTTAAGATAAAATACGATAAGTGATAATAAGAGATGATTAAAAGATAATAAACTGATAAGAAGGCTAAAGATTTAAAGAACTGTTTTATGACAGTTTGACGAAAGTCGCATTTGGTTGTAATTTCTGTGGGTATGTATTTTCTAACAATTTGGTTCAAAGTTAAAGGCCTTTTATTTCTATATATATATATATACATATTTTTTTTTTTTTGACCGAGGCAAATAAATGCGCAAAGGGAAAAAGACAAGAAGAAAAGTTGTTTACCAAGTTTCCTTATTTTGCCCCCAGGATAGTTGTGTTTGTGTATGTGTGTGTGTGTGTGTGTGTGTGTGCTGGGAATTAACCAGTTTGCCCTTTTTCTTCTCGATTTTTTCTATAAGAATTGAAAATTAAAGTTATATTGATAGTTGTGCTTGATCTAAATCAAGATCAAATCTTATTCACTGATCACAATGCACGGGGCATCCATCTGATGGGAAATGTTCTTTGGTATGTTGACGATGGACTCAAGAATTTCCACTTTTAAATTATTATTAAGTGCTTTTCTTTTCAAGTTCCATGCCTTGGCAACAATTCGTCAAAGTCAAAATTACGACACTGGAAAGGATAATAATAATTTTGCTACCATTTTCCTTCAGTCATATTCCACCCACATTTTGGTGGCAAGAATCTATGGGATATTGTCTCTGTCCTCCAGGCAGGAAATAAATTGTTATTAATGTGTTTGCCCGGTTGGTAGGGATAGAAGGGTGGGAGGGTTTTGACTCCCTTTCACCAACGACATTCCACTTGTCTTTTACATCCCTCTCCAATCTCTCTCCCACTCTCTCTCTCTCTCTCTTTCTGTCTCTTTCTCTGTCCAGCCCTGGCAGTCAATAAATTATTTGAAACGCGCGTTAAATTGTAAATATCGTTTCCTGTTGGCCACGCCCACAAACAAAATAACATTAACTTATTTAATGTCCTGGCCACTTGTTGAAGGCTATCCTCATTCTCACAACCATTGTAGCATTCATATCCTCATCCTCATCAGTCTCATAAACAGTTTATTAGGAGCCTTCAAATTGATTTGTGTCGGGCATAAAATCGAATCAATCGCATTAGCAGAAGAGTAAACCAACTTGAAGGATTCCTTCTAGGTAAAATCATAACTTGAGTCAAGTGTTATATATAATACATACATACCACATACATACATACATACATACATACATATATACAAAAAATATACTAACAAAAAAGAAAAAGAAGTAAAGGCAGGCGAAAAAAAGGGAAAGAATAGCAAAAAGAAAAAAATCCTGGGATGCCATAAAGCTTGAAAATCAAAACGGAAACAGTCACAACAGGAGCAACACTTCCAGCAAACAAGGCAAATGATGATAATGACGATGATGATGATGAAAATAATGATGATGGAAATAAAAGATGTGCTCATAAAATAAAGTAAAGGCAGGGCAAAAAAACAAAAAAGTAAATAAATAAAAAATGCAGTTAAAGTCGAAGTTGTAATATGCTTTCAAAATATATAAATAAATGCATTATATTAAATAAAAATATCAATTCCAATTGTGCATAATTGGTAAGTTAAGGGAAAACTATTGACAAAAAAAGAAATTCCAAATAAACTGTTCAACTAATTGCCAGTGTATTGGGAGATGCTCCAATGAATTGTTAAATTGCGTAAAGCATCCGTTAATTCTGATTTTTTTTTTTTGGTACAATCTGCCTACTACATAGGTTCTATTTGTTTCTGCTCAAAGGCATCATCATCATCATCATCATCATTATGATCATTACCGCACCCTTGTCACTTATTATAGGCATCGCGGTTGGCCACAGAATTTCCTTTCTGTGGTCTTCATTTCATTTCGGTCCGGGGGTTCCTCTCCATCTTCCACTCCCTTTCCTTTAATAAAATCTCTTTGGCTGTATGTTTTCTCGTTAAATGTTCTAGTCTCGCGTTTCGACTTGATTTCGTTTTTGTTGTTGTTGTATTTTATATTTGCATTTGGGCAAAAAGAATTCAAAACAGATTTCTTGGCCAGATTGTACCGAGCGCTAACAGTTCATTACCCAAATGACTGCCACGCCCCCATTGCCATACCCGTCTACATTCCAAAAAGCAAGCAAAAACTGGGACAGAACCAAAACAAAAAAAAAAAAAACCAAACCAAAAGAAAAAAAAAAAAGAGGAAAAGGTTTCATTACAAATTTCAGGCACTAAAAAACTTTGCCACATCAGATTTTTCATTTTATATATGCACACACACATATATATATGTATGTATATATAAATATATCAAGTAAGTATATATTTATATTGTACATACATACATACACACATACATATATGTATTCAAATGTATGTATATATGTATATACATAAATATATGCATAGTTTTTACTCTATGCTTAAGCAATTTTATTTAAAAGTTGGCTCCAAGTTTTTGCCTCCTGCTGCTGCTGCTGTTGGTATCAAGGGAGCTAGAAACTTTTTAATAGTTATTCATACAAAATCATTTACGAGAACTCTTTCCCTATGCCAAGTAGTCAGTTTTCTTTACCTCCCCCACCTTTCCCTATACCGAAACACGCACAGCTGCAAGTATATAGTGTATCCAAAAAAAAAAAAAAATATCCAACTTAATGGAAAGTGGCAAGTTGCTAAGCGAAAAATTTGTTGCACGAATTTATCTAGTGGCATATACTAAGATGCCACCCCCTTTTAAACAGACAGTTTAGCCATCAGGTGTTGTGAAGTGCACTCTAGTGGAATAAATTTGAGTTGAACCCTATTTCTACTACTATATATATACACATACATACATATATATATATACATATGAGTATATATACATAGTTACGTTCAAGAGCAATTTGATAATTATTTAAGGATTAATCTCAATTAAAGACAATGAATTAAGTGGAATATTGATTGACTTATAAGTAAATGTATATATATTTCAGATAATATATACATATATATATACCTATATATAATTATATATGTATATAGATTCGTGAGTACCTAACAAACAGAACACAGAAAATTCTTTTTAATTCTTATTCGAAACGCATCAAAGTGACATCCGTGTTGCTTTAGGGTAGTCATCTGGGTCCGCTCATCTTTACCCTCTTTATCAACGATCTTCCCTCCGATGTTAAGCTATGTATACCTTAGTTTCAAAGATATGGTTTCGCCCAGTCGATTACAGGCTGATCTTAACCATTTTCAGTGTTGGCGTCCACACAACCGTTTAAATTTAAACACTGCAAAGTGTTTTAAAAGTGTTGTAATATTTCAATTGTTGTTTCCGCTGAAATAATTTATTTCATCTAAGCCCAGAATATTTAGTTTTTCCTTAAGGATTGTTTTTATTTACAGATTTTAATTTTAATTTACTTTTAATCACAACCAGCCACTCACAAAGATCGCACAGAAGAAAGAGAGAGAAAAAAAAACGCAGTGTGCCCGAACATTCATTAAGAGAAAATCTATAATGGGATTTTTGTTGATAAGATAACTCTAACAGAAGCAATGAGGAGTTATGTATGTTTTACTCAACTTATAACCTATTTCGTAAATAATTCTCCATTAGAACGTCTAAATGTAATGAACGATTTGGGTGTACTCATGGACCATAAATTGACTTTCAACTCTCATGTTTCCACAATTGTTGGCAAAGCAATGGGTGTTCTCGGATTTGTTAAGAGATGATCAAAAGAATTTGACTATCCTTATACTACAAAAATCATCTTTACCTCTTTGGTCCGCCCCATTTTGGAATACGGATCATGTGTACGGATCACCTCAATATGAGTCACACCAAATGAGAATTGAATCTGTGCAAAAGCATAAGCGTCATGCTTCCCTCATACACAAGTAGGCTTCTTTTGAAGCCTCCTTGGCTCCCTCCTTGGGAGCCTCCCTCTCTTACTAACCGTAGAATAATGCTTGGTTTAGTTTTTATGCACAAGCTCCGAAATGGTGATGTAGACTCGCCTGATCTGATATGGAACCAAGTAGAATTCTCTGTACCTTTCAGGCCTACTATTTAGAAACTATCTTCCTTTATTCCTTAAACGCTGTACTACTAACTTCTCTTTGCATGAACCCTTTCAAGTCCTTTGTTCTGATTACAATCGTCTTTACCGACTGATCAGTTCAGAGATCTATCGTTTTCGTTTTCTCTAGTTTTCGTTTACTTGTCTGTGCGGGCGGGAGGAGTGGCAAATATTGCATCCGAGAGGGATTCGCGCGAAAAAAAAATATATATATATCTATATATTTGTACACACGAATCAACAATTTTGTTAACACTTTATAAACAAAATAATCAAATTATATTTTGATTAATAATTATATTTAACGAATTTCAAGCATCCAAAAGTTTTATTTTAATGATAATATAACTTTATATCCATAAATTCATTTCCGTCTTTTGTTTAATTTCCTTGATACCCCGGTAAAAGTTTTCGCTACGCGCGAATTCATATGTAATTACAATTACACGAAACATTGCTACAATGTAATCACCTTCACATTGGACCAATAGAAATGGAAATGGAAATGGAAATGGAAATGGAGAGAAGGAGATAGAGAGAGAGTGAGAGAGTGAGTGAGTGGTGGACTGGGGTTGAAACTGAACCAAATAATACAATTAAGAGGGTGTAAGGTGATGGCATGACATCTGCCATTGCCAGGGACAAGGAATGGCATGTTGAGCAAAAGTGAGCTGAACGAAACATGACAGTGAGAAGGGAAATTTTTAACACACCTAACTATAATATCCTTTCATTTAATTATTATATTGATAGTAGATAAACAAATTTTTGATATTTTTGTATATATTTAATATAAGTTATATGTATATATATATATACATGCTATAGGATTTATTTTATCGAATCGAAAGACCTGATTTTATGCATAGAGCGAAAGCTGTAACAAAAGTCATGTAACCCTTCGCAAATACCATAAAGACATTCCACGATAAAAGGTACGCACTTTCGGTTACAACGAAATAATTTCGATGAAGGACAAAGGTGGAGAAATAAATGGTGGCTAAAGGAGGGAGATGGATGGTCTCTTCCCGGGGCCAAATTGAACTTTTCGTTTGTGCTTCTTGGCGTAAAAGTTCATTCAATTAATGTTTTTGTGTATGGCAATCGATAGCCGAGAAGCATACATATATACATACATACATACATACATACATACATACATATGTATGTATGTCATACCACATACGAGTACAATATGTCTTATTGCTACAAAAAAAAACAAAGAAAAAAAGCAAGGAAAAAAATATATGTCAAAGTAAAACGATGGCACGCAAAGTTGAAAGCAAAATAATTTTCTTCCGATGGCATTTTGATACTTTGTAATTATAAAATCAATTTGAGTAAAACTTTCAATCAAATTCAAGTATATATATATATATAGACGTATTTGTCCTAATTTTGTATTATTTATTTGCAGGACTATATGCCCCAGTTGGCTGGCATTGGACTGTGTGTGGTCAACTTGATGGATGACATGCATGAATACACTCGAGGATTGTTTCTGCTCATGTAAGTTTGCTTAGCAATAATTTATAATATACCCCCCCTCCCCCAAACCCCTTTTGATCGTCATCGATGATAATATAATTTGCATGCATTATTGCATTATTTTTAGGTATTGTGGACCAGCAATATTACTTTCATATCTATATATACGCACTTCCCAAGAATTACGACCTCCGGAAGGACCATTTGCGGTAATGATGTACGAACATCGTGCGGATTTGCGTATGCGACAAAGGTAAGTCAAGTTGCAGGACAAAAAAGAAAGGGTGTGTTGCATTGTAAGCACACACACACACACACACACACACACACACAACATACATACAGTTTTCTTTCTCTTCAGTTACTTAATTAGTAAATGCCAGAAATTGTTCAACTTGATTGAATGGATTTTTTTTTATATGTATCTATGTATATATATATGTATTTATTTGTATAAACAATTTTTCAAGATTTTTCATGGTGCTTCTGTTTTCTAGGAAAGTTTGTTTTCTTATCTCGAATTTCCTTTTTGCAAATTCTTTAACCAAATAACAAAGATAGCTGGGAAAATTAACAGAGTTTAAGCTTAAGAATAAATTTCAAAAGCCATGAAGTTCTTTTTTTTTCCAAATCCCTCCTTATCCCCATATTTAAGTCACGGATTCACACTGATCCAGGTAACCTAAAATGAATACCTTAGCGTATGTATGTATATGTGTATATATATATGTATATATGTATGTATTTTAATTGCCACTGGGGATAAAAGTTCTCCTAATGAACACATCGAGGCTTTAGATAATTCGCCTGTAATTATTTTCGATACAAATTTTGATTTACTTTTAACTGTCGGTTTAATACCGATTAAGATTATGTTGGAGCGTAAATTAATGAAGAAGAATTTTAAAATAGTTTCTTAAATTTTTGCAATTGCTTTAGAGGGATGGCAAGGGAGAGCGGGTGAGGTCTCCCTCCCTCTCTGCAATGACAGTTTAATGAGTTAAATGATTTCCTATTTAACTTTTATTTCTTCAACATTTTCGCTTTTACATTCTCTCTTCTTAATCGGTGGCTTTATTTTGATTTGTATTTTGTACTACTTTTTATATGTTTGACAGGAATTCATCTAGCGCATCGGCAGAACCAAGAACCACTCTAAGTGGTGGTGGTGTGGCCGGTTTAAGTAATGGTGGCACAAGCTCCCGTTCCTATGATCTATATAGCGCCGAATTGGATGTACATCGAGAGAAGCGTAAACAAAGAAATTTTGGTAGTATGGCTGCCACCCAAGTGGTTTGTCTATGTCCATTGATGATTCTTCGTTTTGCCCGACTCTCATTGGAGGAGACCTATGAGAATCAGAAACATTTCGATTTAACCTATTTAATGTTCGTTTGGGTGGCATTTTTACCCACTGTAATATTTCCATGCATCTATGCATCACAAATATTGCCCAGGTATGTGAATAATAATAATAATTTTTTATACTCTCTCTAACATTAATAGAATTATTTATATGTATATGTATATTATTGTTAATACTTTTTGCTCCATTTATGTATTTGTATTTATTTTTCTAGGGATGAACAGGAACGCCTTCGTGGCTATTTTCGATTATCATCGAAACGTAAGCAAAAAAATCAACGACGAAGTGATGCCAGTTCACGTGAGGATTCCATTGAGAAGGATGAGCCAACTAATACTAGCAATTTACCAGATAATCATAAATCAAGCGGTACAAAAGGTACTGGCAGTGGCAGTGTTGCAACAACATTAACCCATGAACGTGGTTATGGTCATGGTCATAATACTGGTCATGATCGTTATAGTGGAGCACCATATCGTCAAGGTCATGGCGGTGGTAGCGTTGGTAGCGGCGGTAGCGTTGGCAAGGAGCGTGATCGAGAACGTCAACGTGGTCGGGGAACAGCCGATGGGATTGGTGTCAACAATCTGGGCAAGGATATTCGTAGCAAGAAGCATGATGTTAAAATTAATATCATCTCGGATGGCACATCAGGACCATCCCACACTACACTACGCGGCAAACCGTGTCCGAGTAGCAGCAGCAACAATAGCAGTCGAAGCAAAACGATCAATAATGCCAAAAATCCAAGTCAAAGTCAAAGGGGGGATAGACATCGTGAGAGTAGCAGCAATTCGGTGTCACAGATAACGGCATCAACTTATTGTAATGGGAATAGTGGACATTTGGATGATAGCAGCACTAGCTATTGTGGTGATGGAGAGGAGAGCTCTGTGGTTAGTAGTATGCCGCCACAACGTTGGCCAGTTGCTGGTTTACGGCACAAGGATGTCTCCTTTAGCGAATGTAGTAGTACATTTTCATCAAGCACTCTGGATAGGGATTTGGAAATAATTGATATGCTTGAACGTGAACGGAGCATGGATATACAGGAGATGATACAAAGGGAAAGGGAAACGGAAAAGGTACGACCAGTTGGCCGTCAATTACCTGATATCGAGAAACTATATGCTCAACGTTCACCAAAACCGAAACGTGAATCTGTCTATGGTTATGAGAAGAGTTCACTGGCTTTGGTTATGCCTGGCAGTGATCCTTTAAGCATGTCCAGCAGCAACACAAGCAGCCAGCCAACAGAATATAGTATGTGCTCGAATCTAAGCCAAGAGCATGTACCGCAAGATAGAATGGTGGCAACCGTTCCAGATGATGAAGAGGATGTACCACCAGATTTTTATGATGATTACACACCTGGTGGCACTCAGAATCTTCCACCACAAAATTCAACAGTCCAGGCTGCTGTCCAGCCGCCCTCCTATCAATATCAGTATACAAGACGATTGAGCCGCAAGAGCTCTGCATCCAGTTCACATCATCAAGTTGGCGGTGTCATGTCATCACGATCATCCAAAAGAGATAGCTTCAATTCACTAAATGGAACTGATCTAATTGCTGGAGCATTTTGTGAATTGGATCCAACACAGCCATTAAATAAAATGGCCGTAATTGAGGGTCGAATGCGGCGAAGTAGTCCAAGGAATTCGAGCTTCAGTTCTGGATCGGCACGTAGTTCAATGAAATCATCATCAAGGGATTATGGACATGGATCTACGCATTCAGCCCATCCAGAATTGGATTTCAGGGAGAATATATTTGCCGAGCTATAAAAAGCTTAAAGCTCTTAAATGGAACGTAAAGCTTTAGATTAAAATTTGTTAAAACAAAAAAAGAAAAAAGAAACAAGGAACAAAATAAGAAACCAGGGCGGGGGGGAAATTCCCCTGTAAAACTTTTCTACTTGGGATAAACTAAAGACAAATGAAATGAACATAAGTATATATATATACATATATATACATATATATATACATTTTTTTTTTGCATTGCATTGCATTGTTAAGACTTGCGAAAGTTTGGTGAGAATAGAAACAGATGTTGGAATTGTGGATGGATTATGGCTGCACGGCAATTACATACATAAATACATAAAAACATATGAATGTCCGTATATACATATATATATATATAAACATCATATATATATATATATATATATTTCTACAATATATAAGACATGTTAAAATCGATGAATAATCGTGAAATATTTTTGAATATCAATTGCTCAGTAAATTTAACTAACAAATTACTATGCGTATTTTACAAAAATAAAAACAAAAAAAAATTGAAGAAAAAAAAATAAAAAAAATATTCAATTATTCAACCTGATAAATAAATTATTAAATGAAAATTTTTGAATGTGCCAAGCTTAAACAATAAATAATAAAAACCAAAACAAAAAAAAAAAAAACAAAAATATTTACTAACATAAAAACCAAATATTAACAAACACACACACACACACAAATACACACATCAATTGAAATATAAATGTTACAACAAATGTTTACATTGTGTTTAAAAATGTTGTGCATAAATAAATGTTTTTTAAAATATTTATCTACTTATATTAATAATTATAAACATAAAGGAAATCAATTCAATATCCAGCAGCACCAAATTAATGTTATATACATATATATAAATATACATACATATGTATGTATATTAAATAGAAAAACTTGGATCTCAAAAAAAAAAATAAATAAAGTAAAACAAAATGAATTTGAATTTGAATTCGGAATGAATTCATTCATGCAATTCTTTTGAGCCCCAAGAATTGTGAAATTACAAGAACCTTTTTATGAAAAATAAGTTTCCCCAACAACAACAACAACAACAAGAAAAATAAGTATACAGACACATAGCTGATATACTAACATATTTACATGTATATACATATACATATACATATACATGTACTTGACTTTACTGTTTTGTCTGTGTGCATATATATACAATATATACACATGCATACATACATGCATATACATACATATGCATACACACACACACAAACAAGTGTGTATATTAAATAAGTTACGTATTTGTTTTTCGTAATGTTTGGTGTACGAAACGAAAGAAAAGAAACTAATAAAAAAAAAAATTACAAAAAAACAAATAAAAATAAAACCAACAAAAACAATCCATTTTATGTGAGTTAAAAATACACAGCAAAAGAAAAAAAAAACAACAAATATAACGAAACTGTTTTATTTGTATTTCCCGGGGCCACAGTGGGGTCAAAAAATACAACTAAAGGATAAAGCAAATCAAACTCTGGTTGACAGGACAAATTAAACATTGCTTAGCAATCAGATCATTGCGGTACAGTGAAACCCACAGTCAAAACTCCTTAAAAAAATATTGCTTTTTTTTTTTTGCCTGAAGGATATATATTAATTTTAGTTAACATTTTGCTAGTCTCGGACGGAAAATTCATTTTAAAATATAACAAATAAAACAAACAACGTTTTTCTTAATTTTCTTAAAAATTTTATTTATAGAAAAATATTTTGTAAAAAAAAAATAATCAATCAAATTTATAAAAATTGTATATATCGATTTTTTCGAATAGATAAATTCCATATTAATATTAATTTATTATGAAAAAATACCCCCTTATATATGTATTTATTTTGATTATCCAGAAAATATCAAAATTATTCGAGGTATAGGAGAAATATTTTATTTATGTTTTTTTTTGTTTTTTTTTCTTTTGTTTTTCATTTTTCGTTAGATCGTATCGATCAATCTGAAATTAATTCCATATGCTGGCTGGCGGTTGCATCTTAATATCTTTCAAAAGTTTATTAACTCCTTTATGATCGTATTGTATGACTATATCATAGGTAAATAGATTTTGTGCCCGATCTCCCCAGGTAAAATAGCAGGTTGGTGGTTTAAATCCTAATGGATCATCGATACGTTCACATTTTAATAGTTCCATTTCGACAAAACTTTCCTCGATAAGAAGACGAATTCCAGTGCCAAAGTAACTATCTTCGCCATCAACATTGATGCCCATGCTATTAAGGGCATTAAATAGATCCTTATCCTCCACTTTCTCGCCACGTAAAAATAGATAGGTAAGTACATATTTTAATAAAATGCTACCAGGACGATTTTCAGGACGCATCTTATGAAGCGGTTCTATGGGCGTTTTAGCGCGAGTAACAAAATGTGATACACGAATCGATCTTGGCATATTAATTGGCTTCAGTATAACACCAAAACGATTCTTTAATACACTTTTTAATATCGGTAGACGAGTATGAAATTCATGTGGTCCATTAACCAATCTCTTCAATGCGACAACCTTTATGGGACTTCCATTCGTTGAATGCCTCAATACATACTTGAGCAAACGATAAAGACTGCAATTAACATCGATACCAAGCATTAATGTCGACAAAAATCCTCCAACATTGACCATGGCTTATTGAATACGCCAAAAATGTCTGTCCAAGAAGAATGTTGACAAATTTTCTAAATTAGAAATGATACTCTCAGCTTGCTTTTTAGATAGTAAGAAATCGATATATATGTACATACATATATACAATGTGCATATATCGAAATGATGATTAACTAAAGTGTTAAAGATTTGGCAACCCTGTAAAATATTTGAGAGACACACACACACACACACACATACTCATAAACACTCGGCTTATTGGGGGATTCTTCATCTTACATTAACATACAAACATACATATTTATGTATCATATACGATTTGTCCCATTTTTAACAACTATTTTAACATAACTGACCACAGTGCCAAATAATTATAAAATAAAACAAAAAAAAAAAAGAAACAAGGAAAAAACCTTTTATTCTTAATGTTTATCTTATGGCCCAGGTTCATCTCATTGGCCTAGCCTAGGTAAGCTTCTGCCCCGTGTCAATTGGAATGAGAATGCGTTTTGGGGGTCCAAAGTTCGCCTTTATTTAATCTGTGCCAATGCAAAAGCTTCGCACTGCCGCACCCCAAAAAAAAAAAAAAAGGCCAAAATAATTCGCAGAGCAATAAACGCATTCAACTTTTGCTGTGGGTTGGAGCGGGTCACATACAGATAGAATTGGGGTCAGTGCGCGAGTTCAAAAGTTCAACTCTGGGTTTAACAGGACCCCCCCCCACACACCTCTCGTCTTACCACATCTTGTACCCTGTACCCAAACCGCAGCTGTGAGTCCGCCGCTGTGGCTTGACCTGACCCAGTAAAATGATTAAGTGACACTAGATAGATTTCCCTGCGACAGTCTGTTTTAGCTTGTTCTATCCATTTTCTTTCGCTTCTCCTTTCTTGCCCTCTCTCTCTCTCTCTCTCTTTCTCCGTCTCTGTGTCTCCGTCTTCTCTTATTCTTGTTTGCATATTTTGTTGTTTATTTTATAGCCCATGAAGTAATCGTAAAATTACAAGCATTTCATTTGACTTTCGTTTTTCTTTTCGTATACTTTTTTTTTATTCCCTTTTTTTTTTTGTTGTTGCTTCTCTTTTTGTTGTTGCTAACTTTTATGGTTTGTCATTAGAAAAGTCGTTAAAAAAATAAAAAGAAAAAATACCAACAAAAAAAAACCAAAATCCTGGTATGTCAAAAAATCATTGCAGGAATCCTCCCCATTCATATATAAATACAGTTAGGATCAGAATGAATTCTAAAGATTTTTTGTAAATCAGAAACCAAAATACAGAATTTCTTTCAATTTCGTTTTTATCCTATTTCCAATGGTTTTTGTTTTTTTTTTTTGTGGATTAAAATATCCTTTTACTTAGTAAGGTATATCCTGTGGTCATTCCAATGCCCCGCAAGAAAACTTTTAATACTTTTTAATTGAAGCTGACACTCACTTTAATAATTTATTTCTTGCCAAAAAAAAGCAGAAAATTCTATCTCAAAAAAAAAAAAAAAATTAATAATATATGTATATGTATATATAACAAAATTTGAAGATCGTCCAAGAGAAAAAAAATTTTTTTTTTTTTTTGCTTAGGAGAGAACGTGGCCACTTAGAAGCTATAGTTGAGATTACCACTGCTAAAGTTCACATGCGAGACCTCGGGGGAAGATTGGTACGATGTAGTACCCAGTACGGAGGACATTGGCACTGCCATTCCAAAGCTCTGGGTTGTGGTTGGGGCCAATTGGCTGGTGACAAACTGTTGGGCCACATTTTGTTGTTGGTCGCGCAGCACATCCTGCTGCTGCTGTTGCATAAATCCCAAGTGCTGCTGGGTTGAATAGAAAGTTGGGACTGATTGCGATTGGATGCGATTCGATTGCTGACGCTGCTGTTGCAGTCCATTGCTCCCAATAAGGTTTCCAGACTGTCGTTGGACATAACGGGATCCGGCTGTTGACGTCGCACCAGATGCTGCTGTTGCCCCCGACTGGCTGCCAAGCGCTCCCGATACATCGGGATAGTAGTGGTAGAGCTTCTGCAGCAGCTGCTGTTGCTGCTGCTCAAACTCAACTCGCTGGCGCTGGTAGTCCAAGAAGGCTGCATGCATCTGATCCGCATAGCTGGGCATATTAAGTCCCGGTGCACTGCCGGCTCCAACCTGTTGCTGCTGGGCAAAAAGTTGCTGTTGCTGTTGTTGCTGCTGCTGCTGTTGCTGCTGCTGCTGCTGCTGCTGCTGTGGCTGCTGCTGTTGTTGTTGCTGTTGCTGCAGACTTGGCGCAAAAGCCGACTTGACCTTGGCTCCACCGCGAGTTGAGCTGGCTCCCACTCCTGAGCCGAAGGGGGACGATTGCTGCTGCTGCGGATAGACAGATTGATATTGTACGCCCGCTGGCGAAAAGCTGGAGAATTGAGTTGGATTTTGCTATAAAAGAGAAAGGAATAAAATAGTTTAGAATTTCATTTAAAAAAAAAACTGAAAATTCAATATAATATCAAAGGATAAAGGAATTTCAATACATATTTTTGAACATTTGCATAAAAACGAAAAGAAATCTTTTGTGACTAATACACATGTATATATAAATATATAAAAACTATATATATATATATATATATATATATATATATAACTTGGTCTAAATACAGAGTGGAGAAAATTGTTATTATTGTTAGGCTTTGATTAAATTTAATTTCGAATTTGTAACTAAAAATATTTAAAATAAGCTAAATTAACGAGAACTGTAACTTTGAAACTGCAGGACACTTGCCTAAGGTTTAAATAAGACGAAGGACACAACATCCTGTTTTACTTATCTCAAGCTACTTAACTCGTGCAAGCTCTCGCTCCCACTCTCCCCCTCCCCCTCCCCCCTCTGTCCTTATAAGACCAATTTATGCAAATTAAAGCAATTCCAAGCATTTGGCATTCAAGTACTATTTGGCCAAATATCTTTAACCTTCATCCATGTGATGGATTGCGATGGAAAGGCCTCTTCTCTCTTACCAATCGAGCGCCATTTCCTCCACGTGTATTGCTGGTTCTCATTTTGTGCTTAGATTTCTTTTTGTAGCCACGTATCCTTGTAGCTCTACACAGCTGTTAGAGCCTGCTTGCCTAAATCCTTTTCACTGATTTTTTCTATTTTTTTTTTTTTTCTCAACTTCTTTGTTTTTAACTTTTGGCGTTTTGTTTTTTTTTTTTGTTTGTTTGTTTGTTTGTTGTTTTTGATTGCTTAATTGGTTTACAAAGATTTTATGTGATTTACAAAGAGAATTTTTTAAAAAGAAAAAAAATCGAAATAGAATTCGGAAAAAATTGAAATAAAACCGATCTGTTGAAGAGAACAAGTGAGACTGAATTTTAATGTGTGCGATGGGATGAGGTGAAGGGAAGCGAGACGCAAGGCCTGCTAAAATCATGAAAATTTGATCAAAAAATTTCGTTAATTTTTTTTTTCTTTTTGTTTTAACATTTCATTCAAATTCAAGTAGTAGAATGAATTGTCACGCAAACTATGGTCTAAAACTTAATTAGATGACCCTTAAATAGATGGCTTCAATACGTTTAAAAATTTAGTAGCGTGATGCATTTACAGGCAGCGGTTGGATTGGGGCTATGGCTCTTACAAGCGGCCTGGTGCCGGCCGCAGGGTTCAAATCCCATGGAACAATTGAGTCTGGGTGCCATGAATATGGCTGGTAATATAGCGGAAGCGATTCAATCTGGTGCAGCGATTAATCGAAATATAAATTTCGATACACCCATTATGGCAATACATTCAAAAACCGCTGTGGGCTATGGGGATGCCATGCGTCCGCATAGCAATGATAATGAATCCTCTGAATCGGATGAGCGTCGACGTAAAAGAAGTCTCAATCATCGACATTTGCATCGGGTTAAGCGTAATCCCTGCTTTATGAAAATGGCCACCACTGAGGCATCTAACGATGATGATGTGGAGGCACGTAAACGTCGAGCCGCTAACAATGCCTCCCGCTCCCGCATCAATCAAATTAAAAAGAAGAAAAAGAAATTTCATCGTTATAGACGACAAACAGGATCGGATATGAATGGAAGTGGCAATAATCCACAAATGACAACTGGCTTGGGTGATCGTATCAAAGGAATGTGGCTATCATTTGTTGACAATATGGTCAATGTGATGCAACAAGTTAGCCAAAAGATCACCAGCACAGCTGGCCAAGCTGCAAATATGGCAAATAATTCACCTTAACAATAATAACCCAATTGAAAAAAAGCTTAAATATTTTTTAAATTCTTCGTTTCGCTTGTTTGTTTTTCTTTCTTCTTTTCTAATAATCTAATTGCTCTCTTAGATATAGATTAGATATACATATACTAAATGTACATACATATATAACTTTTAAAATTGTTCAAATTTTTAAAAGGTTTAACCACAATAAATAAATGTGCAAACAAAAAATCATTAAAAAAAAAACAGAGAAAATCAGTTAAGAAAACTCAAATGTTTAAATGGAAATATTAATATTAGAAATAAGTTTCGAATTTTTCGGTTAAAAAAAATTGCAGTTAATAAATGTGTAAACAAAATATCATGAAAAAGCGGAGAAAATCAAGTATTCAAATACTTTTAACACAAATACAATATTTGTTTAATTATTGTTACGAAAACAGAACCAATATTGTTAAGAAAACTCTAATGTTTAAATGGAAATATTAATATTAGAAATAAGTTTCCAATTTTTCGCTTAAACTCAAAATTAGAAAAAAAATTGCAGTTAAAAAAAAATTTTTACTATTAAAATAATTCAACAATTTTTATTAGTTTTGTCATTTTAAAAGTAGCACAAGAAGAAACTATTTATCCGATCGATCTATCCTTCCTATATAAAACCAGAAGAATGGACTAAGTTGGCTCGTACCGAATTTCGTATACTCTTACAGATTGTTTCTTTGACAATTATTTATAATTAACCAGAATCATTATAAGGTAGATAATATTCACTATTATTATTAAAATATTCATGTCAAAAAGTTTTTGTCCGATTGTTTCTCTGGCAGCCATAGCCTGTAATCGACCGATTTCATTGAAACTGAACAGAGATATTTCTATACATATATACCAAACTTACAAATATCAAATATCAAGACATTCAGTGTTAAACCAATCAATTTATTGATCTAAAACTTTATTTTTATCGAATTATATCTATGGGAGCTATATGATATAGACCATCGATTTCAATCTAATACAACAAACGAAATTATAAAGAGTATATAATAATATATTTAAGACTGTTTGTTTCTATGGGAGCTATAAGATATAGTCGCCCGATCTATATCAAATATTCAAAGCCTGCATCAAAGTGAAGACTATATGGAAAATTTTAGATTTGTAGCTGAAAGGATCTCGGAGGAGCAGTTGTAGATCCAGCCAGAAGGACACGGCTAGATGGACTTGTCTATTCATGTTGATCAAAAACATATATATTTTATATAATCGAAGACGCTTTGGTCTAAACATTACGAACTTCATGACCATAGTTAAGACACCCTCTATAAGGGTATGTGAAACCTAATTCAAAGTTCAAATTTCAAATTTAGTCTCGGTTAATTCAAAGTTTTTTCTATGTATAAATTTAAAAAGTAACAAAAACAAAATGCATAATTTTATTCAATGTCAATGAAATGTTATATTAAGCTTGGCTAATTTTTCATAATATCATTATTTTTAGTCAGATCGAAACGAATTATTTGATTTTAATTAATTAATTGTTATTAATTATTGTACTGTCCAACAACACGAGAACTGTTTTTTTTATTTAGTTATTAGTTAAATAATTTCCGGCTTAGATACATATTATTATTAAATGGCATTAATTCTGTTGTAATTTGGTTAGTTGTTAATTTTATCGGTTTACATTCAATCTGTGGCCATACGTAGTTGGCCAAATGTTGTTACAAAAGGCTCGAGTTATGGCTCGTAGGTCATCAGTCAGGCAAAATGACTTCCGGATTTAGCTTTGTTTTCATTATAATTGTTATATTTGGTGGAATGGCTGGCATAATGCTTGCCCAGGTGGTAAATGCTGAGAAGGAGCAAAATGATTTTGACTATTCGAATGAATATGACGATGTCCGACCACATTTAATATATCCCGATGAGCCAAGATTGGATAAACGTATTGGTCAGGCGGCAAAGGAATTTGGACAAAATATGAAAAGTGCCTGGGAATCAATGGTTGACTCTTTACGCAATTATTTTGATGAGCTTAAAAATCTCTTCAATTCATCGGATGTCAATGGCAATGATTATGGTTATGGAAATGGAAATGGAAATGGATATGGTTATGGATATGGATATGGTTACAATGGATACGAGAATGGATATGAAAATGAATATGGGAATAATGTTAATAATCATTAACAATTTTTTGATCGCAATTGAATAAAATGAAATGTAAAACTTTAGTAAAATAAAAATTGCATATTTTTTATCTATAATTTAAATCAAATTATATTGAATGGGATTCTCTTTCTTTCGTAAATGAAATGAAATTTCATTTACTCTTTATCCAGTATTAAAAAAAAGTTGATGTAAAATGCAAATCTGAAACCATATACATATATAAACACGATCAATTTCGAATAATGGAAAGTTAACGATTTAACGATTTCATTTTTCATTTTGTATAAATTTCTCTCTTATTGATACAGGGTATACCCAAGTCGATTTATTTATACAATTTAATTGTTGATACAGATAGAAAGAGTCATGTTCCTTTTGTTTGTTGTTATCGGATAATAAGGAAGTTGGAAGCATTATTGACTAATATCATAGAACAATAAATTGCCCAAATGTTTCGTTTGTGATTGCAGCGCATGCAACTCATTTGATCATCAGATAGCAGATAGCTACATATACCGGAAACAAGCAATGATAGAGTAGAGTTAGGAGAAAGGAGAACAGGGGAAGGGTAGTAATTACATACAGTTTGTGTTTTGTGTTCACTCTGTGATTATTACACCCATAACCATACCCATACCCATACCCATTCCCACCCAACCCCCAACAGATGAGCAACGGGGCCAATGGGGCCAACTGACGTGCCAGCTAATTAGCTGCATTTGGGTTTAAATAAACCACATCAAGGTCTGAGGTTTTCATTCCCCGAAATGAAATTGCTTGCTTGGACTTGGTTGTTATTATTATTGGACTTGTCTATGGCCAGACCACAGGTAGGAGTTATGACCCAAATTTAACAAAGATTTTGCCTATCATTTAAGTGTTGGTTATTTTTTTTTTTCTGTGCTTCTCTCATAATAGGATTTGGGCACTGGCATGATGTTGGCCGTTGCCCAGGTTAAGGATTTAGTTGAGACGGGCGGTGGTTTAAAGCAAGAGCAAAGTATTGAGATACTTGGACAAAAGATGAATGGAATTATGCAATTGGGCTTTGGTGATGCAATGCAACCACCAATTGGCGGTTAATCAACTAAACCAAATCAAATAATAATCGAAAATTAAATCAAATTTAATTGAATTAAAATTCCCAATATGTTATATTAATTGAGAATCATGTAAAGAGAATAACAATATATATATAGATACACAAAATATGTTTATATAATCTGGCATTATTCTACTAATTATTATGCCGATTAAATCCTAATTAATTTTTGCTTAACTTACCAATTGTTGTTGCTGTTGTTGCAATTGCAATTGCAATTGTTGTTGCTGTTGCTGTTGCTGCTGCTGCTGCTGTTGCTGTTGCTGTTGCTGCAATTGCAATTGCTGCTGTTGCTGTAATTGAGCCTGATCCTGTGTCTGGGCTTGATTCACGTTCTGGGCCTGGTCCAGCTGTGCTTGTTTTGCTGCTCCATAGTATCTGGTAAATGTATGCTGAAGTCCGGGTGTTTTTAGTGTAAAAGAATTTGTGTTGGCATCGTTGTGAAAGGATAATTGCGCTTGGCAAGCCTCCTGCTGACTGGCCAGGACCAGCAAGGTCACTAGAAATGCATTAGCCAACATGATTTATATCTAGCACTAATTGTAATTGATTTCTTTTAACCGATAACGATACAAATGAATCGACGGAGGCGACAAAAAAAAAACAAAGACGAAGACGGCACCAAGCGACTGTGCAGCGCTGGCTGATGGCTTTTGTGTTTTATACTTACCTTTTGAATATGGCTAAAACGGCAATTCAATTGATATGCCAAAGACAATTTAAAGACAGAGAGAGAAACCCCAAAAGAGATACAATTTAAACCGATAAAGACAAAAGAGACAGACAGACAGACAGAGAGGGGGAGAGAGAGAGGATTAGAAAGAGAGCGAGAGAGAGAGAAAGCGGTATGAAAATAAAAATTATTCAATTTATATTGTGTCATAAGTTTTATATAAAAATCAAAATAATAAGAAACTTTGATTTTATTTAATATCTGCATATATTATATAATATGGATTATTTTCTTTAATTAAATTCTGTTATAAATCTAAATTCAAAAAGAATGAAATAAATTTTTTAGTTGAACAAATTTCCAAATATTTAAGTTACACAATTAATTGATGATTTTAAAGTATATACATATTTAAAGTATTCAACTTTTTAATTAATTAATTTATCTTTGATAGGTTTTTTATTTAAAATTTCTATATCGTTTGATAGCTTTAACTATAAATCTCGAATCAAATGATAATAGTTGATATAATATTAATAATATTTTCAGCCGCTGAACTTAGTTGGTTTGATCATTGATTTTTAGTTAAATATATCTATAAATAAATTAAATATTTTGATTAAACATATTCTTATGATTATTTTCCTTTTACACTATTTTATACTTAAATATCTAATTGTTGGTTAATTATTAAATTTTTCTTTATTGATTTAGGTAATTTTCTGGCTAAACTTTCTTTAAAAAAAAAAATGTCGGTGTGTGTGTGTGTGTGTGTGTGTGCATGGAATTTAAATGGTTTCGAATACATTCAGACATTTGGACATTGGCAATTTCAATTCAAATTGAATATGGTGTTTGGCACTTACATAACAAGGGGGACACCAGACCGTCCATTCAGCCATAGGGTAAAACTAAAGCATAAACACGGGCATAAAACGTTGTTTATAGAAACGTGTGTGGCATACCAAATGAAGGCCAAAAAACGAGAGTAAACTAAACAGAGAGAAAGAGCGCGAGAGAGAGGGAGAGAGAAAATAGGGAATATTTTTGGTTTAAGCTTTTGAGGAAGCGGGGTTAAGGCCAAAAGCCTAGACATTATTTTTTTTCTCCTTCTCCATTTTTTTTTTTTTTTGCAGCTTGCAGTTTCTGTTGCCAATATGATTTTTTTTTTATTGGTTTTGTTTTAGCTCAAAAAAAAAAAAAAATTCGTTAGCGATTCGTTGGCGATTATGAAAGCCTACGTTTTAGTAATGACAGTATAAGTATTGCACATTTAATGGAGTTAACACTTGGAGCTTTAAGCCAAGTTAACAGGTATCAGGTATTATCGCCGTCCATTGCATGACTACGTGATCGACATAAATTTTATTTGCGCGCATTTCATTTTCAACGACCCCCGCACACATAATTGAAAGCGCATATACATATGTGTGTACATATGTGCATATGTATATATGTTAGTATGTATGTATGTAGGCATGTATGTATGTATGTATCTATGTATAGTACATATGATTGAAAGTTATTTACGAGTGTGTTTGTGTGCCAATCGACATTTGCAGTTTGCGGTTGCCCACGTACATTAACTTTGAATCGCCCCAAGAGCTTCTCAGCGCATCTACACAAAAATTTAATGGCCAACACCAAGCATTCACTCTATAGGAACCGATATTAAATGATGATAAAGCCGTCTTGTTATTGCACCCTAATTAACTATAAAATAACACATATATATACATATATATAGATACATACATATCACCAATATTTTCTAACTGAATCGATGAAATCTAAAAAATAAAGAATTTAAGGAAAATATTAAAAGAAAAAGTTGTATTGATATAGAGTATTTTCAAGTCGATTTTATAATAAAACCACTTGACATTTTAATGCCAATTCTCACACACTATACATACATACATACATACATACTTAAGTATGTACATTACATACAAACACCTACACACATATGTATGTACGTATGTATGTATGTATGTCCATTTGCTGGTAGCATTGCCAGTTTGAGAAAGTGAAAGAAAATTAATTAAAAGGAATTTTTCAAAAAAGAGAAACAAAATTATCTTATTTGCATTTGTTCATAACTGAAATAATATAATATTTTTCATAAAAGTTTTTAGAACCTTCGAATTGAGTAATATTCTCTATTATTCATATTTAAATTTGAATTGTAGATTATATTTTTATTTATATATAATATGATAACAATATAAATAATTTTTATTATGATTTATACATTGAAATTTTATTTGGACAAATATGATAATTTAAAAAAAAAAAACGAATCATTTATAACTTAATAATTTGCATATAAATTATAAATATTTAAGTAATAATTTAATATAAACCATACAATTTATTGCTTAGCTCCTTAACCAAAACATACTTAGTTTATGTATAAATTGTATATATTCATGTATTTGTATATATGTATGTACCTCTTAAGAGCCATTTTCTAATCTTCTTAGATATTTATGGAGAAAGGGTTATTAATTCTTATATAACAATCTAATGCATTTGGCCACCAACACATTTCATGGGCAATGAGTCTATGCAATAGGATAACAATATGTGTAATCCTTTTATATCATTGCTTTCATCTACAAGTCCTTTAACCTGCATTCATCATACATCAAAAACATTGACAGTGCCTCCCTTTCATATTATAAATAGATTACCATGGAAATGCACAAAGACCACACATTGGGCAAAATGAAAGTTGGTGAAATGGGGCACAAATTATAAATTTTGTCGAATTAACCGAAAAATACATACATACATACATACATACATACATACATATATACATATACAAAGTATAATACGAGCACACGAAAAGGATTCCCGTGGCGTAAAGGCGCACAGTGGGTGCAAGGGGGGAAGTTTCGCAAAAGTTTCTACATTCCATTTCATGTTTAGAATTAGGTGGGGGAGTGAGGACTATAAATATCCTTAAAATACCGCAGTGTATATAATAATTGTCTAACTGTTTATCTGCATGTAGCAAAGTTTTATTCCCCTAACCAGAGGCAGGCAAAAATATTGCCATTATTTGCTGAGCCTCTATTTGTAGTTAATAATGTTTCGTATACAACCAGTAAGGGTAGATAGTACGAAAAAGGAATCAACACATATACACACCCACACAGACGCACACACACACACACACGCCCACACAAACACACACCCACACACACTCACAGTTGAATAAACGTGTCTAACATGCATATGTACAATGTAAATGTCTCTTTGTTTGAGGAAAATTGAAAGTTTTCCGGCCTCAAATCAATTAGCAAATGCAAAATTAAACTTTTCCATACACATCCATATACCATATACTACCTGCTCTTAAACTAAATTAACAATCCAGCATACATACATAAGTATATCTCTCAATTTTCTCAACCATTGCAGAAATTGCCAAAAAAAAAAAGCATACTAGACTTTTCCATATTCTAGCTTTATTTTAAATTGAAGAGACACTCGTTCAATTACTTCTGTGAATTAATTAATTCTTCACTAAATTTTATTCATCAAACACAACAATTTTGGATATCAATTGGAAGTTTGCTTTATCGCATTTTCCATAGAACACTTTACAGAAGGATATATTAAGGCCACTAAAATGTATGTAACAGGTAGATGAAAACATTTCTGCCCTGATCCAATAAAGTATATATGTATATATTCTTGATAAGCATCAACAGAAGAGTCGATTAAGACAAGTCTGTTCGTAAGTTCCTATGTATAGCTAGGACTACAAGAGAGAGAGAGAGAGAGAGTTAAAAAGTAAAAAAAATATAGAAAACTACAAAAATGAAGTAAGCAAGTCGTTCCTGCCGACTTGGAGTATACCCTGTAGCAAAAAAGGATATTTCATTTAAACAGACTCCTGCGAAATCCCCATCAATTGAATATAAATTTTAGATAAAATTCTCCTAATAAGCCTAAACATCAAAAACATTTATTTATTTATAAATAAATATTTATTTTCCGATTTCTATTAAATTTGGTCAGATGGTACATATTGGCTATATAATTGAGTCTGCCAAAAAGAAATATGATTGGGTTCTAATTTGCGAGGCCGGAAGTGGGCGTGGCAAAGATTTGAAACAAACTTGATCTGCGTAGACACTAGACGGATGTTGACACTAAGTTTGATTGCTCTGACTCTTATAGTCTCTGCGATTTAGGTGTTCATAAGGACGGACAGAGGGACATGGTCATATCGACTCGGCTGTTGATGATGATTAAGAATATATATACTTTATGGGGTCGAAAAATTTTCCTTCTGCCTGTTACATACATTTTAGCGACTTTAATATACCCTTTTACCCTATGGGTACCAATGTACAGAAAAGTAAAAAAAAAGTATGAAAGAGTACGGAGTAGTACAAGCAAAAAGGGTACAAAAAGGTACAAAAGAGAACAGAAAACAAAGTACAAAAAACTACAGACACAGAAAAGAAAGGACATAATAGTGTAAAAAAACGGAAAACATAAAATCTATAAGAAAGTCAAGTAAACTATTAAAGAATTATACTATTTGTAAAGAATGCAAAAGAATAAAGTTATTAAATGGACTTTTCTAGATTGATGCATTTAACTCTTAAGTCAAACGTAAATCGCACTTCGAATCAGCTAAAGTTATTGTGTCCTTGTTTCCAGCTTAATGTTTGCTTGGAAGGGCGCACATAAACACAAATATATATATATATATAAATATATATATATATATATATATATACGCACAATGTAAATACTAAATCGAAAGCCAAGTAAAATAAAAGGCAATTGAAACTCAAAGCCGAAACACGACAATTGCATTAGACAATGCGCTGCGGGCCGCCATTGCGGACAAAGGAGAAAATAGAAGAAAGAGTCAAAACTAAACCATGAGTAAAGGAGATTCATAAACACGATGGCGGAGCGGGTTGGTCCTGTTATAATAAGGCAAGCATAATCCACTTGGACAATATAAACAACGCAAAAACAATAAAAGAAAAAGTAAAACCTAAAGGCAACTTAAGGATAATTCGATTTCATTTTTCTTCTTTTTTATTTTTGTGGAGCACTTTGGTGACATTATGTTATACATATATGTATGTATGTATGTAAAGAATAGAGTTAAATAATAATTATTCATTTTGCAAACGATTCGCTTTTATGTGAACGCAATGACTTCTTCCTGGAAGAGATTCTTTTTTGAAGTTTTCTTTAAAAAACAATTTTTATATCCACAGGGGTGTGCATTTTACAGTGAATGAAAGGAAATGGGATGGTCGAGGGCTAAATGGGTTATGTATATTTGCATAGAAAATTCCAATTTAGAGTCGACTACAAAAAATAAAACAAAAAATGAGAGGAAAAAAAAAAAGAAAAAGGGAAACACAGAGCAAAATATTGCGGCACAAAAGAAAGCAACAGAGAAAACGAGCCGAGACGCAAAATAAATACAGTTAGAAAATGGAGGACCCGTTTGGTGTGTCCCATACCATTTCATCGCAATCCCCTTTCCCTTCATCTTTTGGTGGACGCATAAAACAATGACCAAACTTGTGTGTTCAGGGGATGTAAATATGGTAAGCATTGTGGGCATGGGGCCCTGACCATGTTCATGTCTGTTGATTGCCATTGTTTTGAGAGCTTGGTTGGTATGGTAGCTGCCGACCAATTCAACTCAAGTAAAAATGCAATGCATACTTTTAGGCACGTCTGTTTGCATTCGACTTTTGGGGTAACATCTGTCCCAAAACTAACCACCACACTTTACCACACTGAAACACATAATAGTACAAACATATACATACATATGTATATTACCACCTCATTTCATTCTGTCTGAAGATGTGTTCATTGGTCTTTGTTATTGTGTTCATACAACTGCAATCACAAGGCTTATTAGAACTTGGCAAAACAATTTCATATGT
Organism: Drosophila sturtevanti; assembly: GCA_018150375.1. Classification (NCBI taxonomy): domain Eukaryota; kingdom Metazoa; phylum Arthropoda; class Insecta; order Diptera; family Drosophilidae; genus Drosophila; species Drosophila sturtevanti. The sequence goes on from JAECWJ010000378.1 coordinate 1,308,290, forward strand.
GTGTGTGTGTGTGTGTGTTTGCCTGGTCACCTGTATCTTAAATGAAATCCAGAAAATTAATTATAATTTTTCAATAATCAAAGCCAGGACTCTTTGCTTAAGCAATGGAAAAGTTTTCTTGGTCGAAGAAAATGAGAAAAAAAAGAGGGAAAAACTATTAACCAAAACATAGAAAATCAATTCTTTAAGGTTTTCTTAATATCAAGGTATAATACATATATAATTTATATCCCAAAAAGGTAAAAGGAAAAGTAGGTATTAATTAAACATTCAAGATTATTATATTCAATTTCTGATTCATTCAAAGACCATTCATTCACAAAACAAAAACCTGTAGAAATTTTAATAGACAAAGCTTTTCATTTCAGGACACAAAATTCAGTGACATTTTATTTGATCTATTTTTAAAAGACAAAGTCCAAAAAAAGAAGAAAAAAATTGTAGAACGGCCGTGTATCATTTATTTTAGGATCCACCTTTACCGCTTTTTCAATGGACAACCTTGTCCCCTTTTTTGTTCCCCAGTCCCGATTGATTTTCAGCTTTTGCACTTTCACTTTGACATTAATCCCATAGATTCGATCCCATGAATGCAATGTTCTGGGCCATAAAGTATGCTTACCAACTGATGTGTGACCCATAAATCTGCCCACTATACTAGTTTATAGTTCCTTATGTATTTTTTTTTTTTTTTTTGATTTCTTTTTTTTCGGTTGACCTCGAACACGAAAAAACTTGTTCAATTTCATTGTTGTTTTTCCATAGTCTCATGATTTACATGATATGTATGTACGTATATGTATATATATATATATATTTTTTTCTTTTTATTTATTATATATATTTTTTGTTCAATATATCGTATTTCATAAATACATAGTACAAAAATTTTAACCGCGATAAAAACAAAATTGAATTCAGTAAGAAGAGAGAAGGGATAGAGTATAGGTAAATGCTATGTAGGTGTGATAAATGTGTAGAAAGACTACGAGTGGGGGTGTGTGTGTATGTGTGTAGGAGTGGTGGTGGAGAGGGGAGGTGGCAACAGTAATAAAAATAACGTTGCCCGTTTAAAATTGGCAACATTGCAAATTGAGTTTTAATTAAGTCAGCCATTATTTACAGTTAGTGACACGCTCCGGATATTACGATACGATTATTATTAGCCATGTTTTGTGCATAGAGTAATAGGGGCGGGGGCGGTGCGTGCGGGTCCATTTTAAAGCTCTTCCCAATCCGTCTCTAATAGCCATATTGAATGCCATGGCCCGAAACTGATGCATGCACCAAAGCGGGGGCAGCAACAGCTCTATAATAAAGATAATAATATTAATAATAAAATTAATAACGAGAAGATTATTTTCCTTCTAATTCTTTTTTCTATTTATAAAGAATTAATCAATCGTTACTCACTTCACAAGGGGAGCAGGAGCCAAATGCGTGGCATAAGCTGGAGCAGCAGCTAGTCCAATTCCATGGCCAATGATGCCGGGTGCTATGAGTGTATATATTAAGTATAGATGTATATGTTTATTTAGCATTAGTTTGCATATCGATGAAACATTAATATATGTATGTACATATATACAGATAGATTTAAAGTGAGAAAAAGAGAGCAAGAGAGAGAGAGAGAAGGTGAGAAAGAGAGTGAGGGAAAGAGAAAGTAAGAGATGGAACAGCTGGAGTATCAAAACTCAACATTGTGTCCTTTTCCTTTTTTTTTCCTTTTGCATTCAAAGTGTTGACAATATGCGCATTCTTATTGTCAGAGTTGTCAACAGGAACAACATGCTTATCACATGCTACGACTATCCCTAAACCATTGTTTTTGTACACACAATTTTGACAGTTTCATCGACCACTTGGATTTTCAAATTGTATCATAGCCACACCGTAAAGCAACTGGCAAAAACAAGATGGTGTAACCGGAGCTATCGAAGCTACCGGAGCTCGTCCATCCATCGTTGTGCCCCAGACGACGACAAGATGACATCAATAAAACGGCACAGTATAACGACATCAATGTATGTATGTACGTATGTATATACATCACGGTTGCCCACAAAGAGAGCCAAAAAAGTACTATAAATGCATGTGTGCGAGTGAGTTATCTTACACTGCACAAAATTGGCATTAAACAAACATTACTGCAATTGAAGCAAGCAGCAGATGCATAATAAACATTGAATAAAATATCATTTTTTTTTTCATATGTAGCATCCGCAGCAGAGAACCGTTACAGGCCTGTCTTCGGGAATTAATTCAATTTGAACGATGTGAAATACTTATTGTTCGTGATCACTTCGGCAATTGATCGGTTCGTGTATGGGCGATTCGTCCATTGCCCGCTTTGTCTATGGCCCACCTTTGGTATATGTATGTTTGTATGTATATACATATGTATATCTATACATATGTATGTAAGAATGTATGTACATATGTATGTATATACAATCTCCTTTGCATGACCGTTATTAGAGGCAAAATTAAACTTGAAAATCTTGTGAAATTATCAACATTGCTTTTGCATTCAATGTAAGTGAAGTATTACAATACTTAGAATGAAATAATAAAATAATAACAAACAAACTTAACTCTAAGTAAATCATATACAGAAAAGAAATGAAATGATAAATAGAAAAGAACTAAAAATCAGCGACCAATAAATATAAATTATTTGGTGACTAATAATTAATGAATACCTAACTCCCTTTCGTATAACAATGTACATACATATGTATGTATGTATGTGTGTATGGATTTATAAGTTGTCCCTTTTATTTATTTATTTTTGGAGCCCAACCTTAACTAGTTAAACAAAATGAAGTGCGGCAACGTTGCCGCAACTGTCATTTGCACTGACCATAACGCCATGTGGCAGAGCCAAGAAGTATGCATGTACATACATACATACATACATATGTATGTATACTCGTATGTATGTATGTATGTATGTATGTATGTATTTTATGTTGTTGCTTATACCAAACCCAATGCCAAGACACTATATTCCATTGAATTGACAACAGACTAACTGAGTAGTCGTAGGTCCCACTTGAGCCCAAGGCTCATCCACATCATGTCAATGCTTAAAAACGCTTGGCAACAATGAATGAATGATTGATTATATGGCACGTGCTGCCGTATCCAATGGATAGACAAGAACGGTGAATGGCTAACTGGCTGACTGCTGCTGATTTTCATTTTGATAGTCATTTTCTGGCTAAAATACAAATCGATAGAACAGGCCTAAACAAAACCACAACAGAACAACATTCGCCCTTTTATTTATTGTTAATCTATTTCATTTCTCTTTTCTTTTTCTATTCGTTTCACAAAAAAAAAAAAAAAAAAACAAAAAAAACAGAACTGAACTCCATAACAATTCTGACTTTCATATTCGAATACAATTGTGGGTATAAATTATTTGTAGTTAACTTATTTAGAAGAATAAAGCTTTAATTGTATATTATTTATTTTCTCAAATATATTTCAATTTTGAACAAACTAAAGAAAGCAAAAATGTTTAAATAAGTTAATTCATGATGAGGTTCACTAAAACAATTTGTTATTACTAAAAAAAAAAGAGAGAATGATATTTAGCCTACGAATTGCTAGATTGCATTTGAGATTGAATTGTCATATAGGATAAAGAACTATAAATGCACAGTTAATCTCTCCATTTTATACATAGTGCAAGCTAAATTTGGCATTTCTTTTGAGGGGGCATTTTGGCATTGCCAGTGAAGGAAATTCTAAAGTCCTTCAAGCATGGCTGCTAAGGAAAGTCTTTATTTTCTTTTTTCTCTTCTTCTTATGTTCATTGAATGGGGAACGATAGAAATGTATACCAAAGTGTATATACAATAAAATCAACTGACTATAATATTGATTGCTGTAGAGAAAGATTAAAATTTAAATAAACATACATATACATAGATGAAAATTAGTAATGTTGACGAATCAAAAGCAAAAATTAAAGTGCATTAGATTAGAGCAAAGGAATAATAGATTTAAATGAAAATGAATATATATACAAGATATATACTATAATAAAGACCTACCATAAGCTGGAGCAGCGGCAGCATATTTAACAACTGGTGCTGGGGCAGCGGCTAAATAGCCATGAGAGTATGCTGGAGCTGCTGCACTATAACCATAACCGCCATAACTGCCATAGCCTAGACCCAGTCCGAGTCCCAATTGGTGTCCAGTTATGGCAGCTGGAGCTGTAACACCATAATGTCCACCATATGCCAATGCTGGAGCTGGTGCAGCGGCAGCATAACCATGACCAGCATATGCTAATCCCAGACCTAGACCCAAACCCAATCCCTGATGTTGATGTAATTGGGCTGGTGCAGTATGTCCCAATGTATATGTTGCAGCTGGAGCAGCTAAATTTGGTTTAACTATTAACTAACTACGTGCCAGAAACAATTCATTACATATGATATGAATATATGAGAGTGTGCAAAGGTGTGCTTATGGCATTGGATGAGTGTGTAAGTCTTCTATTGATTATAATGATAAAGATGATGATGATAATGGGTTGAGGGGTAAGACATATACATATATATATAGATATATATATATATACATAGCCACATACCAGCATAATGGGCTGCCGGAGCTAATCCAGCATCATTACTAATGCTAGAGCGTTGGACATGGGATTGCGAATGCGCCGTCTGCACTTGACTGGCATAGTCCGATTGCGAGGATTGGCCATAGTGTCCTTTAACTGTATGCTCTTGTGTATTACCAACTGATGCATGATCCACACTGGGTGCACTGATGGAATAGGCAGCTGGTCCACCGGGTCTAGCTTGAATGCAGGCAATTGACATTGCGGCAAGACAGAAAATAAGCTGTAATATATAATACATATATAATATATATATTCTCTCATACTATATATATTTATATAAATACAAAACTCAAAGTCTAGCTTTATTTTTTATTATCATATATAAATCTTCTTTTTTTTATTTTTTTTATTGCATAAATCAAGGAGCAAGTGCTAAAGCTAGAAGTGGAGCTGGAGCTGGAGCAGGTCAACTTCTGCTCATTTTGTATTTTGTTTGCATATCGGTGAGAACGCAGCAGGAAATTGCAGGCACAGAAACTTTTAATTAAGTTGGTAAAGTAGTTCACAACACCGGCAGAAAGAAGGCCAACATCACAGGATGGTATATGAAGGTGCAGCTGGTTGGTGTATAAGAGTGAAAAGTTCCCTTCAAATATCCACATAGATACATACATACAAACATACATACATGTTAATGTACATATGTATTCATGTATGCCTAAGCTAATCTAAACTGAAACATCTTTTAACACAGCTTTCTATACAATCATGATGATTTTTAAGCTTAATTAATGAAAGTTACAACATAATAATATCCTGAATATTGCAAAAAGTCATAAAAATAAACAGAAAGCAAAAAATAAAGTTTATAATGAGTTCCGTATGTAATTTCCAAACCATTTCATCTCAAAAATATCTCTTTTTATCGATTAGAGAGTATATAGATTTAATTGAAAAATATTTCTTTAAAAAAAACTTGTTTAAATATTCCATTTTCATTATTTATGAAAAGTTTCATTTAATTTGTTAACGAAAAAAAAAACAAAACAATCAAATATCCTCTTTGTATCCTTTTTGTTGTTAGGGTACATATTGAATGCATTTAGGTCTTCTCTTTTATACTTTATTTGTGATTTTTTTTCTGTTCTTTATTTGTTTAGTTGTTTCTTTTGGCTCCTTTCGCATTTTGTATGTAAACATTTCCATTGAATTTCAACTTCAGTGCCAACAAAAAAAAAAATAACAAAAAATAACAACTGAGTTTATCCCTTACAAAAATTGCGTAAGTCAACTCGCATTTAGCTTAGTTGGGATATTCCAAAATTTAGTAAAAAGATCTAGAATCATTTAGTTTACTAAAATACTAATAACAAATCTTTTAAAAAACAACTTAAACTATTAATTTAGTTAATGGTTAAAGTCTAGTCTTGGCCTTAATCAAAAATTTATTAATGACTATAAAAATTAAAAAATTTTGTTGCTTAACTAAGTGTATGAAAACTAACGGTTATCCTTTGTTTTCCTTCATTGTTTTTTTACGAAATTTTTATTATCATTTTCATTCCGTTTATTTGCTTTTTCTTCTTTTTTCGTTTTTTGCCTTCCCTTTTTTTCTTTTTTTTTTTTAATCTTTTCATACATTTTTGGACTTGACGTGTTTGGTTTGCTTTATTTGCCTTTTTCGTATTTATCAGATTTTAATTAAGCGTAACTCCGTTAGCGAAAGGAAAGAATATGTGTTAAAGAGATAGAAAGAGAGAGAGAGTGTGTGTGTGTGTAAAAGAGATAGCTATATGCGCTAGGGTTACCACCAACCATTGCCATAAGTATAAACTTTTCAAGTCTCTCTGAGTGCTAGATATCAGCAGCTGGTTAATTGGTCATTTTGCATCCGATTGACCTAGTTAATTTCTCAATTTATCTTATCCTCTCTCTTTTATGCCATACTCCCCCCCCACATCTCAACTCCCCCTCCCCAATTGTTCACTTGATATATGCTAGCACTTTTGCATTGCATAATTAGCATTTATTCTCTCGTTGGCATCGAGAGATTGTAAAATTCCAAAACTATGTCGCCTTGAGTTATGTATTTTAAATTTTTGTATGGAAAAAAATAATAATAATAATTAAATTTCAAAATAAATTCGAAGGTCATCTTACAGATGCATATATATGTACATACATATGTATAAATTATTTAAAATATGCATAATTTGAATCAAGAATTAAATTATTAGCTATCTATGTATATATACCTATGTACTATAATTCCTATAACCTAATGTTTATTTATTTATAATTTATTTTGGAGCTTAACGTGGAACATTTTGTTTTATATAATACTGTAAATGTACTTTAAATGGACAACAGGATGTGCATATCCTTTTCACTTTTATTTTCTGATTTAAAATTATATTTTCACGGTTTTAGCTTTCAACTGTCACTTGATCAATATAATCCATTGCCAAAGGCAATAAAAACAGGTAACATTTTTTTAAGGCAAGGACTTAGGCCATACCCTATATATTTGCTGCAAATATTTGCAGGGGAGAAAAATTGACAACAATTCAATATATAGGTACATATTTCTAGATAAAACTAGAAATATATCTTTGGGACATAGGACATATATTGATTACGATTTCGATATACAAAATAGCAAAACTCTAACAATTGGAACTAAATATTTAAAAGCAAATAAAGCTTATTTAAAACTAATGCAAATTTAAAAATCTTTAATTGTTAATTTTTTAATTTTATTTAAAGAATTATTCCTTTACCGCCCTTTATTTAATTGGTTATTTAACTTTTAATTTTTAAATCTAATTTTTCTTAATTACTTTAAGAAGAAAATGTATACAGAAGTCGCTCATGGAAATAAACAAATTAAATTTAAACTGGAACTAAATAGCTGATTATTCCGACATTCCAATTTAAGAATGTTTTAAGCTTTAAAATTTCATAAATTTTGAATATTTGTAGGAATAAAAAAAATAAATTATACTTTAAGTTTTTCTGTTTCATTACAGAGAAAATTATGGGACTAACGAAATGTAAAATTAACACAATAGCTCCACCTGGCGTGTAGTTCCTTTTTCAATATTTTTTTGAATTTCGACTTTTGTAAGTTTATAATAACAGATTTGAAAGATCATAATATGCCCATTATTCAGAATGTAAAAACCTTGCAAGAAGAAATAAAACGAAAGAAAAGAAAAATGAAAAACTGGGAAAATTGCACTTCTTTTGCTTTGTTCGACAAATAGTTTTGACTACAACAGGAGTCACAGGAGTGGGTGGAAAATTTTTGGTAGCTTGGTTAAAAGGAAAGTGCCTTTAAGGCAAGCGTACAAAGGAATGGGAATAAGGATGAAGGCTACCAAAAAGGATGTAAATAGGGCAGCTTTTCAAGGAACACTTGCGTTTGGCAGCTACACCATGATTTTCCACCTTCTCAATGGGTGTGTGTGTGTGGGTGGGTGTGGGAGTGGATGTGTTTGTGTGGGTATTTTCTATATACATACATATATATGTATGTATATTGAGATTGGGTATTGCCACCCCATTGGCAGTCAAAGGATAACAAACAAACTACATTTCCTGTCTCTCATATACACTGACAAATCACATAAATTGCACGCACCTTGAATGCCATTTTTTGTTATATATTTATATTTATATATATATTTATATATATATGATATATATTTATATTTGCACTTAAATAAAAATGATTGAAAATCGTAAATTGTGGCACGACTTTGACTGCGTTTTGCTAACTGTTTCACTTTGCCGTTCTTTGGCGTCTATTTATATGCCCAATCGGCACATTGATTGAAAAGTGCAGCATGGAAAATATGGTCCATGAAAACAAGTTTTCCATTTGGCAAACCAGGCAGAAAAATCAGCTTGTGAATGTGCGCAGGCGCGCCGCAGGCCCGGCCCAAAAGTCTACGCAACTTTTTGGATTGTCTTTTGACTTCTTTTTTTGTTTTTCATTTTTTTTGCACCCTGCCTTAAAGTTGTTTTTTGATTGCCTTTCAATTCATAACAAACCAAAAAAAAAAAAAAAAAAAAAAGAAAAAAACGACAACAGAAATCAAGTTAATCAATCGAATTCACTAACATCACATCACATTATTTCATTTGAAATTGCCTATTGACTATTGACTATTGACTAATTTAGTACAAGTTGTCTTAAACTATTTTGTTAACTATGCGGCAAAAGGAAATGCCAACAAGGTATTGAAGAAGCAAGGTGAGATTGATTTTAATCCATTGGTCACTGAACTTGTGTTTCAATATGGGTATATAATAGAGTAAACCGATTTTAACGGGTCACAATCTAGCCCAGTTTATACATATATAAATATAATGGATCAAAAATATATCCATTCATCATTCACACTAACAACAATTGACATTACATAATCTCATATAACAGACTAAAACAATTTTATAATATTTGTAAATTGTAAAATATTTTATAAAAAGATTATGAATAGATTCTTATGTACATACATTTATTATATAGTAAATTAATCTTAATTAAAATGAATTTATATTATTCATAATGGATACATATCAATAGACATTTATTTTGTTTGAGCTGATTTTGAAAAAACTAATATATTCAATATATTTCTACTTAATATATATATAATCTACTTTAAAAAATTTAATTTATATTTCAGTAAATTGATTTATAAATTTATAATTTAGTTTATTTACAATCTTGCTGACAAATCTAATTGTGAAATATTTCTAGTATTTTAGTAGGTACTATATGTAGATGAATAAAATTTAAAAATTATATATATACATATAGATATATATAAGATATACATATAGATATACATATAGATATACATAAGATATATATATACATATAGATATATATAAGAAAATAAAAAAGTCACCAAAAATAATAATTTAATAAAGTGAAAAGTAAAGAAAAAGTGTATTTTAAAGTCACCCAAAATGTATAACTTGTTAACTATTTTTTTTTATTTGGTGTTCTGATTTTAAATTCTAATATCTATTAGTTTATCAAATTTTATATTAACTTAGAGAGTTTTAATTCATGAGATTTAAAAACTAAAAATAAACAATTATTTAGTTTTGTTTCAATTTTATTGTTAAGTTTCAAAGTTAATAATAGTTTTCACCTTGTCTTTTTTTATAGATTTGTTTTTTTTTAGAGTAAATTTCATATCATATTTAAAAATTTGAAAAAAAAATTTGTAAATTTATTTTATTAAAATATGTTTTCTAAATATAAATATTTACTTTAATAAATTTAATTGCAAATACTTTAGTTTCTATTACTTAATTCTGTGTGTTAAGCTACAAATTTAAATACTAAAATCTTTTATATGCCTAAATAAATAAATATATCAATATATTTCTTATCATTTTTATTTTTAACAAAAAAAAAAATGTTTATTACATTGCAAAGCTGTGAGAGCTTCCCCAAGGAGCAACTCATCAAAACAAAAAGTATTATATTTATATATATATATATATATAACATATACATAAAAACAGTTGATTCCCTTTTTTTTGTTTAATTTTATTTTGGAACGAATTCTAAAAGTTGGTCATTTTCATTCCCAGTTTGACACCGTTTTGCACCACCAGCACCACCTGCACCACTGCTCTCCAATCCCAACCATTCCGTTTGCCTTGCCTTAACTTGCTCTCATTTTGGTCATATCATTCGTGTTGCTCACGTCAAGTGCTTTATTAATGGGGCCCCCAGCTTCATTTTGCAGTTTTCGAGTTTGGTATTGGAGTATTTTTTTTTTGGGGGGGTTTTTTTTTTTTTTGTTTTTGGTTTATAGTTTTTGTTCTCACGCAGTAAGCCAGACGCCAAATGGGCGAGGAAATTGGGCAGTCAGCCAAAGGCCCCAAAGACTCCACACATATGTGTATAGATTTGATTTGCTCTGGATTTTTTTGTTCGCTTCGCTTTCGCAAAAATAATATAAAAAAAAAAAAGAAAAAACGTAAATTTGTTTGTGGAGATTGGGCTCTTGTGGACCTCAATTGCAAGTAAGTGCTTTGATTTCGATATATTTTTTTCCATTTAAATATTTTTTTTTGCATTTATTATATACATATATATATATATATATATATATATATATATATAAGTCGCACAATTTATGCGTTATACCGAATCGTGACTTACAAAATTGTAGCCAGGTTGAGGGATTTTGTTTGGTATCTTGTCTGGTTATGTAATAATTATTACTAAATAAAATGAAATGCGTTGTGAGAAGAAAATATGCGAATTTTCTATGAATGGTTAAAAGCTATGATGGGGTTATACTTATATTCGATAATATATTGTCTAACCTTTTATTTACTTTCATCAAGTTAATTGCAATATCTAAGTCATCAATTAAATGAAACGTGAAACTCTCAATATATAATGCAAAAATTTTATGATGGGGCAGGTCATATCGTTCATTATTCATTAGCATGGGAAATTAAACACCAATGGCGCAATGAGTACAAACAGAAAACAGAAAACAGAAAAAGAAAATTGGCAAAAAAACAACAACAACGCAGTTATCATCATAATAGTTAAATGGAAAGAGGATGGGAGATGTGGGGATTGAGGGGTTGAGGGGTTGAGAAGAAGGAGAATATTTAGCCACAATGGCCACAAGGACATCAATAACCAACAAATAGGCGCAATTGAAACAAGTGTTGTCAACGCCATGTTAACTTTAGACACTGCAACAACAACAACAACAATAGCAACAACAACAGCAACAACAGTGGCTAATGGGGAAACAAAGCGGTCAATAGAAGGCATTGTCCTTATTTATATACTTGCAACAAATGCGTCTATTCACTTGCATCAATGGTTTAGAGAGTCCTTGCAGTTAAATATATATATACGTATATATATAGAAAGAACAACATTTTGGAATCCTTTAGCTGAACCAATTATTTAAAACTATTACTATTAAATATTTGTAAATTTTACTACAAACAAAAAACTTAACTAAAAAAAAAAGAAAAAAAAAATTATTGCCAATATTTATTATATTTTTAAATACATCTTAGCTAATGCCATAAAATCTTTTCTCAATTATAAATCATATAATTTTTTTATATTTTAAAATTTTTCAAATATGTAATATTCAATATCCGATATAAATCATAACTTTGCAAGATGTACTAAAGGATAAAGCGTTTTTTTTTCTGGAACACAGAACAAGAACAAAATATTTCTTAATAAAAAAATACCACTCAAATATATATGCAGATATATTCTATAATAAAATAAACTAATTAAACTAAATTCAAAATATGTTTTGAAAATTGTAGTACCCTCAAAAAAATATAAAAATAGCAATTAATCGTTAAAATTAAAAATTAATATACATATATAAATTGTTTCGAAAACTTATTTGGGAAATGAGAAAATTAGATTGAAAAAGAAAAACCACATCGAGATGATGATCATTATCATTTATCATCATGATGATAAAATATATATTGTGTTAAATCTCAACCGATTCATATACAATTATATATGTATGTATGTATATATATACATGATTCTTAGACTGTTTTACATAAGATTAAATTAAAATAATTAACTTATGGAATGGTTATTGATATCATATCCATATCCATATATGCCTAAACAGTAAATATAATATATAATCTATCAAAATTTGTATTAAATAATAAATAATTATACTAAATCGAATAAAATGCAATTTTAAGCCGATTTGACAGTTCATAAGATAAAACTATGTACATTTATCAAAGTAAGTAACATATGTTTAGATTTACCAATTTATTCTAGGGTATTTCAGATTCGTAGTGCTTTTATTTCTTTATTTTTTTTATTGTTTTTTCATTTAACCACATGTGTGTGAGTGTTTTTTATTGCCGTTCTTTGTTCGTTAGTCTGCGCCTTTTTCGACCCACATAGACATGGCCAAAATGTTTTGCCTGAGTGGACACATAATGGCAGGCAAATGTCAATGGAATGGGTATAGTAGCCAAAGCAGGACATAGACATAGACATATACATACACATACACATACACATAGATATAGACATGTAGATGTACACAGACATCGGACATCGACATCGATATGGGATATGGGATATGGGACATGGTTGACTGCATTCTGTTTGGTTTTCTATTGCCAACTGCAATTATACAAATTAATTTTGAGACAAAAGCGTGTGCAGATTGTTATTGTTGAGACGTCTAGATTGTGGACTTTGGCAGTGGGTGTGATAGTATCAATTCAATAATAAACAATCAGAAACACCGAACCTTATATACCCTTTTATATACAGATGTTGATTTAGCTATCAATTGACAATTGAAGATGTTGGCAATGAAACCGAAAAGCGAAAGACCAATAAAACATAATGGTTTCATTCTGAATTGAGTTCATGGGAATGAGTTTGGGGATGATGAAGATTGGTTTGATGACTATGCCAACAAGAATTGTGGACCTTGGCAGTTCTGGGATACCGCAGGCAATTGGCAATGCCAAACTGAATGTCGTCATCTATAGCTGAATGATAATAATGATGATTCACCCCTCCTCAGGGAGCTACTTTGCCATGTGTGTCCGTGTATCTGTATGTGTTTGTGTGTCTGTGTGTGTGTGGGTGTGATTGTGTGTTGAAGGTCAATTGCCTTCAAAGCAATATATTTCTCTAAAACAATTCATATTCCTTTTAAATTCCCTTAAGATATTTTCTGGTTATTATTCATTATCAATATTCAAAGCACTTAACAAACTGTAATGAAATTTTCATTTTTTAAGTTTGTTAAAAATAAAAAAAAAAAATGAAAAACAAAATGAAAAGCAAATTGAACACAAACTCTAATCATCCCACCTGATGGCGCTTCATTATTAAACAAACATCAAATTAAGCAATTTAATTACAAAAACAAAAAAATAATAATAACACACACACACACACACACACACACACACACAAAATAAAAACTTTTTTTTCAATTTATAAAGCTTAAAGATTTTTTTTTCTCGAAGAAACCTCGCAACAATGATTAGAGACTAACTCGACTGCAGACTGAAAGGTATGTATTATGTACCTAGGGGGGAGGGGGGAGGAATGATGAGTGGGGGAACGGGAGAAGGGGGAGGAGGTTTTGAGTTGGGCATTTTTAGAGTCCGTTATGGGCTATTAATTTGAGCCTGGGTACATTAAAAATTCATCGTTCAATGACAAAATCAATAAGCAAAATGCCGCCAGTTCTCAGACTAAGGAATAAATATATATGTATCTATATATATATCTATATATGTAAATATATATAAAAATATATATATAAAATACAACTTTAAAATACCCTATACTTAGATGATATTTGTTGACTTACTCACTATGGCATTTTATATATTAATTAGTGAAACATTTTTTTAATTAAATTACAATTCTTAATCTGTTATTTGTTTCTATTAAATATAATAAAAATTGTTTCTATTTTATAATATAAATCTACATACATAGCTTAATAATAAATTTCTTAAGTCATTTTAGTATTTAATAATTTAAAAAAATTTTTCCAGCAACCTTTTTTCCTTTTTATTCCCAATCCTACATCAAATTTATTTGTAAATTTTTCTAAAGTTTAAAATCTTAATCCCTTAAAAATCTCCCCAAAAAAAAAAAAAAAAAAAAAAGACATAAAGGTTGACAAGTCAGTATATATGTATATTGAATAATAAAATTCCAGATGCTACCATTTTATGTGCAGCAAAATGATAATCAAATTGTATATACTTTCGTTTGTAAGAGAATATAAAAAAAAAAAGAAAAAAATGAAATGAAAAGATGAAGGCAAGAGAGAAAAATACAAAGAATCATAAATAACAAGGCGAATGTTCAGATTTCATTCATTTTGCCAGATTTCGTTTCATATTTTTTTTTTTTTGTAGGCATGTATCTTTGTTGATGACACGCCTTGAACGCCCACAATTTATTTGAAATTCTTTAACAATTTATTTTTTTTTTTGCCTTGCCTAGGGGACTCCTAAATCGAAACACGAAACGCATAAGGTTGCGATATTTAAGAATGTGGGCATTAAAACTGAATAATACAAAAAAAAACACTACCTAAATTGTTAACTCAATTAACTTATTTTTAAGATAATTACAAAACTTATAGAACTAGAAGATAAAATAAAAAACTAGTCAATTGTTTTTGAATGGAATCAGGTTACATTTTCTCAAAAGGGATATATATACTTATAAGAAAAATGATTTTACCTTGAATAAATGATAATACCTTTGATTCTACCTTTATACACCCTTGGAGAGGGTATAATAAAATTTGTCAAATATCTTTAATGACTGCAAATAATGTATGTATGTATGTATGTATATATGTGACAAAATTTGAAAAATTATGCTGTTAGATTGTTTTTAATAAATTGTAAATAAATTATAATTTACCAAATATGACAAGATTCTTTCAACCTTTCCAACTATCTAAGTTCAATGCATATATATATATATATGTATATATTATTATATATATTATATTACATATTATTTGAGTTTTCTTTTTCAATTTTTAAATATGTATATATGTCTATATTCATAAATAAAAAATATCACAGGCAAGTTACCTTTTCTATTGAAACATTTTAAGCTTCAAGTGATTGTAAGCCTTGACAAGTTAATTATATTTATGAAAATTTCATTAACAGTGGACAAAATGGCAAAAATTCAATCAAAATCTAGATTATTTTATCTCGATTTTAATGCCAATTAAAATATATGAAATAATAGATTGAAATTTAAAGATCTTTCATTTATTTAAGCTTTGATTGAAAAGTAATTAAAAAAAACTAACTCTAATTCATTTTCGTTTTAAAAAAAAGTTGAAATTTCAACAAAATATATATTCGTACTTTAGATTCGGTTTAATTGGTAATACATTACTATATTATAGTATACATAGTACTGTTTAATGAGTAGTGCCTTAAGCTAATATATTCTATATATAGATAATAGATTCAATTATTTATAGTTACTCTGGATCGTTTATATAGTTACAACACTAACTTTTGCATCCGTTTTTTTTATTAGTTTTTATTGCAGCCTTTTTAAGTTCAAGCCAAAGTGATTATCTTGTCTATGATAAAAATAAAAAAATTAAATAAATAAAAATAGCAAAAAAAAAACTAAAAAAAAAAAACTTTTTACAGCACTCTTAACTTTTTGTTCAGCTGCAGTACAATTTAATTTTTTTTTCTTCCTTCTCCTTACTCTCTATCTATTTCTCACCCTCTCTCTCCCACTCTCTCCCTCTCTTTCTCTCTCATTCTCTCTCTTTTGCTCTTGCTTGATTTTTGGTACTTATACGACATTCTTTGGCCACAAAAGCAACAATTACAACAACGCCCACAGCGGTAGCAGCAACAGCAAGCGGCACGCATTGTTGCTGCTGTTGTTGTTGCTGCTGTTGCTGCTGCTGCTGCTGTTGCTGCTGCTGCTGCTACTGCTCTCCAGATATTTTCGCAATCAAGTTTACTTGTACAAGAGCAATTCAAAAATAATAAAATCCAAACAGAATAACAAAATAAAACAAGACAATGAAGTTGACGCTGTTTTTACGCAGAAAATTACGCTTAAATGCAGCAATTAAGTGCCGCACTTGGGCAATATCTAGTCAAAAAAGAAAAAAAAAACAAAAATTGAAAAATAAAACTGAAAAGAAAAACAAGTATATTTAGCTTGAGGTGCGTATGGGCCCAAAAGGAAGTCTTAGCCAGCTTATCTTATCGAACAAAAAAAAAAAAAAAAAAACTCAAATAAAAACTAAACCATATGCTTAAAACTAAAATTCCAACCCACTGGACAGTGGAACAGCATTATATATTGTATATTCCTTCCTTTATATAGTAACAGATGGGTAAGTCAACATTATATAAATATTCTTTCTTTTATATAGTAGTAGGTAAGTTGTTATTACTCATAGTTTCTTTAGTTATTGTAATGTATTATACAATAACTAATTTATGTAAATTAATAAAAATATAGTAGTTAATTTTTATTTTTAATATTATTATTATTATATATTCAAATTAAAGTTTTTATCGAAATATATGTATAAAAAGAATAAAATATTTTTAATTAAATTTTTTTGTATATATGTATAGATCAATTAGATATTAACTAAAGGCAGAAAATATTATAAACTTTTCATATTATTGTATATTTAACTCTTACTAACAGTCTCTCTCTTTCTCCCTCCCTCACTCGCTTTCTCTCCCTCTCTCCCACACACTATTCCTTTCTCTGTTTCTCCCTCACAACTATGAGAGTTGCAATTTATGTTTTGCAAATCTTAACTATTTTGACCCACTGTGCAACTGTTGCAAAAGTTTGACAAATTGCTAGCCAAAATAAAGAAAAAGAGAGAGAAAAAATAAAAAGAAACTGTCAACAGGTTATGTAAAAATCAACGAAAAATTAATCGACAATCACACGATGCTTATAAAAATGATATCTCCTTTGATCTTTAATAAAAAAAAAAATACACACGTGTTAAAAATTGTTATACCCTAAATACCATAAAAAAAGAATCATATACATATAGATTATACAGTTTTCTTTTACAAAAAAAAAACCAACAAAAACTTATACAGTTTATCATAAATTAAAGTCTATATAAATAGAGAGAGAGAGAGAGATAAAATTTGAATTATATCCATACAAGATATAGATAACAGTCAGCAATCCATATGTATCCATCTATGTATATAACTAACTCTTCTAGTCAATTGTTAATAATCATTCAACTCTCAGAAGAAAGTGTATCGCTGGATATGAATTGAAATTGTTGCCTGTTGCCTGCCAAAGTCCACGCAATTCTTGAGAACTGCCTTCATATCAAGTATAAGTACGTGGACCAACCTGATTTCCCCACTCAATTTAACTCGAATCAAAAAAAAAAAAAAAAAAAAAGGAAAAAGAAAAAAAATCGGGTAACGGAGGCCTTTGGGCCAATAAGCTGCCTGGCGACTGCCTTTTAATTAAATTAGTTTTATTTATTTTTTCTTTTTTTTTTCTCTCTTTTTTTTTTCTGTCGGTTCTCCACTGCTGGTGCCATTTTATTGATATTTTTGGGACATTTATAGGCCGCATATACATATATATTTTTTTTTTTTTTGTTTTTTGACTGGGGGTTGTCCCGCCCACGAGGTCCGCCTTAGCGAAACCCTCGCACTGCGTGGCAGCCATACAAGGAAACGGCACAAACAAAAAAGGAAGAAGTAGAAGAAGAAGAAGAAAAAATTAAGGATAAAAAAAAGCACACACACACACAACAAAAATGATTCAGATTGGGTAGCAGCTGCTTAATTGAGTTGCTTTATTAGTTTGAATCCCAAGAGCAGGTCGCATAAACCCCAACAGACAGTAACCCTAAATCGGTACACACACACACACACACACACACACACACACACACACACACAGATGCATAAGCATACCCATTCTTACAGTCAAAAGCAAGTGTTATTTGAAATAGGTTAATAAACTTACTAGAAATCTATCTAAACTGTTGCACATTATATATATAAGTATATACATATTCGTAATATCTGATGGAACCATCTATATGCATATATGTACATCTATACTTATATATATAAATTCCAGCCATTGCCAAGTGAGCACTAACTACTGCTATAATATAAAACATAATGAGCATAATCGGCTTGCAACTTTTGGCCACTTTAGCATATATTTCATGTCGATGGGTTTCATTTTATATAATTTATGAATCGATTTCGATTGTGTGGGCTTAAAGTCGCCAACTAAGAACCACAGGAGGGCCATTTCTTATAGTAAATATGTTTATATACATATGTATGTATATATGTATATGTATGTATGTATGTATGTATGTATGCATGTATGTATGTATTCAATGAGGTTCGAAAATGTTTGGCATTACTAGTTAGATTCCTCCCTCATTGATATGCGTGGGCTGAACTTGCTTGTTGCTCGACTATTACTACATATATATATATATATATAATACATATACACAAGTATCTGATATATTCTATATCATTGTGTATATGTGTGTGTTTGCGTGTGTAAAGAAGCTGTCTCTTGTGATTATTGTTATTTTCCCATTGCGTCTTTGTATTTACCTTTGATTTGTGTGTGTTAATTACGTTCGACTATTGCCAGCAGTTGCCCAAAGCCAAAAAGCGGTCTCGTTAAAATCTAACCAAAAGCAGGTGAAAGAGAAATAAGTTCAAAAACAAAATAAAGCCAATTTTGACCAAATATGTAGAGTGAGGCCAGCTATCAACAACAAAGCTAACAATAAGACAATGTGTATATAGACGTATGTATGTATATAAGTAAGGTGCCCGAAATAAGTAAGTGGGACAGTACGTTGAGAACTGTAAAAACTGAACCGATCATTATTTGGGGCATTCATTTAATGCAGTACGAAACCTCTTGAAGTCCTTTTATTAAAGCCGAACGCAGCCCATACCATTAAAGACCCCGTGAAAATTTCTGGAAAGGTGGATTTTTTTTTGGGATTCGAATATCATGATAATAATATCGGTACCCATCACGGCCATCTAAATTGAACTTTTTTCGTCAATGAAAACTAAATTTTTCCACTCAGTGTCCCAAAACTTATACTTTTCGGCAACCAGTATCGAGTAAGTTTACGCCTTAGCAGTAGCTCCGGTTTCAGGAGTTTTTTTTCCGTACGAAACGATACCTGAGCTCTTCAAAATTTGTTGAATACGTCTCGTAGATATCAGAAGAGATGAATTAGTGCTTATTTGAGATGCGCGGCTATTTTTTTGATCGCTAGATTTTTTATTCGTATTTAGTCACAGTTGTCAATCAATGGTGGGCGACCAGAAAGGGGCTTTTTCCATAATTTTCAGTGTCTCTGAGCAACTTTTCGACGTTATTCTTATTTGTTAGGATATTTTCTTAAATTTTTCTAGTTGACATCCCCATATCACGCAGCACGACAATCTAAATTGCCAAATTTAAGGATTGTAATTGAAACTAACTTATTTTCATTTTTTTTAACAGCTAAAATAAAATTCCTAACTAAAAGTTCAAATTACATATGGTGATCTGACAAGAAATCAAAGCAAAGCAATTTGTCCCATTTACTTATTTCGTTCGGAAAACCCAACTTGCACTTTCAAAAATAAACGTAACGTGAAAACCTAACGGTACTTTTTTTTCAATTCTTTGTTTAGCGCTTAAGCACTCCACAAACGAAATATAGAAGGAAGAGAGAAATCAAATCATCATTGTGGAAATTATAACGATTTCAATGTTTGTCCCATTTACTTATTTCGGGCACCTTATATAGTACATACATATATATATTTTTGTAGTTTTTGCACTTTGCTGACTGGTAATACGCATGGTTAACTAGTTTTATGGCTTATGCTATCAGTTAATAAAATAAATTGCATTCTAACTGAACGCACTTGGAATACACTTTTCATATAATTAAAATGTTTAATTAATGTGATTTTAAGTCCGTCATTAAGTCAATCAGCGTAAATGAATAGCAGAAAAACTAAATTTAAGAATTGGAAGTTGTAGTCTTCATATGGGTGGGTGGTATGGGGGGGTATAGCATTTCAAGAGTGATATTTGTTTCTTCTTAGGGGATAGTAAGACATAAGTATTTTTAAGTCATTAGAAGAAGTTAAATAAACCAAAGTCTATTCAAATTATATCTAAACTAATCTTATATTTAATAATTGTAATTTAATATAGTTATAGCTTAAGTCTTTGTAGCCTTATCAACAATATACAAAGCGAAGAACAAATTATTTTGTACTCTTTGGTAATCTTTTTTAGAGGTTTAATGTATCAAAATTCTTAACTTTCGTTTGTTTTTAAAAATTTCTAATATATCAATTGTATATATACTTAATATATATATATATAAATAATAACAACTAAATACATGAAAACGAATTAATAAGAGTTGACAGAAAATACATGACTTTTGATATTATTTTATGGATATTTTTGAAAAGAATCTTTTAGATTTTGTAAACGAAAATCACAAAGATGGTTTATTAAAATGTATTAAATATTATATATATTGATTTTTTCCGATTTTATATCCGTAATTGAGAAATTTAAAATTTCTATGCTATATTGAAGTTAACCACTCGAAATGGTTCTGCATCAATTGAGTTGGTCATTTCATTACACTTTTTAGTATTTCCATTTTTATTTTAACAGTTAGAAAATTCTCCATTTTTTTTTTCTTTTTCTCACAATTGAGTTATTTTTTTGTTATTTTATTTTTGGCAAATCGAATAACTAACGTTAACCTGCAACGCCAGCTATAAAGTTGGCAAGAGAGCAAAGTGTTTTTTTTTTTTTTTTTTGTTTTATTTTTTTGGTCAGTGGCAGCAGCTAAAGAAAAGTTGTTTTTATTGTCGATTGCGCCGGTTGCTGGTTGTGCTAGTTGTGCTAGTTGTAACCTGTAACATGAAGAAGAAGAACCATAGTGTCGTCGTTGGCGTCGCTTCCAGGCCACTTCACTTTATTTACCGCACTGTAACTTCACTAGCATTAAGTGCAAAAACATCTCAAAAGTCGGCGGGCGAATCGAACACTTTTAGAGTTTTTTAGGGGGGAGGGGGGGCCCTCCAATTTTTTTTTTTTTTTTTTTTTCATTCACTAAATCGTTTTTCCTGCATTTTTATGGTCAACTTATTGAAAACTCGCCATTGCGTAAGGTGTACATAGATAATGAAGATATATAGGATGAGGATGACGATGACGATGATGATGATGGTCAATGGCACTCCATATATATGGTAAAAACTAGTTACATTCATACATATGTATGTATGTATGTATGTATGTCTATCTGTATAATATGTTCAGCATGTAGTTATATGGAACTGGCTAAAATATTTCTATTTGGAGCAGACGTTAAAATGTGCAAGTGCAAGGAAGTGGAAACTTGCGGAAATACTATATATATATATATGTACATACTTATATGTACTTATATGTATATATGGATATACATTTCTATATCTTATATGTATGTACTATATTCGAATTTATTGTTGCCTTCACAGAGCGATTGTAGTTGTTGTTGCTGTTGTTGCTTTTGCTGATTTTTTAACAGACTAGTGGACCATAAACCACGTCGAAGAAAGCATTCACTTAAAAAACACTTAAAGAGAATAACTTAAATATTATTAAATATTTGATTGAATGCCCTTTTTGGTCTTTTTTTTATTTATATGGCTTCTGTGAAATAATTAACTTCGTTTAAGTGTTTGATGAACTTTGACCTTTTAATACAAAAATCGCAATTAGTTGAAATCTTAATCTAAAAAAATTATAATTCACTTTGAATCAGATTTTTGTTATTTATTGCGGCTAATTTTATAAGAACAAAAAAAGTTATACGAAAATTTACTGGAAAACTTTATTAAAAATTACTTAATTACTTAAGTTTTTCAAAAACTGTTGCCTGTTTTTGTTGTGCACTTAAAGAAAACTGGAACAAATTTTAGTGCTTTATTAAAGTAAAACGACAAAAAAACTAGAAAGATGGACTAACTTCGGCCGTGCCGAAGTTCGTATACCCTTGCAGATTTTCTCTATATAATTCACCAGAAGCATTATTGTAAATTAAACATACCAAATTTACAAATTCAAAATTTTGAGCTTGAGGAAAAAAATTTTTCATACAAAATTTTTTTTGTACCGATTGTTCCTATAGCAGCTATATGATATAGCCAACCGATTCTGATAAAACTTGATTGAAGTATTAAGAAGTATCTTAAACTCACAAATATCAAATTTCGTGGCATTCGGTTGAAAAACAACAGAGTTATTGAGGATAAAGCTTATTCATGACCGATCGGTCCTATGGGAGCTATATGATATAGCCAACCGATTCTGATAAAACTTGGTTGAAGTATCAAGAAGTATATTAAACTCACAAATATCAAATTTCGTGGCATTCGGTTGAAAAACAACAGAGTTATTGAGGATAAAGCTTATTCATGACCGATCGGTCCTATGGGAGCTATATGATATAGTCGTCCGATTCTGATCAAACTTGGTTGAAGTATCAAGAAGCATATTAAACTCATAAATATCAAATTTCGTGGCATTCGGTTAAAAAACAACAGAGTTATTGAGGATAAAGCTTATTCCTGACCGATCGTTCCTATGGGAGCTATATGATATAGTCGTCCGATCGGGATGATTCCGAGATATACAATGCCTGCAGCAAAAAGGAGCCTATGCTGAAAATCTCAGCTCTGTAGCTCTTATGGTCTCGGAGGAGAAGCTGTTGATCCAGACAGACGGACAGACGGACAGACGGACAGACGGACAGACGGACATGGTCATATAGACTCGGCTATTCATGCTGATCAAGAATATATATACTTTATATAGTCGGAGATGCTTCCTTCTGTGCGTTGCAAACTTCTGACCAAAATTAATATACCCTCTGCAAGGGTATAAAAATGTTGTATGAATAATGTTAATATTAATCCTTTAATAAAATTTTTGTCTGAATGTCTAGGCGCTGCGGCTTTACTTTATTATTGTTCAAAATTAGTTAATTTTTAGAATTACATAAATAAAAATTAGTACTTTAATATTATAAATTATAATATCAATCGGATTATGAAATAAACAAAGATATATTATACATATATCTACATTGAATATAGAATATATGAATATATATATATATATATATATATATATATATATATAGAATATTATATGAATTAAATAAAACAAGAACTGTTTTGAACAAATCAAATTTTGTCCGATACATATAATCTTTTCTATTTTTCTATACATTATACTAGTCCGATTCGACCAATTCTAAACCTTGATTTAGATAAATGAAATTTGAATTCGAAAAGATACTAAGAAACAGACAGACAGACAGACGGGCATGGTCGTATAGATTCAGTTATTGATGCTGATCAAGAATATATCTACATACATATGTACATATGTATGTACTTAATGCGGTCGAAAACGTTTATTTCTATGTATTGCAAACATCCGAGCAATTTTATTTCAAGGCTATGAAAACCACTCACTAATCGTTTTTCATTCGTTTTTACTTTCTTTCAAAGATAATCTAAGCAGAGAATATAAACCAAAAGAAAACCTTTGATTTAAAGCACTTAAATATATTTCAATTTATTTTTATTTCATAAATTGTAGTAAAATATATAACAATTCAAAATGGACTTGAACTTTATAAAGTGCCACTAAATTCTTCTTTATATTAATAAAAATCTGAAGGAAAAAGGCTATTAAATCAAGCAATCATAAATCAATTTATCTTTGATTGTGATCAGTTGGATATATCTACCCTTTCTTGATTTTAATTTTAAATTTTTGGCGCCAAAGTGTAAAATTAAAAGGGGAGAGAGCAAAAGCTTCGTTCTCATTATGATTTTTTTTCCTTACTCTTTTGTTTTTTGTTTACAAACAATGAGCAGAAAGCTCGAACCGGCAAATTTTTTATCTTTCTCTCTATCTTTTATCCATACTCATATGGTATGTTCTCTTTTTCTTCATTTTGCTCTCCATATTCTTCTCCGTTTTATCTTGCTTTTCTCTCAGTTTATCATTTAGTGCGCCTGCGCCTTAAATGTCAAAATTGCAATCCAAAATGTAAACGAAATTCCAAGTGAAAGCAAAATTTGTGTTTAAGAATCGTAAAGCGCTAATATAACCAAAGAGGCACCAAAAAGAAAATATATTTAAAAGAAAAAAAAAATAAGAAACAAAAAATTGATTAATAATAGATATTTCAATTGATAAATTGTAATAACAAAGACACGAAACACAAGAAAAACAGAAACCGCCGCTTTTCATACTTATTCACGTGTTTGTGTGTGTGCTGTGCGTGTGTGTGTGTGTGTCTATGTGTCTCCGTCTCTGTGCTTGTGTGTGCGTGTGTGGGTGTAAACTTTAAGGGAAAATTTTGGAAAATTTATTTTGTTGTTGCTTTTTTTTTATTGTTAGTTCCTAGTGTGTTATGAAATCATTTTCGTCGCGTGTGAATTGAAGTGAAGTCGGAAGAGCAACGCCATATAGAAAAGAAAAAAATATAAAAACTTAAAAAAAGCAAAAAAAAAATATATATATACATATAACAAAAACAAAAACAACCAAATATCCATCTGCTAATCCAAGGTATATTTTCCTCGTATTAAGCTAAACGAACAAATTAATTGGAAATTCATTAGGAAAATTTCCATTCGCCAATGTTGTGGACTGTGAAAATTCATTATATTTGGCCTGAATGAGTCATTTGTGTTTGTACTTAAATTTTGTATACCCTATACTCATGTAATTGAAGAGGGTATATACAATTTTCAAATATTTATTAATTATTTCTTCTATATTAACTGATTTATAATAGTATTATCTTTGGTCCGTCTGTAATAAAAAAAAAAAAATACTAGCAAAAGGAAGATAAATAAACATACGAGATATGAAGGGTATTCAAAAGTCGATTCCCTGACATGTTTTAGTAAAAGTGTTTTTGTTATTGTCACACACGCACACCGGTCATGGACACCAAGAGTCTTTATTTTTAGAATTCCTCCTCCATCTGCGTACGCTGGCTTTAGTTAAACATCCATTCTCCTCCCGCATCGCATACTCATTACTATCCAAATATTTTATATGCCCCTTCAAGTCGTGATAGATCGATATACATATACTAACTTATATTAGGCATACATTTTACTCATCGTCATGTGATTGTCTATATCTGCGTTTTATTTTCTTTCATTAGATTACTTTTTCTTTGCCGGCACAAAAATAATTATCATTTATCTACATGAAATAAAAAAAGTAGCAAAACTTGTTTTTGCCTTCGATAATCTATATATATACATATATATAAAATAACTATAGTAAATTGTTTTTTTTTTCTTTTCGTCTGTTTCTGTGTGCTTGGTTTTGGAGAGGGGACAAAATCAGCTGTTGAAATGCATTTTGGTCATGGAATGAATTTTCACTGCCTACTTTTAGGCCGTGCATGTAAATTTCATTTAAATTGAAATCATAAATTGTCATTTATTTTGTTGCTTAAGTTTTTGTTGTATCTTGTATCAGTATTGCAAAAGAAAAAATCTAGATTTTTATGCATCAATATATCTATATATATTATATACATATTTGATAAACAAAACAATCAAAGAAAATGTATGCAATGTTAACGTTAATACAATTTTTTTCAACTGATATTTACATTTTTCTCAATCTGATGCATAACAGAAGCAATAGCTATAACAAATCTAAAATCAACTATGAATGGATATTATAATATATTATCATATTTTAGAATTTCCCTTAAACATTTTCACTTTACTTTAATTATCAGCAAAGGATGACAAGAGTTGGTAAACCTTTGTTTTAATTTTTATAGAGTATTTCAATTCAGGAACTATTCATGTTAAAGTTATGTATACGCTAAAAGAATATAAAAAGTTTACCAAATTTAAAATCAAATATTGACAAATGAGATAAATAGTGAATATATTTCAATATTATTTTCAATTTTTTACAAAAGCAACAAAAGAAATTGATGTATAAATACGTAACTCGCACCACACACAAGCACAGTAGTGCATACATACATAGACACACGCACGCACAAATACATAAACACACACACACACACGCACACACACATGCACACACACAATGCATTCGTTTTAGTTTCATGATGGCTTCAATTCATAACCTAATGAAATACTTACGTCCAAATCTAACAAACACTTTGCAGTGCAGAACAACAACAAGAACAACAACAACAACATTAATAAGAACTTTAACAACTTTAACTAAAAGAAGCACACAACTACTCCGTATACCAAATTTTCAATCTAAAATATTTGAATTCAAAATTGCCAATCGCGCCAGATTGCTGCGCCTCATACTGTGTAGGAGACGCAGCAGCAGCCACCGAATTTGGAACAAAACCAGCCCAACAAGAACAATTTATTCAACAATTCATTTAGAAAATAATAGAAACATTTGCATACAAAAATCAGGACAACTTTATGCCATAATGTCAGCGGAGGATGCAACAAGCAATCAAATAGTTGCCCCAGTAAGCTCCACCAACAGGGATTACTTTGATATGGCCCCCTATCAAGTAAGTATTCGTATTCCACAAATAAACAAACAAACAAACAGAAGCAATAGTTAAATGCGAGCCAATGATATATATATATATATATATATATATATATATATATCATAATAGGAATCAGCTGGATATTGTTGAAATAAATAATAACTATTTACTCGCAGGCATTTTATGATTGCTTTTTGTTGCACTGGGAACTCTTACTCTGCTTTAAAATCCCCATTCGATCATAACCCCTCGCACCGCCTCCTTCTATTTTATATGTATATCATTTTAATCATTATCTTTTGTGTATTCAATTTTACAGTTATTGTGTGCATGTGTGTAAGAGAGGGTATAAAGATGATCAAGACTCAACTTTATTATAAATCATTATAAATCATAAGAGTCTTAAATATAATTATGTTTATTTTTTTTCTTATTTTTATAATAATAGTAGATTATAATAATTAATATTATAGCGATTCCATAATTTGTATGGTTATTTTACAATTTTTATGTATTTTTTATCCTTGCAGTCGGATATGAGTGACTCAGCTCCAAATACTCCAGGACCGTCTTCCTCTTCGGCTCCTAAAAAATATTATCGTCATGCTGCTCATCGGTAAGTCGAAAACAAAATTCAAATTTTTCAATCAAACAAATTTTTATCATACAAACGTATGAACTACGCAATTTAAATAAAAGACAAAATAGTTATAAATTTTTTAAAATAATTTATTCAGGATAAAAATTAAAATTACCTATAAATCAAATTCTATTAATTTAAGTTAGTTTTAAATAAATCAATTTTTGAGTGAATTAATTAAATTTTTCTAGCCTTTATATAAATACATTTAAATAGATTGATTAATTATATGTATATACCTGAAATCTTGGCGTAGGCAAATATAAATTATCTTGAATAAACCCAAATGCTATATTCATACTTATATATATATATATATATTTATGTGCATTTCTGTACGATATATATTTAAATTAACCAGACACTTGAATCATTTTTGGTAAATCTCTTTGTCAAATGTGGTTACTATTTGTAAAAGTTGTTATCGGATAATCCTTTGACTAAAATCTCAATAAATTTATGTCTGGCCTGGCTTTAGAAAAAAAAAAAAATATCCATACATATACGTAATTTTAAGCCCTCCCCTTCTCTCTTTCTCCTCTCCTACCATATAAATTCAACTTTTTGAACCCATAAATTTTCGAATAGAACATTTAAATGTTTTGTCATCCGTTAAAGGACAAACCCATCCCTAACCCTCTTTTCCCCTGTTTATCGTCAAGCATCAACAGCATCGCCATCTCCATCACTACGACTCATTAGAGATGACTGGGCCGAATCTTTAGACCTCTTCCATTGGCTTAACCCCGTCACAAATGGTATAGGTCAGTTGATGATGTTCAGACAGAGGCTGTTGATGTTTTCCCTTTTTTTTTTTTTTTTTTTTTTCTTTAGGTCAACATTTGAATGTGAGCACAAATTATATAGAGGGCGTGTCGGTTGATTGCTAAAATGGGGATTCAGAATGGCTCTAAATGGGTCTGTGTGTGTGTGTGTATGTGTGGGTGTTGTGTGGCAAAGTGTTAACAAGTGTCAAGGTTAAGACGCTTGGGCAATTCAAAAAATATATAAAATAAGTACATACATACATATATATAAAATGCTTGACACACTAAATTGTATTTGATTCTTATCTTATTCAAAAGAGTTTCTCCCCGCAGATTGATTAATATTTTATAGGAATCAAATATCGATGATTATTTATATTAATTTTTTTAGTATTAGAAAGAAGTAAAAAAAAAAAATTGAAAGTTATACTTAGTATTTTAAATTGGTTGGCATTATCTTATTGATAACGAATTTACACTATCCCAGAATTATTTTCAAATTTTCCAAAAATGTCCTTTGATAATTTCATATTTTAAAAAGCATTAATCAAGTTAATCATGCATATTAATTAGAATTAAATTTGATAATGATTAAAAAAAAAGAAAAATGAAATTTTTCTTAGTATTTTAGAAGTTAATTAGAATAAATTGAAATTTACTCATATTTTTTATTGAGAATACTTTTGTTTTTAGATTCGAATATTTTAATATTTATATATGTAAATATTTACTTATCATTGAGATTATACTTGTATAGAGAGGGACAGGGGAAGAAGAGAAGCTAACTAGCTTATATTAATCTATAATTCAGTTTCGATTAGATTGTTTGTTACATTTTACTAAGTAAATATATACGTATGTATGTATATGTAATATATGTGTGTTTCATATATTATTATGTATTAGGTTGATGTTGTTTATCTGAATCTATAAACCCCCTTCCCCCCCCCTCTCCTTTCCCCTCGCCGGCATTCACAGATTTAGGCCTGTGTTCCATGGTCATTGCCATTTTGTTGCCTCTTGTGTTGCCTTATCTAAGAAAAGCAAAAGCAAAAATCCAGTCTCCCAGCCTACACAAATTACATACATATATATATTTATGCATATATATGTATACGTTTATATATGTATGTATGTATTTTCCATACTTATAAATTTTTGTTTACTTTTTCTCGCTCTTTTATTTTTGAGTGGGCACTACAGACAAGTGTCAACTGCAACCTGTATCTGTATCTTAAATATATATATATATATATGTATCTGTATCTATCTTCAAATCTCTATGTCTCACTCTCTCTCCCTCTTTCTCTCTCTCTGGCTGACATTGACACACTGCAAAAATGTAAGCATGGAGAGTTTTCTTATATGATAGGTAAACAACAATAACACATAATATATATATATATACATATACATATATAAATATTTATATATATATATGTATGTATGTGTAGCCAATATTTGTTATTTACCATTCAATTTACCAATTTCAATTTACTTTATAATGTGCCTTTACTTCTTTTTTTTTTTTTGTTAATAAAAACAAAAACAAAAAGGGAGAAGAAAAAAAAAATACATACAATTTGAATTTATTGTTGCTTAGCATTTGATTGCTTATTGATTGAAGTTATTCATGAATAGCTGAGTGCAAATTGAGTGGGCGTAGTGAAATCAGGTTATATAAACATCAAACACAAAATATCCACAAGATTTAATTCATTTTGAAATCAATTAGTTATCCTACTGTATTTGTTTGCCAACTAAACATTGTTTGCATATATGTATAAACATATATACATATAGATAGGTACATACATATATACATACATATTTGATATTTCTAAATTCAATTTTAAGAATTTTTAGCTTTGCTAATACGATAAGTAAAATGATAAGAAGACTTTGGCTTACGGAAGTAATTGATTATACTTTCAAGCCAAAAAAAAAAAGAAAGAAGGGAGAAAAAAATGAGTATATAAAATTTAAATACAAATTTAAAAGATTTTGATGATTATAAGATAAATATATATATATATATACCTAGATGGAAATATGTATGTATTAACATACATATATACATTTGATAATTTTTAATCAATAAAAGACGACTTTAATCTAACTAAATGTAGTATAAATATTAGAACTTTTGAAAAAGTATTCTACTTTAATTTTCATTATTTAATAAATTAAAATAATTAACTGACAGAAAACAACTTGTGTTCTTGAATTGAAGTGCATTACAAAAAAAATAAAATTTTATATACTATATATATATGTATGTATGTATAATATACATTGTATATATGTATGTATATATGAAAATAATCTAATAATAGTTAATAGTACAGACATTGCAACGTCATTGCTTGTTTTTCGATTTGAAATGTTTATTAATGTTATCAACGCTTATATATTATATTTACAATTTTTTTCATATTATTATTATTTTTTCAAAATTTTTTTATTTTTTTATTATGTGCTCTCTGTCAATGTTTAATGACTTTAGTTTACTTGTTGACAACTTGCTACGTGCATTTCACCGACAAAGGCAAAAAATTAAATTTAAACAAATGAAAAATTATAATTTTATATGTCAGAGTATGGAATTTAATTTAATGGAAGTTAAATTTTTGAACTTTTTCATATATACATATATGTATATATATTCACAAAAAGGCAATAATAATTATTTTTGCCTTATGAATTTATATTTAATTAAATATAATATAGTTTAACTTAGAAATAAACTCAAAAATAACTTTACTTTTGGAAGTAAACAAAAGAAATAAATAAAACTTTAAAATAGCATTTAAGACTATGTAAATTCTTGTTATAAATAATAATTATTTACATAAAAACAAATCTATATATGTATGTATATGTATATATATTATCAATCTTACGATTGTAGAACAATTGTCTACTGGTAATAAAAATAAAAAGCGTAAAATTAATAAAAAAAAATGGGCAGGCTTAATTCAAACAAATTTCATTTAATTAATGCCACCATTAAAGTAAATATTTTGTTATATGATTTCAATTCAAAAATAAGAGGAAAAAAAAACTACGAAAACGAAATATAAACTATAAATGGATCGTACAAAGATTAGCAACTAAATATTCAATTTTGTTGTTGTCATTTTATGCAAATATATAAATTATATATGACTGCCAGACAAACTAAGATCTATGAAATATTAATGAACACAAGCATGTGTATAGTTAGGTATGTATATATGTATGTATGTATGTATGTATGTATATATATATGTATACCTAAAAGCACTCAACGCCATCAATATTATAATTGGGCACATAATTAATGTATGAATGAATATGAAAGGCGCAAAACGTTTTGACTGTCAAAGGTGTCACAGCAATTTGCATAACCCAGCTATATAAGAGGCATATATACGAATATATAGTAGATAGATATAGATATATAAGTACATATACCATATATATCTATATAGACATCGATATTTATTATGCATATGTTTGCCAAATCGGGTACGAAATATTGAAATTATTTCAAAATCAATAGCAAAGATACAAACCCACACACACACACGTGGAGAGAGAGAGAGAGAGAGATAGAGAGAGAGAGTAAATGAGAGGTTACAAAATTTAGCACTATTTTATGGGGTATACTAATATATTTCTAAGGTATAAAATAATATGGAAATATATATATTTCATATGTTAAATGTGCTTAATATGCAACTTTTCATTGAAAACACATTATTCATATAATATTCTACTTAATTAAAGGGTATTTGAAAGTCGCCAAGATAACCTTTAAGATGCGATCTAGTTTTCCTATTAGCTGACACACTAAAAATTTCCATAAACACGCATACTCTCAGGTCGTAAAGTGGGTGTAGTCAGCCTATTTTTTCGAGTACTCATACATACATTCATTTTAGTTGTTTTCGTTATTCGGCGTGAAGATAAAGAATATCATTCAATGAGCGAAAACTGTGCATTTAGCGCATAGCTAATGATGTGTCATATGTTACCCTAGGAAAGGTTTTTTTCAATCATATTCAAAATTGTAATAACTTGTATGTATATACATACAAATTATAATATTTTATCATATTTGGAATTTCTATTTTTAGTTTTGCTATTAAATAAATAAAAAAAAAAAAAACTTTATCTCACTAAAGTTAACAAAATATTGGAGAAAACATTTTGTATATACTTGGAGGGTTCAACTTTGGATTACCCTATATTCAATTAGTCCAAAATGGGCATATAATGGATTTCATTTATCGTAATGCTAGTTCCAATTTATTTTTCATCGAACTGATAAGTATTGAAAATTGAATACAATTTGTTTACATATGTTTATGTAAACCGTAAAATTTCCAGTAAATGAACACAAAATGGAGTTGTTTAAATATGTTTTCCTGATAATTCGTGATCTCGTTGAGTATGTGACTGTAATAAAATACCATATGACTTTAATCCCAACCGATATCTATATGCATATGTATGTAATATATATTTGTACCATAAAAAACAAAGAACGGAAGAGCTTATGGCTTATGTTTATATGATTTATTTATATTTTCTATTCTAAACATTTTTTTCTTTTTTACAAAAACTTTGCAATTGACATTATATACCCTTTATAGCAATGAGTACAGGGTATAAAAACATTTGACGTAGCTAAAGACAGCTGTGTGGGCTTGACAAGAGCCCCAACGAGAGCTTTCGACGCCGACGCAACTGAAAAGATGTGGAGACAGAGAGAGCGAGCGAGAGAGAGAGAGAGAAAGAGAGCGAATGTTTGTAAGAGTCACAGAGAGAGCATGCGCGCGTAGCTTAGTCTACAGACTGTAGACCCCTCACTCACTCTCTCTCTCTCTGTCTCTGTCTCTCTCTCTCATACTCGTTCACTCTTCCGTTCACCCTCTCAATCATTCTCTTTCTCCATCTCACTCTTTCGCACACTCTCTGTTAACATGTGTGTGCGGATTTCTTCCCTCATTTCAATTTCTACGTTGCACTTTCAGTTGAAATTCGAACGTTGAACGAAATTGTTGCTCATCCAACAAGCCCAAAAGAAAAAAAAAAACGAAGAAAAAAAGAAACTAGAAAACAGAAAACAAAACAAATAAAAATATACAAGAAAACAAAATAGAAAAACGTTTTTCAATCTTTTTTTTATTTTTGTTATTTTTGTGGATAAGATTCAAGTTTTGCAAGCAAAATAAAAAGCCAAAAAAAAAAAAAAAACTATACGTAAATAGAGAAAACTCTGCCACGCACGAGATCATTCCAAAGTTGAGACTTCCGTTACCTCAATACAACCCACCACCCACTTCCCCATTTAACATATTTAGAAGAGCACACACACTCTCTCTTCCTCTCTCCCACTCTCAATCTTTAGTCCACCCTGATATATTCTAAATATCAGAACAGCTGATAAGAGACTTTTACTCTTATCCTCTCTATCTCTCTCTCTCACTCTCTCTCACTTTATTATTGTGTGTGTGTGTGTGTGTGTGTGTTTTACGTTGGTTCTTTAACTGTGTTGTTAAGTTCGCGACATTGTCTCGCCTTCGAAGTAGCAAAAGCATTTTTGTTGGCCTTTGGCGTTGCCTGGCGGTAAAAATGCCACAACAAAAACAACAACAATCGAAACAATTGGAAAATTCGCAACATTCCAATATGAAAATATCGTCACGCGAACGCACACAAACAATCGGTGAAACCGACGACATGGATCAATCCATATTGAATGGCCAATTTTTAATTACTGGAGATGGCTCCACAAATACCTATCATGGCCATAAACGTGAACTGGGACACAGGTAATTAGAATTATGAAAATTTAAAAAACAAAAAAAAAAAACAAAAAAAAATATCATCTAAATGATGCAATCATTTGGAGTGGAAAATTTAAGACACTTCCCCCCTTATCAACCTGACTCATCGGTTAGCATTCTACTAGTATAGTCATTCAGTTACCTACGCTTCTGATGGCTTGATATTATATTGTTTTTTTTTGTTTTTGTTTTTTGTTTTTACTAATCATTTAGTTTTTGTTGCCAAGCTGATTATATATACATTTGTTTGTATGCATGTATGTATATAAATCTGTGTGGATCTGCAACAAAATTTAACATAAAGTTTACACTAACCCTCCTCTCCCCACCCACACAAATATCTATTATCAATATCTTAATCTATCTATATCTACATATATTTATACATATCTATATCTACATATGTATGTATCTTATCATATCTAAATCTACTTTGAGTTGAGCTCTGCCAACAAGATTTCTTTTTAAAGCGAATAAGACTTTCTTTCTAACTTGAAAGAAAAGCCCCATTTCCCCCATTTAAAAATTCCAACTAAAACTGGCTAATAATCTCATTTTAACTGATACACACAATCGAATCAGCAGTATATAATATCTTCTCTTGCATATACATATATTTTTTTAAATGAATTTTCTTCTATATGTGAAAGTGTTTAAGAAGAATTCGGGTATTTGTTTAAACAAAATGTTTACTTCAACTTTTTTTTTTATATATAAATTTGCTATATACGTGTACCAATGGATATGTACATATATGCAATAGAAATTGTGTTTAGTCATTCAAATAAATTGAAATTAAAAAAAAAATAATCGAATTGTATGTGCAATACATTTGATTGATTGAATTCAATAATTAAGTTCTTTATAGAACTTCATTTTCCATTGGATTTCTTTTTAATTTTGAAAAATATTATAGTAAATTTCTTTGGTCATATAAAAAAAAGTATTTAAAATAAGAATAAAGTACTGACTACAACTAACTTAAAATCGTAAGAGATTAAGTTAAATATTTTCTAATATTTCAAACATGAAATCTATTTGAGTGTATTTCATATTTTGAAATATACCTTAATCAGGATGAATAAAAAAGCAATTGCTATTGATAAAGTTATTTAACAAATTAATCTCTACATTTATCTATAATATTTATCAAACTTTAATTTATGATTCAATGAGATAGAAAGGGATTAAATGATAACTTAATCAAACCATACAATTCATTCAATTCATCAAATAAAGATAAACAACATTTGGCAAAAGAAAAAAAAACTGCAATATCGATTTAAGCGGAAGAAAAACAAGTGTAAAAAATATACTAAGGAAAACTATACAGAAATATAAATATAAATATAGTTGAATATATTCATTCACACTTAAAGCCCATTAATTCATAATGACGAACAGTTGCCTAACGTATCTTAAATATATTTGCCTAGACATTCAGACAATGACAAATATATATAAATAAGGAATGGGACATTATGCCGAATTCTTAATACCCTTGCCACTTTTAAATGAATGTTACCAATTTAAATAACTGTTAATATTGTCGAGCGATCTTGATTAAATCAAATTTTCATCTTTTTTTCTTTTTATAATAATCTTAATCAATATACTTTCCATGATCATTATGATGATAAGTCAATTATGTATAGAGTTTATCTTGATTAAATATTTTATTTATTTATTATATTTATTATACTTGTAAGCAAATATAAATTAAAAAATTCCAAGCTAAAGTCAACCTTCTTTATTGATATATATATATTTGATTATATATTACATTATTAATCAAATTTGAAATGATTTTTTAACAATATTATACTTATCTAATAAATAACTTTCACTTAAAAGATAGACCAACTCATTTATATATCTATGTCTTATTAGTTGAAACGTGTTTTCGAAAGACTATTTCCATTAAAAGAATATACAGATATTCAACATTAACTGCGATATACTTTCTTTAGATAATATTAATAAAATCTTTTTTAAATTGAGCAATCATAAAGATAACATATATATATATATATATATATATATATATATATATATATATATATATATATATATATATGTATTTTCCTTTATCTTTTTCTTCAAATATCTATATGAAATTATATACTTTTCTTACATTAGGGTATTCTCAAAGAATTTAATACAATTTAACATTTGATGCAATTCGATGACAAGATGACAATGATAATTCGTTAGATAAATTAAAAACAAAACAATTAAAATAGACTAAAACCAAACCACAACAAAAGGCAATAAATCAAGAATTAAATTGTATGCACAATAAATATAAATATATCAAGTTGATATTTTATATGGTTTAAAAGGATTAGAAATTTTGTATTCGTTTTTATTATTATATATATTGCACATATATATAAAAGAGCAATTTTCGATGATAATTTCAACATTTATTTTGCATTGCCTACTTTTCAGCGCTACAGTTGCGTCTCTCTTTCTTTCGATAAATGTGTGTGTGTGTTTGTGTGTGTGTCGCATGTGATGGGCATACATACATATGTACAAATGTGTGATACAGCTGCGGTTTTTGCGGTTATTAACATGCCCTTGGCCATGCTAGCCACGTCCACCCTTCTAGGCGATATAACGCCTGTCCCCCATTTTCCCGCTTAGCCAACCGCGCACAAATTAGAATTGAATGGTATAAGCGAGAGAGAGAGATAGTATGCATATGTGGATAGTGGAGAAGGGGGGGTGGCAGGGGTATAGAGATGCGATGTATAAATGCTTGGCTGGCATTCTGCCTAATTGCTCTTTCAGTTTGGCTTTCCTCGAATTTCCCACACTCGCACAATGATTTAATTTTGTTCATCTGTCTGTCATATTTTTCCTGTTTTTATTGTTTTGTTCTTTTTCCGTTTGATTTTGTAAACTGTCTGCGGATGTGCTAACTAACTAACTAATCCATGTTGATTAGTGTTAGCGTTTAAGCCTTTGCCTTAATTGAGATGAAAATGTTGTAGATTTCAATTGTTGGACATGCATTAAAGTAGAAAATAGGGAAATGTATGCGAACGCTACAAAGACAAACAATGTGATTTCTCGAGCTTTCGTTTACCTTTCTCTTTCTCGCTTCTCTATCTCGCTTCGTCTAGTGTCACGTAGTTGGTGTTTTTTTTTTTTTTCTTCTTGTTTTCTCAACTTTTTACGTAGCCGGCGGAAACGGAAACGCCCCGAATCCGAACACAAATGACCCTGACAGAGAAGCATAAAAAAGAAGACGGTTAAAGTTAAAGCTGAAGCAGCCGCAAAACCTTAAATGCAATTTGCATTTTATTGAAATTCCCATACAAAAAGAAAAAAAAATGTATTTAAATTTATTGTACCAATGCACATATATGCAGCTATATATATATGTACATATGTATATGTACAATGTTTTTTTCATATATATATTATTTATTATTTTAATAGCTTTTTGTTCCAATTTGTTTTTCTTCTAATTATGCGCATAATTTTCATACTTATGACAACATATATATGTACATACATATATATTTATATATATTATTACTTTCATATATACATATATATATTTCCTATATATTTTACAAAAGCTTCAGAGAGAAAGAAAATTCCATTATTTGGTTAAGAATCAAAAAAAAAAAACACAAATGTTAACAAAGAATTTTTTCGCAAGTTAAAAATTGAAAGAGCAAAAGAAATTTAATTTTATATATTTAAAAAAAAATTTTGCAAAATATGTCAACTATAATAATTTAAATTATTTCATAAATGATAAATGAATGATTTGATTTCCATTACCCTATCGCCCCACCTTCTCATGAACCATTTATTATTTGCCCTCTTCATTATGTTTATATTGCAGGTGTATAATTTGGATTATTATTTATTATAAAATCATATAATTCTGTTGAACACAGTGTATCATTTTCATAAGACCAAACAAATATATATATATTTATATGTAAAGGAATTAAATTTAAATTATAATGAAAAAATTGGATATATTATAATAACACATTTAACAAATACTCTGTGAGTGTGCGTGTGTGTGTAAATTGCATTTCCAAGTTAGTAAAGAGAAATCAAAATGGTTTTCTGATTCTGGTTTTACACATTTATATATATACATATTTTAATTTTCATTTTTAATTTAATTTGATTATAAGTTTGCAACATTTCTCATTAAAATGCAAATAACATTTCGGCATTTGCCCTTTGTACCAAAAATGACTTCAATTTATGGCTTTAAACTAAAACTATAAGTACGTGACACGTTCAAAGCTGCAAATTGTCAGCTGAATAATAGAAATGTAGAGAGAATATATATATATATATATATATGTATATGAGTGAAAAGAAAAGTTGCAGTTGTACCTCGTATATTTTTGTTCTTTTCCTTTGTTTAACTTATGTTCCCTTTTACATACCTTCAAAACTGAATCCTGTAAAAATGTCACGAACAATTACAAAATACAAATAGAAAATGAAAAAAACTTAGTAGTTCCTTCTTTTTTTTTTTATTTTTGTTGAAATAAAAAATGGGATTTTTTTTTTTTTATATTATATCTTAGTTGGCAATGCTTTAAATATCTTAATATAAATAGATTTTTTCCAATAGATTCAATCCATTTAACTTCAAAATAAATACACAAGATTTCCAAAAGTGTTAATTTATATATATATATATAATATATATATATATATATATATATACATATATATATATATATATACATATACATACATAATCTGTTAATCGTTATGAAAACGATTGGATAGCAATTATCGAAAAATCCTCAAACATTCTGCTTAAATCGACGTTATCTCTGAACATTAAGCCGCAGAATATTATATTATTTAATTGTGGAAGAATATGGCCAATTTTTCTAGTGTACGAAGGAAAATTCAACGCATTTTACGCCATCAAGATAAAATTTCAACAATTGTTAATGATGCCAAGAAACGTCCAAATCCATTTAGTGCCATACAAACAATTGACACATTTGATATTGATGATCAATTTATGGATTCGACACATCAATGGTTATTGGATGACTTTGATGTATTTCGTGGAAAAATTAATAAAATATTTAATGCAGATGATGAGGATGAGAATAATGGAAATGGTTATAGTTCAATGTTAAATTTTACATAAGGAAACAAAAAACCACCAAAAAAAAAAAGAAAGAAATCAAAAATCAATCGAAATAACAAAAGAAAATATACATACATATATATATCCAAGCGATTCATCTATAAATAAGATCAAGACTTTTACATCAATCAACTATAAACATATATATATATATATATATATATATACATATTCAAATTATTCAAAAAGAAAGTGTAGTAAATGAAATTTAAATAAAATTTTATGGAGACAAATGTTTTACACAATATATATCTTTTATTTGATTTTTAATTGACAAATTTTATGGATTGAACGATTAGATATTCCTTTCTTTTCTCCAATGTTTGGCTTATAGTTTAGTCATCGAAATATATATGTCTTTAGTTTTTATATTTTAAACAAGATTTTCGTTAATTTATTTCATATATATTTTAGTCTGATAATCTAATGTATAATAGCTTAATATATTCTATTTAATTTGACTTAGCTTAAGAATATATATATATATATATATATATATATATATATATATATATTGCAATTACTTTCAGTTTATTTGTATATATATTCTCCACTTCTTCATATAAGTAAATTAACTATATCTTATTCTTATCGGAATCTTTTTCAACTTGAGATGCGGCATTATTTCAAAAGATTCAACAAAATTGACTTCCACCATAATATATCGCATACAAGTATATATATTTATATATATTTTTCCATTTAAAAATTCCCACAAAATCTCAAAGAAACTCATAACTACCTTTCTTTTTCACTCTCACTCTTTCTCTCCCTCTCTGTCTCTATCTTTTTTCAACAAATTGGATTAGTCGCCCAATTCGGACAATTGAATTTAGTTATTTGATTTCCAGCATCACCCTCATTTCACCCCCACCTTCCTCTCCATTCTATATAAGAAAATGGATTAAGCTTGGGTTTCGGTTTGGGTTTTGGTTCCAACATAGAAAGGGGGCATGACGGAAAGACACCTAAAAAAAAAAAAAAATTTGTATTCCGGGGGCTAATTAAGTTCACAAATTCCCATGCTAAGCCCTCTTCAATCAATTGACCGGCCGACTGTCAGGGTTAATCAAGCCCCTAACTCATACTAAACCCTGCACCCCCATTTCAAGGTCAAATGCAAACATCCCACTCACTCACACACACACACACACACGCAGACAAAATATATATAACGAAATTGAAAGTGTTCATTTTTTTTTTTTGTGTTCTCCTTTTATTATTATTATTGTTATTGACAAAAATTGTCACACGCATGACAAAAACAACCAACAACAACAGAAAAACATACCGAAACTGAGCAAAAAATACAAAAAAATAATAATAATAAAAAAAAAAAACAAGTTCTCTGTGGAGAATTTTTGGAACAGGTCGTTCGTTGTCAATAATCCAAGCCCCACATAGTTTCTTTTGACATTCAGTTTGATTTCGCAGTGAGTGCAGCTTGGACGCGATTTTGTTGTGTCTATGTGTGTGTGTGTGTGGGTGTGGGTGTCTGTGTATATACGCTTAACGATATACGTTAAAAAAAAACAACAAAAAAGGACTTTAAAAGGATAACGAAAGTGCTTCCTTATTTACACATAGTTTCTAAACATTTTAGCTTTCATTTTCTTTTTACACTTACACGACATATGCATAGTATATATGTATATGTACGTGGTTAAAATTTCCATATATATATATATATATAACTATTTGGTTCATTTGCGGTTTCTTTTTTTTCATATATATATTTTGTGCAATTTTGTGTGGCAATTAGAACTTTAATAGACGTGCAAACTTAGCCAGGAAGTGAATTGCAAATTGGCTAGGCTCTAAGTAAATAATGTCACGCCCATTTTATTATCTACACTAAATAACAAAAGAAAAATACAGCTTATGCAAAAGTTTATAAACTTATATATTATAATATTGAAAATCGTTTGCAATGATTTACTTTACGAATATATTTTGAAATTCAAATGAGAATTTTTTTGAATTTCAGAATTTAATTTTTTGTATTAATAAATTTATAATTTTTAAATAGATTTTTGAAAAAAGCTTTATCTGTAGAGTTTTTAAATGATTGTGAGATATTTTTGAAACAAACGTATATCTATATATTTTGCAGATTCTTCGATATATTTCGAATTTCTGTTTTCACAAGACTTTCATTTAAATTATCGGTTTATTATTGAAATTATTTGGAATTAATATGATATACGCTAAAGAATAAGTTATTAATTAACTTCTAGTATAAAAGTATAGATCCTACAATTAGCCAATTCTTTCTAATGGATATTAAGGGATCTCTTAGGATTCTCAATCTGTTAGGGTAATGTTATAGAATCTTTATTTTAGCTCTTTTTTGTTTTTTTTTTTTTAATATTGAAAAGATTTTTCTAATTAAAGTAATTATGGTTTTAATTGACTTGGATATATAAATAATATATTTGTATCCATATAAAATGATATATATATATATATATATAAGTTAAATCAATATTTTTTCGGTTTTCAATTATTTATTTATTGATTAAATGTTATTTGTTTATTAAAAATTAACAAGAGCAAGAAATAAAAATTAACAAAATAAAAAAGTCTATATTAAGGCATACAAACTTATATATGTACATATATAATTGTTCTTTATAAATTTTCAACTTTCTATAAAAATATAAACATTTTTGATCTCTATTTAAATATATTATAATATGTTATTTAACAATTAAAACAAAATAATACAATTAAATCAAAAAATTAACTACAAGAATGGATATCAAAAAAATACATAAAACATTTAGATATATAAATCAAGCAAATGTTTAATATATGTTATATAATATATTTGCCACTTGGCATTCTATATATATACTCGTAGCAAAATGTTAATCCTGTTGACTAGTGTAATTATTTTTACTGTTCTGTGACTTTATATACATATATAAGTATATATATGTTTGCCTGTGTCTGTATATATGTATATATATACAGATATACATTTATATACATATATATATATATATATATACATATGTATAAGAGACTATTTGGTTTTGTGGTTATGCTTATTAAGTCAATTATCGCCCAATTGTGCCTTCCCTGATGTGTGGATATGTTGTCCCATGGCATTTTCTTTTTTTTTTTTTGTTGTTGTTCTTGCTGATGGTGCTGCTTGTTGAATTGAGGGAATAGAGGAGGGTTGGGGGAGGGCGGTAAATTGAATATGAACAGGGATAGGTTTGCTGCCTGGTCAGTGCGGTTGGTCTTTGGGTCTCAGGCGCAATTGTTTGTTTGCCATTTTGATTTTAATTGGAACCACATACCAAGCAAAGTGTCCCCCCCCCCAACACTCCACATCCTTCTCCATCCTTCTCTCTTTCCATTTCAACCAAAAATAATAAGGACAAGAGTCGTAGTAGTAAAATATTGTCCCCTCTGTTCCTGCGTATGCTTCATTCTGGTTTTCTGACCTTGGTCAAGGATTCAATTTTCCCACATCTTTTGATTTGGTTTATAACAGGAAGTGAAAGAGAAAGTGGCAAAGAAGGGAAGGGGTCCTGCGACTATAGGGGGGGGGGATAGGCAGTTGGGAACAACATATTGTTGGCTACACTAATTGAATTTTCCAGAATTTGGTTTGAACAAAATTGAATTTTGCTTCTTTTTTTTTTTTGGTCCATTTATATTAAAAAAAAAAAAAACATGAATTAAATGATAATGATTAGAATTGATTTAACAATAAATGGATAATATAGTTTATTTTTAGATTTTAATTATGCTTTTTAAATATCATAATTATATTAATAAAAAGAAAGAATACTTATAATTGAATTTATCAACTTAAAAAAAAATTTTTTTTTACCCTTCGATAACTGACTTTAATAATAAATGAAGTAAGCAAGTCGTCCCTGCCGACTTGGAGTATACCCTGTACCAAAAAAGGATATTTCATTTAAACAGACTCCTTCGCAATTCTCATTAATTGAATAAAATTTTTCATAAAATTCTCTTAACAAGCCAAAACAACAAATTCATGCTTTCTCGCTCACTCCTAACAGTGAACGAAACTAATGCGTCATTCGGTACAAAGCAACATGCATGCGCATGCTATCTCGCTCACACATTTCAGTTGCTGCTGCCCAAAGCATTTCAGTACAAAACATATATACGTATTATCTCCGATATTTATTGACCGATTTCGGTCAAATTCGGTTAGATGGTACATATTGGCTATATAATTGAGTCTGCCAAAAAGAAATGCTGTAGCTTTAATAGAACTCTAGTTATAGTTTTTTCTAATTTGCGGGGGCGGAAATGGGCGTGGCAAAAATTTGAAACAAACTTGA
This sequence comes from Drosophila sturtevanti, assembly GCA_018150375.1. NCBI lineage: Eukaryota > Metazoa > Arthropoda > Insecta > Diptera > Drosophilidae > Drosophila > Drosophila sturtevanti. Next base: position 1,351,825 of record JAECWJ010000378.1, read on the forward strand.
TCTGCGTATGGACTAGACGGATGTTGACACCAAGTTTGGTTGCTCTAGCTCTTATAGTCTCTGAGATCTCGATGTTCATACGGACGGACAGACGGACAGACGGACATGGCCATATCGACTCGGCTGTTGATGCTGATCAAGAATATATATACTTTATGGGGTCGGAAAATTTTCCTTCTGGCTGTTACATACATTTTAGTGACTTTAATATACCTTGTACCCTATGGGTACAGGGTATAAAAAGGAAATATATATAACAAAAATTTCACACACTTTATCTATTCTTTTTTCTATATATTTTTTTCGTTTTTTCTTTTTTTTCTTATGTCTCGGAATAGCCTTTAAAATATATTCATTTTTAATATCAACATTGAAATATTTTCAAAAATGATTTCTATGTGAAATTTATATATTTTTACTTTTAAAAAGTAAAAAAAAAACACTTTCTTTATCTTTTGTTTTTGAAATACTCGAGCTCTAGATCTCATATTTTTCATTTCACAACTTTTACTCTTTAAAAAAAAAAGGGATAAAGAAACGACAACATACTTATATCTCAAAGATAAACTTCCACAACAATTTGTTAAATTCCTGTTCCTTTTCACACTCCTCACATTCAATCCCATCAAGTCCTTAACACAATTTTTTCTTTTTGTTGTTGTTGTTTGTTTTGGTCACAGAACGATCATTTAGGGAAAATGACCAAAAAGAAGAGAACCAACAAAAAAGAAATGAATGAAAAAAAGAAACGTGGCACGTGTCGGGCAATAGCAATAAGTATAACAAATTCCCTCTTATATATTACAATTTTCTATGTAGTTGCAACGAAACGTTGCATCATTGCCATATCCTGTGACGTTTGGACAATGAAATTGTAAAGAAAGGGATGGGAGAGAGGGAGGGAGACAGCTGAGGAGTGGGAATGTCAAAAACAACAAAAATTGTAAAGAAAACTTAAGTACAATAGGGAATGGGGGAATATGACGTATACGCCACGTGGCCAACAACAAACTAGCGCACTGACTAAAGCAAAAAATGATAAAAAGAGGGAGGGGAGGAGTGCATAACCAAATTGATAAACTTGCATTGGCATGATATGAATTTTGATTTAACAACACTTTTGGGGGCGGGGGGTGGGGGCAAACAAACCATTGTAAACCCGGACACAAGTTATAGCCATTTATATATGGCTGAATCTAATCTAATCAACAGCAGGGAAAATAGTGAAAATAAACTTGTTATTGCAGTTATCCTTTAGTGCTTTTAACATCCTTGACGGGCATCTTTAGTATGTCAGAATGCTTAGCATTTCGCTTTCTTATCGAATTGTCCTTCGTAATTCGAAGGACATACGATATGTTTTCTTGCTTTCACACTAAAACGAAGAAAGGGAAAGAAAATAAAACAATTCTAAACTTGACTTTCGATAATTTTTACAATAGTTCAATACAATTTAGATTTATTGTTGAAAAAAAAAAAGGAAGAAACTAAAAGGATAATAAGAGATATGTTTTCCTTCTTTTTTTCTTTTATTCTTAGCTTTGATTAACATAAAAAAAAAGAAATCAAAGAATAAAAATTAACAAATTTGAGATTATCAAATAATGTTTATATATATTTTATATATTTAATTATACATATTTAATATATTTAAAAGCAAAGAGTGCATCATTTAGTTAATTACTTACTAAATCACTTAGCTATTTTATTCTGTGAAAGTTATCGGACTTTGTTATTAATATATAATTCGTCATCAATTGTTGACTAACTTTAATGAGATCATCTTTATATTAATTCTTATCAGATCATAAATAATTGCATTTATAGTACAATATTCTTAGAATTATTTTGATTAAGAATTGTCACATTTTTTGTTAGAAACAATTTCCTAAAAAAAAACATATATACATATTTTTCTTTTAATAATTCGTTTCAAAAGCCAAAACATTGAAAAAAAACGATTTGCAATATTTATAATTGATCGGTTATTTGCTTTATAGCTAGATAAAGAAAAGCAAAACCTTGAAAATAAAAAAGTTATTTGAAAAAGTTAAAAAAAAAAAACTAGAGGAAAAATCATTAAAACTCTATTTTTAGTATTATGTAAATATATCTTTTAATTTGTAATATAAAAATTTTTAATTTAATTTTCAAATACTTATTAAAAGATATATTTCTACTTTAAAAGGGAAAAAACTTCATTCATTTTTTTTTTTTGTTTTATTAAAAATCTCAAATCAGGTAAAACGTGAGGAAAAGAAAGCCAAAATTTGTTTGTTTTTTTTTTTTTTAACTGTCATATAAATAAGCGCACAAAATCAACAAAAGTATAATGTTTAATAAACACAACAACAACAACAACAACACAGAGTATAACTGTTTCAATGGCAGTTGCAAAAGAAATTTGCATGTGGCAACAAGTTTGTTGCAGCAACAACAACATCAACAGTTTGCTGTCAGTGTCAGTATCAAAACTGAAAATGAACCTGTATCTGACACTGGCAAACTGCATTGGTTGTTGCAGCAACAGCAACAACAACAACAACAACAACAACAGCAACAACAATGCAACATTGCAACAACGCAAAGTCCACAAGACGCGTAAGTTTTTATTATAAAGAAAAAATATTACATAACTTTTTCTGTTATTTTTTTGTTCTTTCTATTATTATTTTGTGTAAACACTGACAGCAGCAGCATTCTATTAAAAATGATCTAATATCTGTAAATATATACATATATATATGTATACAAATTCCTTAACCTTCATATCATGAAATGCATTCTATCCCTTATAAATTCTGGATTTACTTTTGTATCTATACTTGAACCATAAACTTATATATATAAATGCATTTAGGTTAAAAAAATTTAATTTAAATCGAAAATCCACTTGACTTTCTTGATTTATAGAATTTCATAATACCCAATCATTTTATTATGATATGATAAACATATTATAAAGTTATTCAATTTCAATAAAAAAAAAAAACCCAGAAAAAATTTGTTTGACATTTTATATAACAGATAATAAAAAAAAATTAAAACAAAAGATTTAAAGCAATTTAGAAGAGGTTGAAAATAAATCTTCATTATATATATAAATATATTTTGCTTTTTCCAGATTTCTCTACTCAAATTGAAACTGCATATTAGATTTCAAATAAAGTTTGATTTGTTTTTGATTAATTTCGTTTATTTAATAGATACATTTTTAATTAAATTAGACATAGAAAAATAGCTGTAAAATGGAAATTCTTTCATTATGAACATTTGAACGTTTTTTTTATAAGTAATTAAAAATATTAATAACAAGAAAATTTGTATATAAAATGACTTGAAATTAATCAAAAATATTTATAGTAAATAAGTTAAAATTTAATATAAAATTAATTTTAAATTTTAAATGAAAGTGATACAAAAAATAAAGGATTGCCGATTCCTGCTGAATCAACCTCTGCTTTATAGTTTTTAATTTAAAAAGAAAATTGCTTCAAATAATTGCTAATTATGTAATATAATAAACAAAATATTTACTATTTACATTTCCATTGAAAATTTGAAATTGCAAAAAATTTATTTAGCCTCAATTGAATTGACCAGAAAGCAGAAGGAATGTCAACAGGCCAATTAAAATGTAAACAATAACAAAATAACATAAACACATATGTAAATCTATGTATAATATGACAATGACCTATGTTTACGTGCCTACATATGAATCTATATACGTATATATATATATATATACTACATGTATTCACATGAAATATTTGTAATCTGCTTGACGCATTTCATTGTTTATTTGTCCTTATCAAAAAAAATGAAATGGTTTACATTAAGATTAACTTTGGTTGAATGACTTTTCAAATCATTTCAAATTTAATCAAATGTAAAAAAACAAAAAAAAAGAAATTGGAAAAATAACAAAAAGAAACGGCAGAACTTAAAGAAATTTTCACCATTTTCTTAATAGATTTTGAAAATCAAGTAACATTGAAATGAAAAATTGTTAAAAAAAAATCTCTTCTAACAGAAAGATATCGATATGAATGAATACTATTACTAATCAAATTTATATATTTTTATATGTCAATATATTTTCTAATAAAATTTACATATTTTTATAGAGAATAGTTTTTTATATTTTTATAAAATTTACATTTTTTGTATCTAAGAATACTTTTTACATCTACAGTATTGAAATTCATATTTCATATATATATATATATTTTTCTTTTTGGATAAATTTCTTAGTTATACTATGATATATTAAACTGTCGCCTGTCGGTAAAACTTTGGCAATGAGTTCAATGAAACTTCCACTAACTTTTCATAGTCAGCAAAAATTGTTTGGCCAAGTGAAAATTGGCAACATCTCTTGCCCTTAAATTGGAAAATTAATTATTTCAATTTTCGCAAGTGACCCTTTTCTATATATATATATATATATTATATATCTATTTTTTTCTGGTCACAGATTTATGCATTTTGTTTGAATTTGGGTTAAACAACAACAAAATGGCAAAAACAAAAATACTTGTAAAAAGTCAAAATAGATATATATATATATGTATATATATATATATGAAAAGGATGCAACTTTTTGCTGATTTTGGCAAATTCTCAACTGAACTGAATTGCTAAAATGAAAGAGGATGAAAAACATAAATACACAGAAAATACTCCAATGGGTAGCATAAGTTAAAAAAAAAAAAAAAAAGACAACACCCACAAATACCATTAACACCATGGGCGTAGTCTGATGGGGGGATTTACCTTGAATCCTGTTAAGTCAAAGAATTCGATTAAGTTATCAGCAATCAAAGAAAAATTTTGATGAAAATATCATAAGAGTTCTTTTAGTAATAATTGTGATTATCCTTCATCCCTTTCTAGGGTCCACATTTAGTCATGAATTTATCTATTTAATCTCTCTATATAATAAATATCCTTTCTGGTATAAAAATTTATAAAACAAAATCAATAAAATTAACTAATTTGGTTATCCTTAGTTTTGGCCAACAAAATTTCAACTCTTTAGCCAATTATTGAGATGAATTAGGGCCCAAAAAAAAAAGAGGAAGAAGAAGAGACAATTATTGATTTTCAAAATGATTGACGTCCTATATTTTGTGTTGTTGTTGTTGTTGTTGTTTTGCAATTTTCGCTGCTAATGAGTTTATTCCCCAATTTTGTTTTCTTTTCCTTTCTTTTTTTTTGTGGCTCCCCTCACTTGCCTCAGTAAATTTTTTTGTGTCTTTGGTTTGTGGTTTTGCGATTATGGGCGTGGCAAGCAGCTGTCAAAAGCCAGCAGAAGACCACCCAGTAAATGGGCGTATTGCCGACGCCTGCAACACAACTTTTTTACACTAATTGCTCACACACACACACACACACACACACACACACGCACACACGCAAAACACAAATCAAATTGAAAATTTAAGCAGAGAAAAAAAAATATTTCAACATTTTGCGCATTGCAATTTACATTTTTTTTTTCTTTATATTTATTGGGTCGTGATAAACTTTTGACATGGCCAACAATTTGCGTCTGATGTAAGTGATTAAGCATATATAAGTATATATGTATATATAGTTTGACTCCAATTGCATTAAGATGATGATACTCACAGATTAGACATGCTCTGACTCAATGCCATATTTATATAAATGAATAAATATATAAATTAAATTTTTCATTATGAAAACATTTTTCAATATTTATTTTCTTCATTATCATGGGGTCTAAAAATATATATAATTTATAAAATGCAATTAATTAGCCGCAGGTTAATGTGCAAATGAATTTTCATTTCACAGAATTTCATTTTCAAAGGCCGCCTGTGGGTAGGCAATGCAATTTCTCATAAGCAAATAAAGGAAAATGGTTGGAAAGAAATGAACAGTAGGGGGCAGCACTCGCATACAGTTAAACACTATATATACTGTATATATACAATATACATACATTAGTATACCGATATCGGTTTACATGCTAAATAAATTAATTTAAAAACTAAAAGTTAAAGACTTAATTTATAAATAATTTAATAAAGTTTTCAGCTTACAATAAAATTGGATTTGAATGAATTTCTATAAATATATATTCAAAAATTGACAATGATTTGGGTGTCCTTATGGCCCGAAAGTTAACTTTCAAGTCTCATATTTCCACTACTGTTAGCAAAGCTATGGAAAGTTTTTGGATTTGTTAAAAGATGGTCAAAAGAATTTAATGACCCATCCTATTCCTGAGTAGGGATCTTACATATGAGTCTCACATCAGGCAAGAATTGAATTTGTCCAAAATTAGGTTCTGCTCTGTCTGAACTGGGATCGCAATATCTATTTGCCATCGTACTCAAGTAGACTTCTTGTACTTAACCTACCTTTTCCTTATAATCGTAGAATAAGGTGATATAGACTCGGCTGAGTTATAAAGCTGGATAACTCTATTAGTTCCCCTTGTAGACCTACTAGAAATGATATAACTTTATATCTTCCAATCAGTTCACCGAATTATCCTTTGCTCTCTCTCGTTCTTTCTCTCGCTCTCTCTTCCTGTACCAAAGTCTTCCATTTTATCTTATTTAGCTCGTGATAAGTTATACATTTCGCATCAATTTTGTTCAGGGTAATAATTTTTAAGTCTACTTATATATAGATAGATATATACATAATTTAGTCTCAAATTTCATCAAAAATTAACTCTAAGGTATTTAAATGATTTTTTATATATTTAAAGTTAGGCGAAAACTGAAATTAAAATTATAATTATAATTAGATTACAATTTTTACTTTATAGAATTTTAAAAATATATTATAAAAGAGAATATACATCAAAAATGATTACAACAATTTATTATGAAATTTATAAATTTCATATTATTTTTTTATATTAATTTATATATTTATTTTCTTTTATATTTATTATATATTTTTTTAAATACTTAAAAAATGATTACAAATTTATTTATATTCAAATATTTTCAATTTTTTTGCTTGTAATAGAAAGTTTGTTAAGCAAAAACTGAAATTAAAATAATAATTATATATAGATTATAATTTTAATTCATAGAATTTACAAGTTTAATATTGATTTATTATATAAACGTTATATTACATTTATTTATTTATTGTTATAATCTGTACCCATAGGGTAACTTTTAATGCAGTTTTTAATACGGAAATTATCTAGAAGATTGATGTAAAACTTTTCGAAATCGGCCAAAAGATAACCAACTTAGAGTCTATAGAACGTTGGTAAAATCCTTCAAAAGAAGGACAACGGACAAATCCTTAGAAAGAATCTCTACTTCAAGGGGCTCCAATTTTGTCAAATCTCGTCTGATTTGTCTATGTCTTTATTTATAAAAATCTGGAAAACTAATTTAAATATAAGAAAATTAATTTATTTTAAAGAGAATATAAATTAATATTCAGAAAATTTATATTCAGTTAATGAGGGTTTCGTTTCGACGGAGTCTGATTTTATGAAATATCTCTTATTGGTACAGGGCTTACTTCATTTTCTTTCTGTAAATACTTAAAAATTGATTGCAAATTTATTTATATTTTGTTTATTTATTTACATTTATTTATTAATTATATTTTTAAAAAATACTTTAAAAAAATTATTACAAATTTATTTAAATTTAAATATTTTCCATTTGTTTTTCTTTCTTTACAGAGTTTTTGTAAACAGATCTCTGCATCTGGAAAATATTAAATATTATGGCTTTGATATGGACTATACCCTGGCTGGTAAGCAATAAGGATATAGAAGATACTTACTAATTGAATTTGTCTAATTAACTATTAATATTATAATTAAATCTAAGAAAATGATCTAAATTTGTGTTTATTCACCAAATTATCTTATTTAATTTTTTTTTAGAATATAAATCGCCACAGTATGAACAATTGGGATTCAATTTGGTTAAAGAGCGTCTCGTCTCGATGGGTTATCCAAAGGAAATATTACAATTTGAATATGATCCAACATTTCCAGTTCGTGGCCTCTGGTTTGATACGCTCTATGGCAATTTGCTTAAGGTGGATGCCTATGGCAATATTTTGGTCTGTGTCCATGGTTTTGAGTTTATCAAACAGTAAGTTATTTATATATAAAAATTAATATATATATATTATACATATATATCTTTTTTTCTTTATTTTATAGCCATCAAGTGTATGAATTATATCCAAATAAGTTTCTCAAATTGGATGAATCACGGGTTTATGTTTTAAATACGCTCTTCAATTTACCAGAAACTTATCTATTAGCCTGTTTGGTTGATTTCTTTACCAATAGCAATGAATTTGTGCGGTAAGTTTGAATTTTTCAAAATAATTTATATAGAGAAATTGAGAAACTCTAACTCATTCTCTCTCACTCTCTCTATGTCTCTCTCTCTGTTTCTCTCTATTGATATTTTTGTTATTTTAATTATATTTCTATAACTATCTATATAAATATCTTTTATATATATATCTCTCTATCTCTCTCTCTCTCTCTCTTTCTCTCTCTTTCTCCGTCTTTCACTTTTACTGATAACTTTCTATTCTCAGCGTTGAACGCGGCATTAAAGCTGGTGATTTTCTATTTACCTATAAGTCGATTTTCCAGGACGTGCGTCGTGCCGTCGATTGGGTGCATTCCGATGGCGATTTAAAACGTCGTACCACTCAGGTAAATGTTAAAAAAATATAAATATTGATTTCAAATTAATTAATTGTTATGTCTTATATATTTGATTTATTTTAGAATATGGCATACTATGTTAAAAAGGATAAACGTCTACCGACTGTCCTATCCCGTATACGTGAATCGGGTGCCAAACTATTCATGTTAACCAATAGCGATTATACATATACGAATGAGATAATGACCTATCTATTTGATTTTCCACATGGCGCTAATGATGATGAACCTCATCGAGATTGGAAATCATATTTTGATGTCATTGTTGTTGATGCACGTAAACCATTATTTTTCGATGAGGGCACCGTGTTGCGTCAGGTGGATACGAAAACTGGTGGATTGAAAATTGGTACACATATTGGACCATTGCAACCGGGTCAAGTCTATTCGGGTGGATCATGTGAATTATTTACAAAATTTATAAATGCCAAAGGCAAGGATGTACTCTATGTGGGTGATCATATATTTGGTGATATTCTTAAATCGAAAAAAATACGCGGATGGCGTACATTTTTAATTGTACCGGAATTGGTAAGAGAATTGCATGTATGGACAGATGAATGTCAATTATTTGCCGAATTACAAAATTTGGATATCAAATTGGGTGATCTATATCGGGATTTGGATTCAAGTGCCAAAGTTAAACCGGATATATCACAATTGCGTACTTGTATACGAGATGTGACACATAAAATGGATATGTCATATGGAATGATGGGCTCATTATTCCGTTCGGGATCACGACAAACATTCTTTTCCAGTCAAGTTGTCCGATATGCTGATGTCTATGCGGCAACATTGCTAAATCTCATCTATTATCCATTTTCGTATATGTTTCGGGCACCGGCAATGCTATTGCCACATGAATCGACAGTGGCACATGATCAGGCCCATCAACCGCCGCCAACAACAACAGAAACAGCAACAACTGCATGTTTCCCCTCATCTGTTGAGGATGTAAGTAGTACCACATTTAATCCTGCGGCTGCCAAAGCAGCGGTCAATTCATCAGCACGCAGTGCGGCAGGTGTAGATGAAACTAAGGATATAAAGGAAACAAAAGAGGCAAAAGAGGGCAAGGATTTGCATAGAGCGGTAATTAAATGAAAATACTTTTCGTTAAAAAGAACAAATCAATAATAAATAGAAATCTTTGTTTCCATTTTTTTTTTTTTAGAGTTCCATTGTACATACACGCCCATCCACACCCACTGTGGTTACTCATACTCATGATGAGGATTATTCAGAGGAGGAAGATGCTCCATCTACGTCAGAGCAACAGATACGCGATGTCTCCGATTAAATTTCACTATCTTCAAGTAAAAATTAAGATCAACGAATTTTTCTTCTTCTTGTTCTGGCAACGATACTCGTTTCCTCTATCCTTTCTTCCAAACACACAAAACAATTAACAAAGAGAAAAATGAGAAAAACAAGCAAATTATATACATACACATACACACATATATATATATATATATATATGTATATATATATACTGATATATATGTATATATATTTAGCAACTAATGTTTTTTTGCGATTTTAAACCTATATATATATACATGATATATACACACTAGTTGGTTCAATATATAGAATATGTCTCCTTTTTTAAAAAAAAAACAAAAAAAAAAAAAAAAAAAAAAAAAGAATTAACACTAAATTTGTACCTATTTCCGTTTCAAATTCCAATGAAATAGTTGTAAGTGGAACGTTTGAAAGGGAACAGCTGCATGTGAAACAGAAATTCTCATTTTAAATTTACAGCTGGCAATCAATAAAAACAAAAAATTTGGTGGAAATGAAATAAAATTATTAATGCAAAATAATCAAATATATATTTTTCAATATCAATTGTGTATATTTTGAAAGAAATAAGAAAGAATTGTTCAACAAAAGTGTTAAAAAACAAAAAAAAAAGGAAATCTTTTGAAATAGAAATAAACGGAAATAATAGCAGAAAAATTGCCTTTTCAGCTTTCATTCTAGATAAATCGGACTAACATACTATAAGTATGCATACATATATGGTTGGTATATAACCCTAATTAAATTTGATTCAATCTTTAAGCAAATTGGTATATATATTTCTTCAAATACAAATATATATTCTAGGGATCATAAGCATTTTTTGGATCATAAATTTTTACTTAATAAATATATTTTTATCAAATACAAATATATATTCTAAGGATCATAGGACGATACTCATATCGTATGCTATTGTCAGTTGATTCTTAAATATAGTTTCTTATTATTTTTTTGGCATTTGCTTTGATTTTAGAATAAAGAAATAATGAAAATTGTTTCAGAATGGCAAACATTAATTATTGCTATACAGAAATTGGATTTACAACATAACAAAATAATTATTTAAAATATTCAAAGGAGAATATATTTAATAACTGCTTTAGTTTAAAACTATTGAAAAATTTGATAAATTTTTATCTAAAAATCGAATCGAATTCTTTTGAATTTTGCTAAGATGACAACTATTCGCACCTCGTAAAGAAAGGGACTAATTGAAACTCTTTAAATTTATCGAGTATTTACTGTAGTTTTCAAATAAATGACAAAATTAACCCGCTAATATAATATGCTAAAAGTGAGCAAGAAGAATCTAAGTTAGAACAGATCAAGATTCTTTTTCAAGCACTATTGAAATAATATAATAATATTTGATGGAAATGCAGAAAATTCATTCATATTTTATTATTATTAAGATCGAATGTTAAAACATTAAATGGCTAATTATTGTTTAGCAATTTTATTGCCATCACATTTGAGCTCATTGTAAATATCTTCGTTCTGATAGGTACCCTTCAATTGAGTGGCCAACTGGATGCCATTATCCTGTTTAAATAAATATGATAAAGAATATGCTCTGATATATGATCGATTAGAATCCACTTACATTGAATAAAACATTTTTGGCATCCTTTTGATATTCACCAAAGAGATCAAAAACATCAACCAATTTGCCTCGGGCACCAAATTTATCCGATATCAATGAGAACAAATGTTTGACTGTATCCTGCTCAACAGGCGTTGCATCGGAATGAATGAATATGGCATGTGGCAATTGAACTTCCACATTGCATGTACTATAATCGGTGACAGGATGACGCTCAAGTGTTGGGCATACCAATTGCCAATCCTTATGCTGTTCCAAATCCTTGGCCGGAATAATTAACAACTGTTGTTCAGTACTGGGGCTAATCTTACACCAATCTAGACCACGTCTCTTATTAAGCAATGCAGCCCCTAAACGGGAACGTTCATTATTTGCATCATAGTTGCTATAAAAAGATAATGATAAATGGTAAATAAATATTCTTTCTAATTTGTATTCCATTTACTTACATTGGAGTTTTTTGCAGACTTTCACGATTAAGTGAGGGCGGAGCAACAGCCACATAAACATCCTGTTCATCCAATTGTTCATAGATAATGGGTATAAGTTTATTCTCTCGTGCATCGGCATAATCCTTAGCTGCTACAATAATTAAATCCGCCTTTTTTTCTTTAATAGCATCAATGCAATCATTGGATTGAACGCATTCCAATTCCGGACGTGCATCACGGGCATAGGCCGCTTGATGAAGGGCTTGACATTTGGCAAATTCATCATCGTGTTGGACACATAAACGCAATTTTCTAATGGCACTACCATCACGCTCTATAACATCCTTGTAACCGGCACGTTCTAGATAGATTTTGGGATCGATCGCTTCCTTTTTACTATGATAAACGGCATTTGGTTGGATTAGTAAATGGGCAGCTGCCTCATGATTCTGGGCATGTAAACCATTCTCAAAGAAACGTTCCAAACGATTTTGCAATTGATGCAATTGCTCATTATTATGGACAGCCTGCTCATTCGATATATAACCGCTCCATGGACGTTGTGCCCATGAGCAAGCGGGTCCTGTTATGGGACGACGTGTACCATCCTCACATAGATATTCAAAATCTTCAGGATTACCTTCGGCTGGTATTGTTGAACCAGCTAAACCAAAATATTTCTTAATAAACTGCACCTTGGTAAAGGCAACTTCACCCTGACCCTTATCCAGACATCTAATGGCACCATCATAACCACTAAACTTATCCGGATAATTACATTGAGCGGGCTTCTCGCAGAGGGCACACAAATTTGAATATTTCTTCTTTAACAAACGATCCGTATCGGGATGGGCGGAATAATTACCAACCAAACATGATTGCGAAAAGAATTCTGATAATGATTTCAATTCACGTTCCGTTGCCGATATTTGTGGATCAGCTGATACCTTCAATATATGATCATTTTTCAATTTGGTTATGGGAATTTTATAGCCAACATTACGACCAAAACCAGTATGACACGATTTGGCACCTCGCAACTGTTGCAAATTATGTATGGGTGAAGTTTTCTTCACCATTATAATGCCCTCATAACGGAAATCAGCTAGAAACACAAATATATATATATATATATATAAGTATAACAATATATATCTATCGATAATTATTTACCATCCTTATCCTGCTGTGTACGTATCTCTGATATGACACGATAATCCTCATTTTTACGATGATATGCCATATACATATCCTCGGGTTCAGTGGCCAAAACATCTGCTTTACGTTGCTCAATTAATTCCAAACAATCGACACGATCCCTTCCAGCCACACATTCCATACGTATGCCAGCTTCCGATGGATCGGCCAACAATTGTTGACATTCCTTCAAATAGATTTGTGGCACACACAGGCGATCTATTCAAATCAGATTGAGAAAACAAAAAATAAAAATTAAAGCAAAAAAAAACTGAATAAACTAACTAATCTATTTTCTTCTTACAGATGGGCTCCTCCGCCTGTATGGATTGGATTTGACTTAATCCCAATACGGCTATAGCCGCTATTAACCATGAATGATCCATCACCATTATTGTCGCTGCTCGACTGTGTCTCTAGACTTTGCCGGCCGGCGTTTTTATACCCGTCTTGACTCATCGACAATTCTCTCTCTATATATTTCTTTTCTCTTTGCTTATTTTTCTTTATTTATAGTAATCATTTTTTTACTTTTGCATTTTTTTTTTTTTTTGCTGTTTTGATTGCCAGGGTGATCTTTCAATTAAGTAAAAAAAAAAAAACACAAATAAAGAGGAAAAAAATACTAGAAGGATGAGTTAACTTCGACCTTGCCGAATATCGTATACCCTTGCAGATTATCTCTCTGGCAGCCATATAGAATTTACCAGATTTATTCAGAAGTTTATAATACAAGTTAAATCTAGATTTAATGTCCATGGTTTAGGAAACAAAAGAAACAATTTTTAGATCCGATTATTCCAATGGTAGCTATAGCATATAGTCAACCGATTCTATGGAAACTTAATAGACATATTTCTCTACATTAAAAACATACAAACACCAAATTTCATTTCACTCGCTTAAGAGACAAACATTTTTTTATATAAAAATGGCAACTATATCCACCAATCCTAATAAATCTTTCTAAAAGTGTTTAGAAATATAATAAAATCACACATTAAATTTCATAAAGTTTGCCTAAAAATCAATAGACTTATTGATATTAAACCTTATTCACTATCGATCACACCTATGGCAGCTATATGATATAGTCATTCGATCAGAAGGATTCCGAGAAAAGACTCAGTGCAAGATTTTAACTCTGTAGCTATATATCCAGACAAACGGACACGACTAGATCGATTTGGCTATTCATGCTGATCAAGAATATATATAAATATATATATATATAGATGCTTACTTCTATGCATTGCAAAATTCTGATCAAAATGAATATACTCTCGGCAAGAGTATTTAAACGAAAGAATAGAGCAATGAAAGAGACTTTTGACCGGTTCTAAATATTTGTTGTAGGCGAGCCTCAAAATGCTCTACTAAACTTGGACCTAATGATCATTCATTTGACTTTCAATGATCTTCAATAATATGGCCATAAAAAGGCTGTCGATCATACTCATATATGCATTAATTTTTGATATAGACATATATACGTATATATATTTATACATGATATTCAATTATACCAAAGTAATATATATATTTACCCTCTGGATCAGATGCGATTAGAAAATATTCAAATCAGCAATTTTTACATTTATTTTTCTAAAAATTTGTAAAAATAAAAAAAAAAAACAAATTCAATATTACATTTAAAAATGCAAAACATTTCATTTTAATTAATTGAAATTCAAAATTTAATCAGTAAAAGTGTCATTTTATTTGGAATAACAAAAATGTATATAATTATAAATAATTAAATAATTATACTTTAATACTAAAACTAAACCAACAAAATTGATCAAACATAAATCATAATTATTTAAAAAAAAAAAAACTCTTTCGAATAATCATTAACAATTACGTTAAGTTTAAGTCTATAAACAAAAAACGGCCACCCAGTATTTAAAATTATGTATTTTTATTCTAAATAAATATATATATATATATATATATATATATACGTATATACATAAATCAGGTTTTTTTCCAATACACCTGGCTTTGTGATAGCTTCAGATTGTTGAGTGCCCTCTAGGGATCAATCTATGATAACATTCTAATACTCTTATAAAAAGATTATGTGAATAATAAAAAAAAATGTATTAAATTATATAGATATACATATATATAGAATATTCTGAATAAATAAGTAAATAAGGATCTTATTAACTGAATCACACACACACACACATATATATATATATATATATATATACATATATATATATATACATTTCTTTATACATTTTAAAATTTCTATGCAAATTATCGATAGAGAATTCAGTAAGAGTATTGAATCAAAGTAAATAATCTATATATATTATATATATATATATATTTTCAAGAAATCCCCAATTTAATCAAGCAGGGAATTCCCATATATAATCCAATTAAAATATTATGAACTAATTTTAATAGGGTGATTTTTATGCAATAAAAATAATGCCTAGAAACAAAGGTTCAATAATAATACAATTATAAAATAAATAGGCATATATATTTACTTAAATCGCCTGATGAGACTCTGTATGTATATATGTATATCTGAATACGTGCAAAGAATAACAAATAGTTTTATTTATATATATATATATATACATATAGTAGGTATGTACACGATCGAGTATATATATTTATATACACCCACAAGTCTATAAACTTTTGTGATCTTGTTTGCTGTTGACTTTTCCAGTGAATTCTATTAAGCCTCATTTATTATAGTTGCTTCAACGCTTGCATTTTAAATTGATAATCGTGTTGTGGGTGGAATAGAGCTTACTTAGGTAATTCCCCTCCTGCCCCCAATACACATACACACACACACACACACACACGGTGCAATTTGTTGAACCTCCTTACACATACATATGTATTTACCTTGTGTCACCTCTCAAACAGGTTCTGACTTCTTGGTAAATAAATCAATTGATAGCAAAAATACAGAGAGAGAAACAAAAACAAAACAACCAAAAAAAAAAAACAACTAAAATAATAATAAATAAGTAAAGGGTGAGAGATATGAAAAAAAATAAGTCCTAGGTGTGGTTTTAAGTATTAAAATTTGCCCCAGCTCTTCCTCTGGGCGTTAATTTTAAACCGGTTATTTATGTACAGGGCAAGAAACGTTTATTGACTTTAGCGATAATGTTAAAGTAAAGTCTAAGATATATAGCTATATATATCTATATATACATATAATTGGTTAGACTACAAAAGGGAACACATACAGGATTAAACGATAAATAGAAACATTACGAAAACTAGTTTAATACCAAACTATATACTAAGATATTGCCAGATCTCTCCAATTCTATAGTTTTGCAATAAGTTACTTTAAAACATTTTAAACTTCACATTAGTAATTAGAGTAATTAAAAAAGAAAAAAAAACGTTTTTAGTCAACGGAAACTCGTGTTGGGTTTTTGTATATTTTTGATTTTTTGCAAATAAAAATTGTTAAAACTTTATGTAATTCAATCTTTTCATTTTCTCTCTAAGCATTTTTTAGTCGATTTTATGCAAATGTTAAAAAATATTACCAATCTAGTCTGTTTTTGTCCAGATACTTAAACATTTAACCAATTAAAATTGTAAGATTTGAAGCTCATGAAAGTTATAAATAATTGATATCTATATAATGACTGACAGTTCGAAATAAACTTAATCAGTTTAAAAAGAATTATTTCTTGACTAGATATAAATTAAAGAATTTTACTTAAAAACTAACATGTTTGATTTGGAATAAAATTATGAATTAAAGATAATCGGTAGGCGCCTAGTTTCAAATTTAAATTTCGATTGCATTTAAAAATAAATGCAATAACGGCTTATCTTCCTTTTATTTTATTTTGAGTTTGAAAATATTGAGTCCATATCAATTTGAAACAGAAAATACCCAGATCATTTTATTTAAGAGAGGCTCAATATCATTAGTGTAAAACTAATTTTATAAATTTATTTATATAGATTTTTAATATTAGCAGTTACTTTTAATTTTCTCTGATATTATTTTATTTTGTCTGGCAATAGCTTTTCTTAATCGGGTGGCAGCATTCATAAAAAAAATTGGTTACTTCGGTAAATTTGACAGTGCCACTGCGGCATGCATCTACAGCGCACCTAGCGGAAACGCAGTTATAACATCTGGCCACACTGAAGACAACGTTGACGTTGACGTTGGCATTAATAATTACATATTCGTTTTAATACACAAAATAAAATAATAGCCGGGGATCAATTTGTTAGACAACGAAATCACGGATTCCGCTGAAGCAGACAAACACAAATCGAATAAAAGATATTGAATATCTTTTCGATACAAGAAGCTTATCAGTTTTATCCATTCATCCTCCTACCCTACTGCAGCCCCTCACGGCCCCGGCAACAAAAATGAGTCAAGTGCCCTGCTATACAATAATTAATTCCCCCGATCTGGAGGTACCCAATGAGATGCAATTGAAACAGGATCTCGAGAAGGGTGACACGAATCAGAAAATTGAAACCCTTAAAAAGGTTATCAAATTGTTATTAAATGGCGAACGCTATCCGGGTCTAATAATGACCATAATACGTTTCGTTCTCCCCGTACAAAATCATACGATTAAGAAATTGTTGTTAATCTTCTGGGAAATTGTGCCAAAAACATCGGCAGATGGCAAGCTATTACAGGAAATGATCTTGGTGTGCGATGCCTACAGAAAGGTAAGTGATGAAATTTTATTTTATGCTTGGAACAGTGGATGATATGGATACGCTTGGGGCTACGTGGCGTTGCAGTAACCACATTCTCTAGCTCTGTGTGTGTGTGTGTGCGTGTGTGTGTGTCAAAATGAAGCTTTGTTTTTTGTTTTGGTTATTGTTTTCATTGAAATTTCTTTCGAGGAATAGGAATTTTTATCAATTTAGTTCTTTAATTTCATATTCAAGAGAGTATCTGATTAGTAGATTAATGGATTTTAATTGTTTAATAAATATTTATACATACATATTATATACATATGTAAACAAAGTTCCCCTATTCCCCCCCTTTTTTTTTTTTTTTTTTTGTTTCTCTGATCCATTGAGAAATTGATAAAGAATTAATCTATACTAAGATTGTAAAAGGTTTAAGATTTAATTAAACAAATTCGATTTAAAGATATATTTAACAAATTTGAAATATCATTCATTTTTTTCATCCATGATCCATATGGAGATCAGGGATCAGGGATCTTAGGGCGATAATCTCTCAAATTTCTAAATAAAGTAAAAGAAATAAATGATTAAAGAAGTAGTGGCGGAAGGGGGGTGGGGGGGATCTACTTACTTAATCTACTTAACTAATTAATTAGATTATTAATTATATTTATTCGTTTTATTTTTTTTTTCTTTCCCAGGATTTGCAACATCCGAATGAATTTCTACGTGGCTCGACATTACGTTTCCTATGCAAATTGAAGGAACCGGAACTATTGGAACCCTTAATGCCAGCCATTCGTGCATGTTTGGATCATCGTCATTCGTATGTGCGACGAAATGCCGTTTTGGCCATATTTACAATATATAAGAATTTTGATTGGTTAGTGCCCGATGGTCCCGAATTGATAGCCAATTTCTTGGACACACAACAGGATATGTCATGTAAACGTAATGCATTTTTAATGCTCCTGCATGCGGATCAGGAGCGTGCCCTTAACTATTTGGCATCGTGCATCGATCAAGTGAATAGTTTTGGTGACATTTTACAATTGGTTATTGTCGAATTGATTTATAAAGTTTGTCATGCCAATCCTGCAGAACGTTCACGTTTTATTCGTTGCATTTACAATCTATTGAATTCATCATCGAATGCGGTTAGATATGAATCGGCTGGTACATTGATTACATTATCATTGGCACCGACAGCGATTAAGGCTGCTGCCAGTTGTTATATCGAATTGATTGTTAAGGAGAGTGATAATAATGTTAAACTGATTGTCCTTGATCGTCTCATTGCCATGAAGGAGAATGAGAATATGGAAAAGGTAATGCAGGATCTAGTTATGGATATATTACGTGTATTGGCTGCACCCGATATCGAGGTTAGACGAAAAACTTTAGCTCTTGCCATGGATTTGGTTTATTCACGTAATATTGGTGAAATGGTTTTGGTTCTAAAAAAGGAAGTGGCCAAAACCCATAATGTTGAGCATGAGGATACGGGAAAATATCGCCAATTATTGGTTAGAACATTACACACATGTTCAATCAAATTTCCGGATGTGGCTGCCAATGTTATACCCGTATTGGTTGAATTCCTATCCGATACCAATGAGCTAGCTGCCGCTGATGTTCTCATCTTTATACGTGAGGCTATACAGAAATTCCCAGCATTAAGAGCTCTTATTATTGAGCATCTTATTGAGGCATTCCCTCAAATTAAATCATCAAAAATTCATCGTGCTGCTGTATGGATATTGGGTGAATATGTTGAGGGGCAACAGATCGTTGAAGTTGTTACTGCCATACAACAGACTCTTGGTGAAATACCCATGGTAGAGGCTGAACAAAAACGTTTAGCCGGCGAACAGACCGATGAGCAGGGTCAGAAAATTGATGGAACCGGCAATTCAACTGGTGGAACAACTACAAATAGCGAATCCAATGCCACCAATAAAGTTACATCAGATGGCACATATGCCACACAAAGTGCTTACAGTCTTGCCCCGTAAGTGAACTTAAGTTATCCGATATTTACCCGACAATATGTTAAACGTTTTTTTTTTCTATTCTTCTGTAGGATTACCAAGAAGGAGAAGCGTCCACCGTTGCGGCAATATCTCATGGATGGTGACTTCTTTATAGGAGCTGCTTTATCGGCAACTTTAACCAAATTGGCATTACGCTATTCCGATTTGCAGACAGATGTTCGTGCCCAGAATCGTTTAACCACACAAGTAATGCTAATTATGAGCTCGATTCTACATTTGGGTAAATCCGGTTTTCCCACCAAACCGATTACCAACGATGATTTGGATCGCATTTTCATTTGCCTGCGCACACTTAGCGAACGGACACCGGAAGCTGTATCTGTATTTAATTTATATTGCCGTGAGGCTTTAGGCAAAATGTTGGATGCCCAGCAAGAAGAGGATCAGCGTGTCCTTAAGGAGAAACAACGTGCTGCTGCTAAAGTACAACCAGATGATCCAGTTGCCTTTGCCCAGCTCTCGAATGGACGCGATAATCAATTGGGTGAAAATGTATTTGAATCCAGTTTAAATCAGGCATTGGCTGGCAGTAAAAATGCCCAATTAAGTGACATTGCCTCGCCAAATAATAAATTGAATAAGGTTACCCAATTGACTGGATTCTCTGATCCAGTTTATGCTGAGGCCTATGTCAATGTCAATCAATATGACATTGTTCTAGATGTCCTGATTGTCAATCAGACAAGTGAGTAGCAATAATTAATGCGAAAGAAGAATCATTTACAACAATACATTTTTCCAATCATTTTCTCGTCCATAGATGACACATTGCAGAATTGCACTTTGGAGCTGGCCACTTTGGGTGATCTGAAATTAGTTGAACGTCCCCATCCAGTTGTTTTGGCACCACATGATTTTTGTAATATTAAGGCCAATGTAAAAGTTTCATCCACAGAGAATGGCATTATCTTTGGCAATATTGGTTTGTGTATAAAAAAAATATTTAAATTACATTGTAATTTAATTTCTCATAATTTTCTTTAATTTCAGTTTATGATACAGCCCTTAATACAAATGTTGTGGTACTTAATACCATACATATTGATATTATGGACTATATAATACCGGCCAGTTGCACCGATACGGAATTCCGTCAAATGTGGCAGGACTTTGAATGGGAGAATAAGGTTACAGTGAATACAACATTCACAGATTTGCATGAATATCTCAGGCATTTGCTTAAGAGTACAAACATGAAATGCCTAACGCCAGAGAAGGCATTATCTGGACAATGTGGTTTTATGGCCGCCAATATGTATGCCAAGTATGTTAACAATTATCGATCTCTTCTGTGGCTATCAAATGAATGAATATTAAATCCATCCATCCATATTTTTTAATTTTATTTTATTTATCATTTAGATCAATATTCGGAGAGAATGCATTGGCAAATTTAAGTATCGAGAAGCCTGTAGATGATCCAGATTCAAAAGTTACAGGTCACATACGCATACGAGCCAAAAGTCAAGTATGATTTAAAATGATTTTCAATCTAAAACTATTATATAATAATGTGTTTGTATATTTTAATTAATTTTAGGGCATGGCTTTAAGTTTGGGAGATAAAATTAGCTCATCGCAAAAACAATCGGTGCAGGCCGCCTAGTGGAACAGTCTATTATTAATAATAATAATAATAATATTAATAATAACAACTACAACAACCACACACCATTAAATGGATCCCGCGAGACGTATTTAATATTTGTACCAGCATTCCGCCGGATAATGATTGTTTTTCAAATTATACATTTACCGATTACAAATAATGCATAAAGAATATATATTATACCCTAACCTAAAAGGTTCCTATCCTTTTATTATCTTTCTATTTTTCTTTGTTTTTTTTTTTTATTATTCTACTGCAATGTAAGGGTTGGTTTTTATTGCCCCCCTTTTCCCAATTTCTTTTTGTATTTCAAGTAAATTTAATCAATGATATTTGAAATTTATTTAAGTAGACAAATTCATCCTAAGTTCTTTTTTGATCCACCCCTCTACTCCAAGAATCTGTCATTTAAGATACTTCTTACATTTTGAAAATTATCTCTAATCAAGAAAATATATTTTCCTATATTGTTTCCCGTAAAATTATTAGTTGAAATTATTGGTAGATATTTGAATTGGAGAACTACATACATACATATGTCGTTTCCAATAAAAAGATTTACTTATCTGTTAAATCTTCTAATCCGTTATTTCGATGGAACTTATTATATATTAAAGATGTCGTCGCTTAAAGTAGTTCACCATGTGTTCAATCTCGTGATGATCATCTATCCTCTAATATCCATCTGGTATTTCTTCAGCAGAACGGAATCTCCTTTGGTGATACCTTTGAAGTCTTTGTGGCCAACAATTTAATATTAATAAAATTTGAAATCCTTTATTAAGTCACCTGTCATCATATTTAGACTCAATTCTCTAACGATCCTTTACTTCCAAAAAGTTTTCACCATTGAAGTGAAGTGCCTCCTTGTGAGACCTCGCCAAGATTAGTGCACTAAGAATTCTGTCCTTGTATTTTGAAGTATGCGGCAATCTTTTAGATACTTTTAGAAATTTGTATGTATTTTTTTAACATTCTTTTTGGTATGTACCTACTTGATACTTAAATAATACCAATTTTAGAAGCCATATGCTAAATATTACTTTATCATTTCCATCAGATACAGACATATTTAGATTATATCATATTTTTATTATAAAAATGTTTCTAAAACATAAACAAAAGTTTTATATATAAACATCAGTTCTTAATTCTGATTATAATACAATGAAATACACACAATTACACAAATATGGCATTTAAATAGTATTTTTTTTTTTTTTTTTTGTCAGGTATAAACCCGGACAGACGTACATACATACATACATAGTTAAAGCGATACAATAAATATTTTATATTTATTTTATTTTCCCAGTTTGTTTCTATATTTATTTTTCACATTTTATATATATATTTTTTTACGTTTCTGGGAAATGTACATACAGGGAAAGAAATATAAGAAACGAGACCGTCGCAAGTGTTAAAACTTATGTTTGCTTACTCTTAATTTTTTTCCCCCATTTTTTCCATTTTTTTTTTTTATTTTTTTATTTTTTGTTTATCACCAGTTGTCATCATGTCTAAATTTAAAAAAAAAAACTCTCCAGAATGAATGGCAGTATCTGCCCCTCTCCCACCCCCTCTCGAACGTGTTTTAGCATTTGAATGTTCTCATTTGTATATAGAATTTCATAGATCGTAATCCATTTCTAATCGAATTCAGAATGATTATTTGTATGGAGTTTTTTTTCTATATATTTTTTTTTTATACAAACAGATATAGAAAGAGATTACAAGATTTCAGTCGATTAAAGATAGGTATATCAATGTATACACACAAACACATACATACATAAATCTATTTCGATTTTCTGTTTGTTTTTTATCTATGATATGAACAAATAGAGTGCAAACATTCCCATGCCTATATAATGACTTAAGTAACCCGCCTCGGACCAATGCCACAGAAATGATTCCGATTCCTCATCCAAATCAGTTGATAGAGATTCATTTAAAAGTACGACACCCAAATAGGCCAAATGGTATATGACCAGTAGGGTAAAACAAAGATTGATCAGTCTTATCCATATATTGGCAAAACGGCTGGATCTTGGTTTTTTCAAGCATTTTAGATAACGGCAATGTTCTGGTCCTCGACATGGATTGACTGTGATGCAGGCATCGAATGATTGGGCCAAAAAGCGTCGCAACATCATTTCACCCTGAGCAAAGGCAGCCAGGGAGATGAGTACCAAATAAATTCGAAAATCCATGCCATGCAACAGCGAGGATACAATATAAGTGCAGAAAACGGACATTAAATTATGACGACTTGATCCACTGGCTAATGATCCACGATAAACGTAACGTTTTAACCAATCATGCATGGGTATATTCCAGCTACGGACCAAACTACTCAACGATCTGGGCAACTCAATCTCATTGGGGCGACTGACTAAACGGCCTAACCACCAATTTGAATCATTCTCCTCGAGACGTTGATCCACACAAGCTAATAGAGCCTGTGTTAGGAAGCAGACGAAATAATGGCTTGATCGCACACTTAAGGCTCCGGTATACATAAGCAGGAAGTGGGATGATCCGGCCAATTCACCAAGAGCTGGTGCCAGGCAATTCGATATGGCCAGGGTGACCAAGCACAGAAGGATATTAAGAAACACATGCCGCATGTTGCTCGACCGACTGTAGGTGCTCTTATTACTTACCAAAGATTCCACATAGTGGGTATATCGAATCCAAGGACCAAACAGGCAGGTGGCCGGATTAAGGATGTAACCCAAGAAAGCGGAAGGTCCTGGCATGATCAGTCCTTCGTTTGACGTCAAATCGAATGCCAGCGATATCACCTTCATATTGGCTACCATTTGTATGCCCCTTAGCTGGGGCCAATCCTTGCGCTGCCTCCAAATTGCCAATTCATATAGAAACTGACTGCCAATAGTAAGCACAGCTATGCTCATCGCTCCTCTCTGACCATTACCTAAACGGACCAACTGCAAGAGAGCATAGCTGATGACATTAAGCAAAAGGATTATCCCAAGACGTGATCCAAGTGTCAAATATAACAAAATCATTCCGCAGGCGGCATTGATCACATGAAGCGGTGCCACCGACAGGCAATTAGATTCGGTTTGGGCAACTATGCCTCGCCGTCTGGCATAAAGTTGACGCAGTATTCGACTAGATAGACACAGGATCAGCATGGGCATCATATATTCGGCCACTTGTAATAGGCTCGGTTGGACACAGTTCTCCAGGCTATCCTTTAGGCGCTCTAATACAGTGATATGTATACCATTGCCAGCACCATTCGCATCCTGATAGTACTCATCATCTTCGGGATTTGGATGCAATCTGGATGGTGCCTGGTATCCATAGTGATAACCACTATCCATCGGCAAATGCACACCATGACCATCATCGTCATCGTCCATATCTATGTAATCGGATTCGGCGCCATCATCATAGTATTCATAATCCATGCTTAAGATCTGTCCACAACGACAGTCGGCACTCGTCTCACTGCCAGATACCGTTTTTCAGTTTTATCATTCGGAGTTTGCGGGGGCGGATTTGCAAGAAAAGAACCGGTTCCATATATGGAGCATCTCGAATTGAGTTGCTGTAAAAGTACCAACAACAATTAAATTGATATGAAAACTTTAAAATATGAAACAAATCAATTTGTTTGGCTGAAATTAAATGACAAAACTATGTAAATTACTATGACCAGGTAAACATGATTCATATGCCATTATGTATGTACAATGTATATATTTATATGCAATATTTTTGTTCTCCGATGTAGTTGAAAATGTAAAATACATTATATAATCTCACCTAATAAAAATACAATTCTAAAATGATTATTTTTAAAATATCTGTTTTAAATATGATATGATCAAAATTTGATAATTTCCAATAAAATAAATTTTCCATAATTTTTCAAGGAAACGTTTTTGTTTCAAATCTAATATGAAAACTATTTTAAATATTAAGTACATACATAAAAAAAAAAGCACAGTAAGATTAACAAACACATTAAGTTAATGTAAAATAAATATAGAAAAATTCAAATCTTAATCAAAAATATTTACACATATGTAATAACAATTATACAATTCATTGAAATCACCCAAAATGTTTTATTTATGAAACTAGTTCCGCGACGAATTAAATTTAGTGCTAAGGTTCATCACACCTGGAACTAGTTGTCAAAGGGGATTTTGCCTAAGCAATTCATAACAAAAACATTAAATAAATATTTGCATAGTAATAGTATAGTTTGGAAATATTTGTTATTTAAAGTTTGAAAGCATTTGTAGTCCAGATGACGCGTCATGCCCGCAATTGCACGGCCGGAGCCGTTTACACATACAATGAAAAGAAACGAGATGCTGCCGAATCGGGATATGGGACAAATGCGCAGCGTTTGGGCAAGGATTCGGTGAAATCCTTCGACTGCTGCTCTCTAACTCTACAGCCTTGCCGCAATCCGGTAGTAACGAAACAAGGCTATCTTTTCGATAAGGAGGCCATCCTACAGTATATTGTGACCAAAAAGAATGAATATAGCCGCAAACTAAAGGAGTACGAACGATTGCGTCGTGCCGAAGAACAGGAATTGGCTCAAGTGGCCAATTGCAAACAGCAGGCCAAGATGGATAAATTTGTGAATTCAGAGAAACCCACAGCTACCCCAGCACCCACCTCCACTACCTCGTCATCATCTTTGTATTCCTTTAACTCAACCAGGCAAGCAGAATTGGATGCCACGCCCGGCACATCGTCAGAAGGTGCAAGTGGATCCACCTCATCAATTTCCAATATGACCAATGGGCATGAGAAAAAACTACCCAGCTTTTGGTTACCCTCTGAGTGTCCCAATGCTGGTACAGCTAAAGCACAAAAGCCAGATGCCACCATTTACTGTCCCGTTTCGCAGCAGCCACTGAAAGTTAAGGATTTGATCGATATCAAGTTCACTCTGCTCAAGGATGGAGATACCAAACGTTCACTAATTGCCAAAGAGGCGCGCTACATGTGTCCCATTACCCATGATGTTCTCAGCAATGCAGTCCCCTGTGCCATACTTCGTCCAACGTAAGTTAAATTCCAACATCATAATACAAATTTAATTTAATTCCTTTTAGCGGTGATGTGGTCACAATGGAATGTGTTGAGAAATTGATACGCAAGGATATGATTCATCCACTGACTGATCGTAAACTCAAGGACAAGGACATTATACCCTTGCAAAGGGTAAGCACGCCAATTAATTTGAACTTTACCAATATATTTGTAATTTTTTTCCGATTCTAGGGCGGCACTGGCTATGCCATCACGAATGATAATCTCTCGGCTAAGGAAAAGCGACCCATGTTACAAGTTTAGAATCCTTATATTAAGTCCAATATAAAATCAATTATTGACACCCTTTTCTATTCCGTTTAACTAGTATGTACATATAGATTATCTATATGTTCTTATTGTATCTAATGAACTAAGCCTTTGATCTTTATAATATAGAATTGATATATTTATATATCAAATGTTAAAAAAAATATTTAATGTGATGAGATTTGTTTTACTGGATCAGAGTGAATGCCTGAGAATAAATATCGTATAAATGAAAGCTTTGGGAATATTGAACCGATAAGGTTCATTGGAAAATTTGAAGACTCCAAATTCTCCTGTGAGAATATTGTGAAAGGATATTCATCTAGTTGTAGCTTAAACCAGATATAATCTTAAATCTTTAACTTGTTCCCACCTCCTACCAAGTGCAAGCCTTTTTTTCTAAATTTTTTTTTGGTTTTTATTATTTTTTTTTCATCGATTTTGTTTATGTATATTTTCTTTGTTGTTGTTTATTTTGTTTCTTC
Organism: Drosophila sturtevanti; assembly: GCA_018150375.1. Lineage (NCBI taxonomy): Eukaryota > Metazoa > Arthropoda > Insecta > Diptera > Drosophilidae > Drosophila > Drosophila sturtevanti. The sequence continues at coordinate 1,379,266 of JAECWJ010000378.1, forward strand.
ATCTTTCAGTTGCTTTTCTTTTTTTTTTTTTTTTGTTTCGTTTTCTTTTCTTGTTTTGTTTTTCTCATTGAGACAAATATTTATAACAATATTGTAATTTCTACTGCATTTCTTTGTTGCTTCTCTCTTTTTTATTACTTTTTTATTATTTATTTTGTTGGTTTATTTTTTATTCTTCTTTTGCATCAAGTGTTTTTGTTGTTTTTCACGCTTAAGTTTTAAATATTAAAATTACTAGCTTAAGAATTATGCAAAGACAATAAAAATATGTTTTTTTTTTATTTTGTTTTTAATGCTACCTTTGCCTTTTCTTTTTTTTTTTTTTTTTATATTTTGTTTTCTTGTATTTGACTACCAAAAAAGTTGCTCATGGTTTTTTTTTTGTTTTACCTTAGTTCTTTTTAAATAAATTTTGTTTTTAAGAATTCCATTTTGTTTTTTCCTTTTCTTTCATTTTGTTGTTTGTTTTGCGTTTTGCCCAGTTTCTGATTTCTGACATCAAAAATAGATAGATATATATATAATGTATTTGTATAATATATATATATCAATAATATATCCTTTTTTTTTGGTTTTCTTTTTTTTTTTTTTTATAAATATGCCTTGATTTTGTTGTTTTCCACATTTTTTTTTTTTTTTCTTGACATTGTTTCCATTTCTAGATCCATAAAAAATTGATTTTTTTTATTCTTTGTTTTTGTTTTTTTTTTTTAGCATTTTTTCAATTTTCATAACAACAACTGAGTTGATCACAAGAGATAACGAGAGTTTTACTTTGTTTTTCTTCCTTTCATTTTTTTTACATTTTCGTTGAAGATACAGAACAAGTTGTGTGTGTTAATGTGTGTGTGTGTGTTCGTGTGTGTGTTAACAGGTTTGTTCCAAATTCCGTTTCGAAATACCTATAAATTCTTACAAAACCTTTTAATTTCGATTCGAATAATAAAAATTCTAAAGACCGAAAACATTTCAATTCGAAAATGCGAAAATCAGAAATTTCCAAAATAATTTTCTTTTTTTTTTTTGTAAATGTTTTCAATAATTTGAATTATGAACAATTACAAAAATTTCATGTTTTCAGAATGTTTTTCATTTGGAAAAGTTTCGATTTTCAATATTAGATAGAAAATGTGCAATATATGTATGTATATAATTTTTCCTTTTGTTTCTTCTGTAAGTCTGACAATTTTTCATTTTCGGTTACAAAATTTGGTTTTGAATTTGGTTTTCAAAAATTATTTGTGTAAAAATTCCACGAATTACGGAATACCAATAAAACTTGTGCTTTATGTATGAAAAGGTAAGAGTCGATAAGACGAAATCCGAAATGAAGGCTTAAAACACAATTGACTTAGGTATTAAGAGTCGGAATAATGAATAACCCAATATATATATTATCTCTATATATATATATATATATATTATCTATGCCTTGATTCCGTTTCTGTTTAAAAAACAAACACATAAGTCGTTTATACCATTTAAAATACAAATAGTGTACAAATATTCGCTAACTACATATATATATATATATATATATATATCTTTATATATATATTATATATTGTTTTGTATTGTTTACATTATGACTATGCTAAGTAGGAGAGGGAGGGTGAAGGGTGACGCACGGACTAGGACTGGGAGGGGCATTTATAGTGTGTGGGGGCAACGGTTATCGACGGTTCGCATTTTATTTAAAATTATGCAACAAAAAAAACTTTTCTTTCCTTTTCTTTTATAATTTCATTAATTAATTACACATCCACGGAATTGTTTTCAATTCAATTTGATTCGTATAAATGTTAACAAATTCTTGCCAAACATTTTAAAAACATTTTCTCCTCCCCCTTTTTTTTTTTTAAACAATTACAAGATTTTAATTTGAGAATATTTGCTAAATTTTTTGTCGAATTGGATTTGAACACAATTCCGGATATTACTAGTATATTGAATTTTGTTTCACTTATTTCTCGTTTGATAAGTTCCAAGTACAAACATTTTGTGTTTTTTTTTTCCATTTTTGTTGTTTTTGTAGAAAAAAAAATTAAATTTTATATTAAATAATTAAATTGTAATAATAATTGATTAAAACTTAACTAATATAACTCATTCTCATTGCATATTTGTGGATCCTGTTGTGCTGGAGAATGTGATAATGTGACACGACGATTTGATTAATTTCCAAAAAAAAATTTCAATGCAAATTTAAAAACTGATCGATCGACATATAATATCTACCTTGTAGAAGGTTAATCAATCAAAAAGAGACAGATCGATTTATTATATTATATTAAAAAAAATGTGAAAATACCAAATAATTTCTCAACAAATATAAGGTTAATAGAAATATATCGAATAACTATATAATATAATTTGGAATATAGATTCACATCGATCTCTTAACTAAGTTCTGAGTTCAAATCGGACAGCATTTTTTAATATGATTATTAGAAATAAAGTAGGTACACTTATATTGTGGACTAAATGATCATGAAAGTTCTCAATGTGCTGCATCTTAACTGTAGAATTATAGTATTTGCTTGATAGAGATCTTGGACTGATTTTTTTTAGTTTCACCTCGATTTGCTCGACTGTGTTATTTTGTGTTTTTTATTTTTCCGTTTCAAATTCGCATAAAATTTTCATTATCATTCGATCATACACGTCACATCATTCACAAAAACTCTAACACAAAATTTAATTTTTAACATACATACATAGTACAAATAGAGGACATTTATTCATTTTCCATTTTTTTTTCTTTCTTTGTTTTTTGCTTGTTTTTCTTTAGAACAATATTTGGGAGGTTGCGCATGAGGAGTGAGATACAAAAAGGCAAGAAATCGCAAAGTGAAAGAAAATTTTTTACATTTTAATCCTTTACAATGCCGTTTCTTTTGCTTTTCTTATATCTCATTTTACTAGAATTTGTTTAGCTTGTTATATATGTTCATTTGTTTCATTGTTTGTTTCAATTCGCTAAATTCACTTTTACACAATTTTGTGGGCATTTTACATATTTAATTAAGTAAAACAAGAAAATAGTCATACATATACATATACATATACATATATAATAATAATAATAATAAAAAAATATAAGTAAATTTGTATTTAAATGTAAAAATAAACTAAAGAATAAACATAATATTACACTTTCATTTTGTTGTTGTTTTGCTGCTGTTGTTTGTTGAAAATTATAAACATTTATTACAATTGTGTCTGTCTGTCTGTCTGTGTGTGTGTGTGTGTTCTGTCAGTGTGGCAATTTAACTTCTCATCTGTCTCTCTGTTCGGGTGTATGTGCTCTATGATTTATCATATATATAGTTTCAGTATACATATATATATATATGTATATATACATATCATTCATATATATATATAAATATGTATATACCAACATATAGACATAGCTAATCAGTTGATATGCAACCCAAACAGCAACGGGAATCGAGAGGGGATTATTGTTAATCGCAAGGGAAAGCATCCGTTATACATATATATTAATTCAATTCGTTATCTTTATCGCTGATATCGAAATATGAAGAATATAAAATATAACAATTTCTATTTCGGTTGCATTTCCCGTTGGATCATCGACTTTTTAACGATATGCCGATTCTAGCATACCGAAACTTTTGCATTATCTATCAGAATCAAGCCTTCCATTGCTTATTATTACTTTAACCGATTTTTCTTCTTCTTTTTCTTTTGTTGGTTTTCATCGATTTTACAAGCTCGATATATATATATATGCATTTATATATATATATCGTTAAATCGTGCATGAATAGTTAACAATTGATAGATTTACAAAATGTTTTATATGATCGCTTTTTTTTTTTTTTTTGATTTGCTATTTCAAATGTTATCGTTATCGCTTATTTCATTGATCACACTAATCAGTTTAGTTTCGTTAACGATACATCGACATATCGTTCCATTAATCGTAATACCAATAATCCCATTTTGTGTGTTTGTCTCTAAATTTTATGGCCACAACAATAATCATCGTCATTATATATATATCATTATCGTAGTTCAATCATTCTTGGTCTGACAGTAGAGCTCCTTGAGCGATTTGAGCTCTTCGATAAGAGCTTTATTTTGGTTCTCTAGCACCGCCACACGATTCTCCAGGCACTTGATATATTCCTTTTTCTTTCGCCGGCATTCTCGTGCCGCTTCCCGATTCTTTTGCAAACGTATCTCACGCTTGCGCGTCTGATCCTCTGCAATCCCGCTGTTATCTATAATAAAAGAATTAAATTTATACAAATATATGCAAATAAGATAAATATGAGAGAGTGAGAGAGTAGATAAGAGTTAATTTCAGATAATTATTATCTTATTTTTGAATTGGAAGGTATAACTCTTTCATATCTAAACAATGATGCTCTGAAGTTCGGAAAAGAAATAATTAAAAACAATTATTAATATTAGCTTTCGATTTGCAATTGATATCAAGGCCTATCAAAGATGTTAGAAAATCGCGATTTTAATGGATATAGACAGAAATTAAAAAAAATCGAAGAATTCGTAGAGATTTCACCCTTATTAAACATTTTTTCTGAACTTCAGGCTCACCGTATCCCTAGATATTTATATATATGTATATTACTGGAATTGTAGGCTATCCGATTGGTTATATAGTAAGCTGAATCTGGAACCATATTCAGGATTGGACTGCCGCCGGTTGGATTTCCGCCACCTCCGCCCGCTCCACTAGCCAGTTGGGAGCCGAGCACACCGTCGCCCATTTGTATTGATGAGCCTTTATTTCATTCATATTTCATGATGACATATTTCATATATCGACACATACATATGTATATATATATATATAAATATATTTATATACATATATACATATATGTATAGATATCGGGGCATATTTGATTGTTGTTGTGGGGTTTGATGAGGTATTTGTTGTTTGTTGGTTGGTTGTTGTTGGGATTTTTGTTTTTTTTTTTTAATTTGATTTTTGAGTATCGGGCAGTCAAAAAGAAAACGAAAAAAAAATATATATATATATATGTATAATAGTAAAAATTATAAGAAAAAATATTTTTCAAATTGAATTTGAATTTTTTTGCAATTTTGTTGGTGAGGTGAGTGCGAGCGAGATAGAAGAGCGATTGTTGGGTTAGTTTTTGAAACTGGATTTTGATTTTGTGGTGAAATGTGGTGTATATATATATATATTTATATACATATGTATATATCTATATATATGTATATATATACATACATACATATATAGATGGGAATGTTGTGGCAATAATAACAACAACAATAAATAGCAGCAAGAGCAGCGGTAGCGGCAACATCAACAACAACAACAACAACAGAGCAACAAGCCAGTCAGCAACAACAACAACTGTTGCCCCTCATATACATGGTTTTGATTATGTGTGTGTGTATGTGTGTGAATATATAATGGGCGAGATTTGATACATATGTATATTATTTACATAATTTCTTTTTAATATTTTATACGTTTTCTTTTTGCCTTGCCCACGACGATTCGTTTTAGTTGTCTTTTCCCTTTCCCACTCTCTCTCTCTCTCTCTCTCAATCTCTTTCTTTCTCTTTCTACTGTTCACAGTTTTCTTTGCCAGCAAGAAACGAAGAAAAATACAAAACGCGAGTTAGAAAGAGATGGGTGCCATGCGCCCTACAATAGTCATCAATTATAGTGCAAAGCAGAATGAAAGAGAAAGAAAGTTGTTGTTGTATAGTACAGTTAGAGTTAGAGGGACACACTTCCATAATACACACACATACATACATACATACGTACATACATATGAAGGATAAATGAAATGATTTCACAATGAATTTGTATTAGTTTTAGTTTTTTACATTTACTTTCAGACATGATATGTAATGATGTAACATATTTAGTTATTTAACTGATTCCAAATACACTCCATCATTATATCGATTATAAATCATAAATTCAGAATTAAGATAATAACTTTTACATCTCATTTGGCAATTAATGACAAACTTTACAGATTTATCAAATTCGATCGTCATTCGATTTTAATTTCGTTTTTGTTTCATTTCTTTGGGTTCTTTAATCGACATAAATTTCGGTATAACGGTAAATCCGCATCCGCAACGATCTTAACGATTGTAATATTTTTTCATTCTATAGAGATATTGTGAAAGTTCTTTTTTTCTAAGATATTCCATCTACAATCGCATAATTTTCTAGATAATATAATTATATTACAATATTCCTTTTGTTCCACGTCTCAGTTTTTATCAAAGTTTATAGTGGAACAATCCAAGGATAAATCAGTTATTTCAATGACATATTTTCGATTTTTGTGGGTTTTTATTTTCGTTTGTATAAATCCCTTAATCCGTTAATGTTCTAATGAAATGGCAAAAGTGATTGATTTTTTAAACGTCTCTAAAATGATTCTTTGTGAAATTATTAGATTTATGATTTTGTGTGAGTGTGTGTGTGTGTGTGTATATATATAAGTAGTGTGCGCGTGTGTATGTGGGTTTATAAAGAGCGTAGAAACATATACACACAGGCGATTGATTTTTGATATGGTTAAAGATGTCCGACGCTATAAATTTAAAAAAAAAAAAAAACAACAACCACAGAAAATAATTTTATTTACCGCTCATGTCAGGTCCACTGATCTCGGTGAAGATTTTATTGTACGATGGCCTTCTTGTCAGCTCACTACGATGATGCTGAGAATCATCATCCGATAAGCTTTCATCGCTATCCTCCGGATGTTGTGTATTCGGTTCGGGTTTGATCTTACATTGAAAATTTGGAGGGATCTATATATATATATAAATATGAAGAGAAGCAGAAAATTGTGACTTTAGAAGAAACTTTACAAGAAAAGTTTAACTTAACTTAAATAGCATGTAGAGAAAATCGAAAAAAAGAATAACTAATTTCATTGATATAGTATTATTATTATGTATATTATTATTTAATTATTTAATGATATTAACGCACTTGATTATTACGCACTTGCACTGCATTGCCGGAGGTTGTGTGTATCACCGTCGTATTGGCCGGTTTCGATACATAGACCACCCCACTGCTGCCCTTATGCATCGCTGTGGTGGCGGCCAGCGCCTGTTGCGTTCCCGCGGCGGTTTGTATAACACCAGAGTGATTCGCCTGTATCACGGATTGTACCTGAAAATGAATCAAACATTTTATAGAAAATTATAACAGCCCTAATTTAAAATGTGTATAGTTTAATATTATTATAAAGATCCACTCAGTTTAAGCTACACATTATAGAGAATAAAGAATTTCACGTTCAGGTTTAAATCCAAGTAACATAACGAAGTAAGTTGATTTAGCTAATCATTTTCAAAAGACCGCTGTTTCAGCGTTACATTGAAGGGTTTTAATTGTATTTTATCGTTCCTCATATAAAAAATTTGGATTTGCTCTACGTATAGGAATTGATATAATTTTCCAATGGAATTGATATAATTTTAAAATGGAATTTTAAAGGTATCTGAACACGTGACAATATTAAGAAGGTTTTGACGATGTTTGATTGAGTTTCCGCAGCGTTAAAAAGTCACGTTTACTTAGTTGGATTCACCATAATCCACAAAAGAACCATGCAGGAGTAAGTAAAACGTTGAATCTAAATTATTCCCCAGCGATTTAAGGATAAGTTCTCGGAACAATTTCTATATATGTATAAATTTATATTTCAACACCTCCACCTCGCTGGATACTGGAATCGTCTATCATGGATTAATAATCACCTGTAAACCGTGCGGCGCCAGCGCTTGTATGGGATATTGCTGTATATTGCAATTACCAGTGGCTGTGGTGGTCAATACGGATGCAGTTCCACCGCCACTCGTTCCGCCACCAGTTGCGCTATTTGTGTTATTTGTTGTACTCTGTTGGTTCTGTTGTTGCTGTTGCTGCTGCTGAGATTGGCCGCCAACATCTGCTACCACTGCTGCTGCCGCTGCTGCTGCTACTGCTGCCACTACTGACGGATCTGCGGATGGCATCGATACGGATGATGAATTGCCATTCTCCTCGACGACGATGCTGTTGTCCATTTTCCTTGAGCAGCTCTCGCCTCGACTCCCGACACAGATGCTTCAGTTTGGTGGCTTCCGTTTCCGTTTTGTTTTCAATTTGGCCAGCTTGTTGATGTTTCTTGAGGTCCAACGGGAACTGTATGAAGAGAGTGTAAGAGTGAGAGAGGGGGTCAGAGCCAGAGACACAAAGCACAAGGAAATGATTTAGTTTTTAGCTATTGTCCATTTGTTATTAATAATTTCTCACTGTATTTGGCGTCTCCCTAACGTGCAACAGCAACAACAACTACAAATTAACTGTTCGTATTATTATGATTTTTTTTTATGGAAATGACGTCATGACAACATTAGCAAGATGAAGAGACGGGGCAGGAGTACGGTATGAGCTATGTGTTATACGGAGGGAGGGGATTGGGAAGGGGAAAATTTCGAACTTACTTTCTGATGACATCACTAAAAAACGTTGCTTGTTGTTGTTGCTCTCTCGCTCACTCGCTCGCTTGCTTACTCCTTCTCACTCACTCACTCTACGACACTGTGTCTGTGTGTGTGTGATTTTGCGCGCCTTCAGCTCTGGCAACTTGTTGAAAATTTCAATTGTTGTCTCACTTTTTGAAAAAATGCACATGAAATTATCTCATTTTGAGAAAATCAAAACGATTTCTCTTCTTCATTGATTCCCCATTTATTATTTAAGCAAATAATTTAACTTTTATTTCTGCTTCTTTTGTGACAAGTTGGCAGCTCTATACACACGGATGCACGCACGCACTTACACACACACACACACACGCATTCTCTCACTCGCTCACACACAGGCAAACAAAATTTTCGTTCTCTTTTCTCTTGAACCAACTTAAGTTGAAATCACTTAAAATGTTGTGTCGCCTATTTTTGGCTTCAATTTCAGTTGTTAAACCACAAATAGTTTTTAATTTGCGGTTTTATAAGTGTTTTGGTAGAGTTTCTTCTGTTTTTTGCGCAAAAATATTTTGGTATCGCTCGCTCGCTCGCTACTAAGTGCTCACACTTACACTTTTCCCCCTTTTATCGGTTATCGCTTATCGTAGACGATGTGGCCTAGAGATGAGCCAGTTATTGGTGACATAAGTAACGAAAGTCACTGTATCTGTGATAGACAAATATATAAAAATTTAAGCAAAATGTGTAATAAAAATGTTTTAACTCCCATTTTTTAGTTTTAAATATTACTTTGTCAATTTGTAATATAGGAAACGATTATATTACTTATGTAGTAAGTTTAATAATTTTCAAAAAAACAGTAAAGACAAGGTTTTAATTAATCCATTTTTTCATGTTTAATCCCTATCAAGTATCAGAATTAACAGAATATTAAAATTTAATTGAATATACATTACACAAAAGACAGAATTTAGAGAATGTGTAACAAACATAACAAGAACGTAAAAAAAATATATTAAACGGTACTAAATTGTTATGAATTTGAATTGAAAAGTTACACTTAACATCTACCAGTATTTAAATGAAACATACATTGGATAATTAACAACGGTGAATTAGTCAAATTGGTTTTCATCTCTAACAGAGCTGCCAGATGCCCAAATGATTAGACCAGTAAAATATTTTAAATATCTTGGCTGATCAAATTTAGTTTTATATTATATACATACTGCTAAGGTAAACAGGAACTATTCTATATACATTTAACCAAGTATAACTCTATTTTGGTAACAGCTTCGATTGATGACGTCACATCTGCTCTTCGCGTTCAATTTTGGTAACAACTTAGCAACCTCACAATTCAAACATTAATTCAAATTGAATTAGTTGATTCTTTTTTTTTACCTAATTGCCGTTTAATTGCAGTTCACGAGCAACATAAAAAAACACAAAAACAAAACAACTTTTGGTGGGAGTATTGTTGGTGGCGGTAATGACGTGAGGGAAAGGGGAAGGCCGCCACTTGTGTGGTTGGCTCAAAAACGCCGCGCTGTCTGCCCCTAACTGTAACTGACTCATCCAATTGCACGCCTCTTGATTTGCTTACTATCCCCATATGCCCTAACTTGTGTAGTATCCATAATACTTATATATGAATATGTATATACATACATACATATGTATGTATGGTAGAAAGCAAGGTTTGAAACCTGTATTGAAATCTATTTGTGAAAATGAAATTGACTCATCTCCGTATTTTTTTTTCTTTGACATTTTATTTTATGTATGTACATATTGTAGGCATTTAGAAAATATATATGTATGTTTATAAGGTATGAACATTTTTTTCAAATTTAAAACTGAGCAAATGGTTTTATGATAATTGTTATTTTTAAAATAGTCAAAAAGATAAGCGTATCCGAGATTCGGTGTTGTTCTCTTTAATTTTTCGCCCTTGCTGTTGTTGTTCTTGTTTTTGCTGCTGTTGCTTTGACATTAGCTGCCACTTTTTGTTGCTGTTGCATTTCAATCAATTCCAATCAAGTTTGCATTTTGATTTTGGCCTCTCTTTCTCCCCTTTCTCTTTCTTTCTGTCTACCAACAACACCCACAGACCCCCTGCCTGTTGCTTACCCTTAGCCACTTAGCTGGGTACGCAAAATTGACGTCAGCATTATTTATTTTTACTCGATTTTCAATGCGTTGGTGTTAGTCGCGCGCGCTCGTCCTCTCTTTCGCTCTCTCTCTCTCTCTGTCTCTCTGTTTCCCTACTCCTTTTCTTGCTGTCACTCACGCTCTGTCCCTCTCGGTCCCAATCTTTTTCCCTCATTCGCTCTCGGTCTGTTTGTTCTGTCCGAATTAATTAAAACTAAATGAATGTGCAACAAAAACAAAATACCACAAGAACAGTTATTTTTTGTCTTAAAATAACTAGAACAAGAACAACAACAATAGAAAAAAAATATATGGAAGAGGAAAAATCTGACAGGTTAAATCGTTTGGTTCTTTAAGTAAGGGGCGGTAGAATTGGGTAGAACAGCATAAGGGGCTGGTGGGAGGGGGGATGTGGGTGTGTAATTAAATGCGTATTTACTGGCGCCTACTTGCATTCTCTCATTCGCACTCTCTCTTATCAGTTCGGTTGTCCCGTTATCGCTCAGCTGTTAATTCATGCCATGGATACGAACTGGTATACATTCCATATGTATGTACGTAAATACATACATACACATGGTTGTGTTTATGTATGTATATACATACATACATACATATATGCAAATTGAATGGAATAAATGTTTTATTTTATTTTTATAAAAAGAAAATTTCCACTTGTACTTGTAGGAATAGAATTCTCCTTCCCATTGCGTCAAATTTACGTTTTTTGGATATGAATGTCCCTTTTATTGCCTTGAATTGCGTTTTATCCATTTGACAGGTGACTGTCAATTTGACAGGCAAACAAACGGTATTGTGCGGTTTCAGATTTGGTAATTTTTTTTGCAGTAGATTTTTAAATTTAGCTTTCAAAAAGATGAAATGAAGCATTTGAAATGCTTTAAAATACGAATGTATGTACATACATACATATGTACATATATATGTATGTATGTAGGTATATTTGTGTGTATAAAAATATGTACATACATATGTATATTTAAATATATGTATTTATATTTCAAGTTCGACCATCAAATTGATTTCACAGTTGAACGGAACACACGGGACTCTGCCTTTCATAGGTACATTTTATAGCCATCAGATTGGAAATTAAGTTTATGCAAGGACTTTAAGATAATTATGATTTGATAATCTATATAATCTATAGAAAATAACGTTCAATATGTAAGGAAAAGTCATTAAAGATTGTTGACAACTTTTCTTTGTTTTTTTTTTTACTTAAAAAGGTTCAAGTATATAAATAATGGCCCTTAGGTTTCGCTCAGCTGTCTATGTTGAACAAAAATAAAATTAAAGAATGACAGTGACAATAACTAAAAGTTAGTTGCACCACCAATTTTATACAATTTTGTTATATGGGGTGTGAATCCCCTTGAATTGAACGACTTGATAATTGGGCATATTTAAATCCAACAAACATTTTCATTATCGACTAAATTGATTGATTGCTCTCACTTTTGTATTAATGTCTATATATGGCCCAGCTTTATATGTCTCTATATATCAGTTCTCCGTTGTACACATTATGTTCTTGCCGAAGATACACTTGACATTGCGATAAGGGTTCTTTTAGGCTTCTTTGTGTTTGACATGGTATCTATGTATGTATGTATGTATGTACGTACTCGTATTTATGTATGTACATATGTATGTTTGTATTGTAGTTACGTATCGATCGGGGGATCCAGTTATCATATGTATACATTCATACATACATATGTATGTAGGTAAATAGTTTCGTATGACTAATTGTTAATTGCTTTTGAATACATTATAAGTTTTCTGTTAATCTTTATAAAGATTTCGTTTTATACGGTATTTACAACAGATTTTCTTGGAATGGATATAAAACTGATAGTTTAAGGAGTTATTGAGAATATTGAATCTTAATTTGGTATTTCTCGATACTATATTTACTATAAAACCTATGAAAGAATTGGATAGCTCCAATGATCCATTACTTTATTCATTATTCAAGCCCATTCTTTATTACTTAATTCAATATTTCTATCATTAATGACCATAATTCGTTAAGGTAATATACAATCCCTATTGAAACCTATTAAGAATTTGTTTTTTCTGTTTATTGCTAAACCAATATTTTGGAATTTCGGTTATTATGGGTTTATTACGGTACGTTTAAGGAAATATGAATGCATATTTAAGCCTTGACTTGATAATAATTTTAAACTATGTATGCATTACTCTGGAAACGAAACCCATGTATTTATGTACATATGTATGTACATGCATAGGTGGATCTGTTTTCAAATTTTATAAAGCTTTATTCATGAATTCCATTATTTTGGATAATACATATATCTAAAACTTTCAATTTATTTTCTAATATACATTAGTCGCTAACTTACCCGCTCTTTCTCTTATTTATGTATGTATTTATTTATTTTTTTTTTATTTTCGTTACCAATTTCTGTTTTATTTTGTTGCTTTTGGCTGACTAATCAGAAGCCTTTCTTAATGAGCAAAATAAAATACAGTGTAGAAAATGAAATACAAAATAAGCAAACAGAAAAAAAAGAAGAAAAATAAAATAAAAATAAAGAAATAAGAAAAAAAAAAACAAAAACAAACAGCTAAGGCTTAATAGTTGTTGCTGCTTTATTTTTTTCGTCGTTTTCTAATTTTTGCGTTTTGTTGTTGTTTTGATGATTACGTCAAGATTTTTGTTATTTTTTTTTTTTTTACTGATTTTTATAGAAGATTACAAACTGAGAGAGACACATCAATAGAATGTGTAAGCGTAGGAAAGAGAGAGAGAGAGAGATAGAAAGAGAGAGAGAGAAGAAATGTTATATGTATGAACATATGTACATACATACATACATACATACATACTGACATGAATGTGTAAAAAAGATTCTGTTATTGTTACTGTTAAAAGGGAAAAACTTTTTTGGCGCAAAAAAAAAAAAAAAATTGGAAAGAAATTTTTTTTATAATTGTTTAGCACTCGTCACCTTTTGTTGTTGCCGGCCGACTGATGACGACGACGACGACGACGGCGAAGCACCGACAACAGCGACGCGACGATTCTGGTGAGTGAGCGTGTATATGCTGCTTCTATTCCCCCGCTATGTTTGTACGCTCTGACGCCGCTTTTCGACAATTTCATACTGAAACGCAACGCGGAACGCCAATGCGAATGACTCTGACTAAGACGTCGACGCACACGTCACCAGCAGCAGCAGCAGCAGCAAAATCGGCGGCGGCAACAGCAACAGCTTGCCTTATGGTTATGCATGTATAGCTATGTATGTATGTAAATATGTGTGTATGGGTGTGTGTGTGTGTGTATGTGTGTTTGTGTGTTTGTGCTGATGTTGTTTCGTAATTTGCAACTCAAAGTCAACATCGTTGACGACGTCGTTGTTGTCGTTCTTGTTCTTGTTGTTTTAGTTGTTTCTGATGGTGTTTTTCTGCTTCTTCTTCTTGTCGCTTATGTTACCATTGTATATGTATGTGCGTCTTATTCACCTAGTCGCACACATACAAATGCAATATTGAGAAAAAGGCAAAAATACGTTTTCAATACAATTTGTATGTATGTATGTATGTAGGCAAACGTATTATACGAGCGAAGCATACATACATATGTAAATATATATGTATATCTATAAATGTTCATATGTATGCAGCTACGACGTAGCAGCTTTCATTGTATTGTTCCGTTATCGCATTGTGCTTTGCAACTTTTTTTTTTTTTTTTCGTTTTTAGCGCACAGTTATGGCGTATGAGAAGAGAGCGATCTCTCTATTTCCCTCTTTCTTTCTCTCTTCCTCTCTGTGCTTATTTATATCTTTATCTCATTTTATGAAAATTGTTAACATTTTGTTGCATACTTTTTGGTGGTCTGAAAAGCTTTAGATTCGTTAGCTTATTAATTATTATAATTATATTAGAATCATTTCAATTGCGTATGTACAACGCAATCAGCATTCTCTTTAACTAACTATACGTTTACAGTTAACAGGTACTTGATATATGTATGTTACAGACTGGGGTATCAACCACAGGTACCACAAAGCTTCCATTGTGACCGCAAATCCGCAAAATGCGTACTGAATGAACAAATGTTTAAAGTGTGCTACTGAAGTTAAGGACTCGGTTTATCTCTCTTTACACATTTCACAATTACTTATACACATTCTGCATAATTCCTGAGGCTGAGATTTTCGAATTAGCTATCTAGCTCTTTTAGAATTTCATTTGATTTTCTTTAATTTTGATAAAAACTTGATGATCTAAGGTTTATATGGAAAAAGGAAACTCTCCCAGTTGCCATACTAAAGTCCTTAAATCCAGATAAAGCTAATGGCAAAAAATAAAAGAAAATTGCATTGAACCTTACCTTGAAAGCTTGAGCACACACAGACACAGACACATACACACACACACACACACACACACACAAACACAAACATATATACATATTAGGAAGTTTTCCGGCCTGTCCTCGAATTTGTCCCAAAGGGAAGATGAAGGTCATTTATTGGCACACAATCGACTTGCTAGTTATCCTTCTTAGTTTACAAAAACCATTGGATCTCATGAATGCAGAAAGTATCACTCTATTCTTGCAACATAAATTCAAACCAAACTTTGTTTACACGAGAACAAGTTCCTTAGCATTCTATTCTAGGACACGCACATGTATTGCCTGAGGGTACCATTTCTGGGTGAGATTCGGTAACCTAACGCACTTTTCTTTTTGGCTTTTAATGCACGCACACATCAATCCCAGTAAGCTAAATAAACAGAATACAGTTTGAATCCCAAATCACAGATTTTTCACGCACTACTAAAAAACAAAAAAAAAGCACAAAAAAACACACACACACAGGAAAAGGGAAGAGCTAATGTTTACCATTAACCCACCTTTAGGAATCAGTTCCGGAATAGAACGGTGGGGCAGAGACAAAAGTTTCTTTTCCAAACTAAAACACATACATACATACACGCACATACACACACACACACAGATGTACACGCGCACGTAAACATAAGCGTTAGAATATGTAAGTACATTTTCTATACATATGAGAGCATGGCTCACATGACGTATGCTTAATAAACTATGCATACATTTAACTCTACGTACTGCAGACTTAATATGATTTGGAACTTTCCTACACACACACACACACACACACTTCTGTCTCTATCCTCCTATCATTTTCCCTGTCACTTTCTATATTTCTCTGTTTTTGTGTGTGTGTCTGTGTGTAAGTGTGTGATCTGCTGCTGGCATTTATTTAATAGGAAAATGCGCTGAAGCGCTCAAAACGTTCTACGTAATGCGTTTATAACCGAAAAAAAAAATAGAAAGTAAAAAGGCAAAACGAAAAGAAACGAAAGAACTATGAAAAAGTGGAACTCGGACCAACAAGCCAAACAAAGTCAAAAAGAGCGTGGGTATCAATGACGCAAGGACAACTGGCAACAGGCAGGAAGTAAACAAACATACTCCAAAAACAAAAAAAAAAAATAATAATAAAGACCAAGAAGCAGAAAAACTTCCGCATCATCAGTGGTTGAAGGTGTAAAGCAAATAAAAAGAAAAAAAAAAAAAAAAAAAAATGGGACACACACTCACCAGAAGTGATAGAGAAAGAGAGAAAGTTGGATATTGAGAAATCGAGAAAGTGACATCGGAAACTAACATCGAGTAATAACAAAGTTTGTATACCCTTCAATAACGAATCATTCTTTATAGTCATTAACTAATATATAAAATTACAATTATTTATACCTAAATATTGATTGATTTAATATTTAGAAAAATTTTAATTACAAATATCTTCAAATTACATCACATATATTTAATATATTAATTATAAATCTATAAAACCAATTTATCAATGGTTATTTGTAACATTGATGCAATATGAATCTGATATAATATACATAACACTTTAAAGTCACATACTTATTCTATAAATATTATTATTCATTATGCCATATTTTTTTTTTCTAATTATAAAAAAAGCTATCAAAGGAAATTGCAATTTTTATTACTGTTGAAAAGTGTTGCATACTTTTAGGTTGCACGCAACTCTTTGATGGAACGAAAACATTTGAAGAGTATCTAAAAAAGGAATTGCCACGAAAGGAAAATAGAAAAAAAAAGAAAGAGAAAGTCAAAAGGCATTTCACAGTAAAATCAACATGATAAACTGATTTAACTTTTCTTTGTACGGTCATAGAGATTCTAGTAAATTTACCAAATACAACAAAAATTCTAGGAAAACGGAAATAAAACACACACAACATCATCATGGAATTTCTGTCTTTGAAACTATGCTAATAGCTTGTTAATTATTCATTGCACTAAAACACATACATACATACATATAACGATTATATATAAAATTTAAGCATAAAATAAATAAATTTATTATAAATTAAAACGATTTAATCGCAGCATTAAGTAATGTATGTATACATAATTCTTTAGAAGTTTAGATTGCAAAATTTGTTAATGAACTTAATATGAAAACATTCGAAATTAAATTGTTACTCTATACTCTATATTAGAAAGTTAAGAAAAGTTACAGCAATCACAAATTGACTTGATTAAATCACGAAGTAAGCCCTAACTTATTGTTGGGCATATATAGAACTCATACTTATCTAACCATTTATATCCAACTCCAGCTCTTCGCCCTGCTAACCTAAGTTACGCTTAGGTAAACACGTCTCATAGCACATAGAGGAGAAAAAGAAGTGCAAAAAGATAGGAAAGAAAAAAAAAACCAAAAGTAAAGGAAAAACTTGAGTTGACGCCCGAGCAAGTAGACTTAAGCTGTCATACACATGCCTCAGTGGGCGTTGTTAGCCAAAGATGGCTATATGCCGGCGTCACATACTTGCCTATGCATGATAAGGTAGGACACACGATGATGGGGCATGGTCAGAGGGCGGGTGTTGATTTGGTGTCGTGTTTACCCTGCGTTGCCATATGACAACTTGTTGCACGTCTTCAAAGAGACTGAAATAGACGAGAACGTATTGTGGATGACGACCAAGAAAAGGCGGAGAAGTACTTTCAAGAAAATAAAAAACAAATACCTTTATACATATGCCTTTACAATATATATGATATAAATATATATATATATAAATATATTTATATTAAAGGTAATGTGAAGGAATGGGAATTATTCTATATATATACATATATATGTATGTTTTTGCTTTGAAAACGATCCGACAAATATTTAATTGATCGGAAAAAGTTCTCGATTTATTGTCTCTATTTCATCTCAATATTAAGAATTCCATTTCTGAGCTTATCATAATAATTGCAGAAGTTTTCAAATTATGTTCGCCTTATAGAATAGACATATCGGATTCTATTATATTTATCTGTATTTAGAATTTCTTTTATTTCTCTTAACTATAATTATTATTAAGGTGCTTCAATCAATTTCTTATTAGGTATTTAAATGAGATTGAAAATACTTTTTTAAGAAAGTTTTTTTTAACTTTATGAGAAAATTAAAAATATGTTAATAGAATGGAATTAAATTAAAATATAATTTCATTATGCTTGGCTTCAAATATTTTTCAACCAAGTTTCAACCACATAAACATTATTTTAAATATATAATAAATATATAATTAAATAAATTGGTAAATAAAAAAATAAACTTAAAATTTCGAAATATTAAAATTGAGTTTTCAGAATATACTCTTCACTTAAATAATATTTAGTATTAAAAAACAAATACTAAATGTATTTTTCCTTTACATTTATTAACAATTTGTAAATTTCCATTTAATTAAATAATGAAACACGAAGGTTATTTTTAAGGAGCTCGTTACCAAAGTGAAAAAAGTTCCTGTAAATTATGTTTTCATTTTAATAAGTTTTAATTTGCTTTTTTCTATTGCATACTTTTGGGAAAGTACTCAAAATACATGGAATTATGGATAAATATTGTAATCAATAAAAAAGAATTAAAAATTGTAAATAAAAATGAAAACTAATAATTAATTTCATAAAATATTAAAAAAATGATATTTGTAAATTAAATTTATTATAAAAAATTTAAAATTGATAATTGAAATTTAAATATTGAATGCCTCGCTTAATAATATTTAAACCTAAGCAAAAAAAAAAAACTATATGTATCTGTTTTTTTTTAATATTATATTTTCTACATTTAAATTTGAGAATGAAAAGTTTGCTGCTTAATAAATATATGAAAATCTTTTTTGGCTGTAGGTAAAACATTCTTTTTGCTCCTTTTTGATGAATTTAATTAAGAAAGTTCTTCTGTTTTTTTTTTGTGTTGCCATCCACTTGTCTCATCCTTGGCCCAGGTTCCCCTTACCTTACCATTTCACATTCTTACAAACTTGACCACCTTATTGCGACTTTTCCGTAATAGAACTTTACCGAGAGGCTGACCAAAACCCTCATATTGCTGATAGACATGTAATCCTCGTACCACAGTGGCATGTATAACGCCTTTTAAACGTCTCTTATTATAGGGTGTGGCCTTGTTCGATGCTAATAAATCTTCGGCAGCCACTGTAAATTCCTCTTCCGGATTCCATATGCAAAAGTCAGCATCATAGCCTTCAGATATCCGACCCTTAAACGATGAAAGGCCGCACAATTTTGCCGGCTCTTGGCACATAAGTCTATGTATATCGGTCAGAGTTAGGCATTTATCTCGTTCATTACTTCCGGTCCATGTGACAGGCAAACTCAATTGAAGTGAATTAATGCCTGGCCAAGCTTGTAGAAAATTTCCTCTACTCTTGCCATAGGTTAGACAACGTATTCCTGGTGTAGCCGGTGAATGATCACTGGATATAATCGAGATGATACCATCTAGATATTCATTTCTTTTCAATTCCTTCCAGAGACCAAATTGATTGTTCTGTTTTCTTATCGGTGGCCATGTTTTATATTCTGTACCACAATCGGGCACATCTTCAGCACTCAATGTTAGATAGTGAGGACATGTTTCTACAGATATTTGTGCTCCCATCTTTTGGGCATTCTTTATTAATGATAAAGTCTCTGAACTGCCCAAATTCATAATATGAAAACGATGTTTAGACTCTTCTATAGCCAATTTGCTAATCATTTCGATGGCTTTTATCTCCATTTCAGCGGGTCGTGTTTGAAGAAATGTTGAGTAGATCTTTGGTGAGGAATCTTCTAATGGAGAAATCTCTTTAAAAAGCGGCAACTCGGCATGAAACTGAATATAAAAAAAAAATGGAGACAGAAATACATATTTAAAACAAACATTCTTAGACTTATATCGTTTAAAACTTACGGCTATAACAACTTCCGATTCATTATCCAATTGTTTAATGGCATTTTTTAGTTCAGTTTCTGTGATGGCGGGAAATTCAGTACCCACTGGTGGAGATGCATTACAAAGTGTACATTGTAAACCCATGACACCAGCTGCCAATAATGGACACAATTGATCCTCATTGCCGGGTACAAGGCCACCCCAGAAACCGACATCAATATAGATTTTTCCTCTTGCCGTTGATGTTTTTGCTTTTAAGGCTGTTACACTAATTGTTGTTGGACTGGCATTGGTTGGACGATCAATAATTGTTGTAAATCCACCAGCGGCTGCACTCTTTGTGGCCGTTATAAAACCCTCCCAATCCTTGCGTCCTGGCTCATTTATATGCACATTGGGATCGATAAGACCGGGCATTAAAACTAAATCACCAAAATCATATACAGCCTCCGATTCCGTATTATACAAATGTGTATTTACCTCTTGTGGTGTACGAAGTACTGGGGAAACAAAACAAGAAAATAATAATTAATATAAAGGATTCTGAAATAATTTATAATATTTGCTCCCAAAAATAGGCAATGGAAAATAATTTACTTTTTAAGGTGTTTAAAATTAGTTGGAAAATGTATATACATATATATAATTCCTTTAGATGCGCTTTAATTATTCTTGTTAATGTTTGAGAACTCTTCAAGTTTGAATTTTGTTTTTGAAATTTATTTTAGTTTGATGATAATTGTAAAATATGAATTACTTTTACGTATTATGCCTTCTGTATCCACTATAATGCCGCCCTGTAGTGTTTCGCCGTTTTGGCTGCCATCACCCAAAAAAATGCGACGACTCAGAAACAACAAATCCATTTGAAAATTGAAAATAAACTGAGGCAAAAGTTTATTGAAAAGCATATCTAAAAAATATATATATGCATACATATGTATATTGTGATTATGTGTTTTGATGACCTATAAAGAAATGAATATATACGACAACAAACATATAAAGTTTACAATATAAAAAATATTAAATAAAATTTGAAAAGTGAAATAAAAAAATTTAGTTTTATATTTCTATATTGTCTGAGAAATGGTTAAGATGTTTTAATCTAATTCTAATAGCTAATTATATGAGTTGGATTTAGTTAAGATTCGAAATATTATACTACAAATCGCCTTCCAAAGGGTATTTAAAAGTTTTCAAACATTTTATTTTTCTGTTTGTTGTTTTTATTTATCTATTTTTACTGATCGTTTGTTTCTTTTTTGGTTTTTGGTTTTCAAAAATAAAAAAAAAGAAATGAAAAATTTTACTCAAATGTTTGAAAAGCTTTTCTCGACACAAAGGAGAGACTTTTCTCTTTTTCACTTTTTTCTATATACATATCTCTCTTCCATTCTCTCTCTTTTTCTATTTCTTTTTTTTACATCAATTTCTCTCTGTTCGTGTTTTTTTTTTTTAAATTCACTTTTGCCGCTTTGACTTTTAATTTATCAAAAAACCATTTTTTTTTTTTTTAATTTTTATCAGCGCGTAAATTTTGTGTTTTTTTTATTTTGACAGTGGCGCCACCCAGCGGGAGCTTTACAAAGGGCCAACATGAAATTCGAATACACAAAAAATGAAAGAAAAATACAAAAAAAAATTCAAAAAAAGAATAGAAACAAACGCATACAAAAAGAATAAGAAGAAGCAACAAAAAAAAAAAAGCAACACAAGAAGCAAATAAAAAAAAAAAAATGGTTGTCGAGTTTGGAACTTGAAATGAAGTTTCCACTTGTTGTTTCGTGTGGCGGTGGTGGTGCTGCTGCTTCTGCTGGATACACAGGATACGAGACCATGTCCTTAACACCAATACCAATGCAAAAGCGTTGATGAGGCTGCAGCGAACGATACATATCCCCCTCTCCTATCCCTACACACAGAGCAAATTTACCCGCTCCCTGTCCACTCTATATATGTATATACATACATACATGAAAATTGAAGCGATTTCAGTTGTGAGACGAAAAATTGTTCTCATCGTATTTTGTGCTTCGTTGTTCGTCGTTGATATCGTTCTTGGTCGTTTTTGGTCGTCGTTATCCTCATCGTTGCTCTAGGTCCAACAACATTCGGCATCTGTTCTTTTGGTTCATCGTCATTCTCGTTCACATCGTCGTCGTTGTTGGGTCACATACACATACACATGCACACACACACACACTCAGAGACAGAAAGAACCCCACTAGCACACACACACACAGTCACACACCCCAGTATATATATGTATATGTGTATATTCAGATATATATACTCGACAAAAATTTACGAAAACTTCAAACCAAAATTGGCGCTCATTGCTCCGAGTTGCCTCGCGACAACCAGTTGAAGTTACTCTAAAAATAAGAAACAAAAAAATATACATATATATATAAATATATATCAAAAAGTAAAAAATTCAAAAAAAAAGCCGCCAAAAAAAAAAAAAAAATAGAAAGACGAACAACAAAAAAAAAAAACAACAAACGTAAAACAAAAATACAAAAACAATAAGAGATTTCAAAACAATATTTGAAAATCATAAAAAAATTTATGCATATATTTTTTTTTATGGTGAACATATTTTTTTTTTTTTTGAGATTTTTATGTCGTTTCCTTTTTTTTTTTTTTTTTGGTTGTTGTTGGCCAAGTGATAAAAAATGAATAAATAAAACATATAAAATAAAAATTAAACTGAAAAATTTCATACATTAATGTGGAATTTGTTTGTTATTGTTGTTGCTGTTGTTGCTAAAACAACAAATAAAAAAATGAAGAGAAAATGGGATCAAAATATTGAAATGTTTATTTAATTGTTAAGAAGTTGAAGTGTTAAATTTAAAGAAAAATATTTGAAATCTTGTTTTTAGTTCAAAAGTTTTTATTTAATTGTATTTTGTGTTTTGTCTTGTTTTGTTCTTTTTAATTTGATTTTTTTTTAATGCAGAATTATTAATTTAATCAAAGTGAAGGTAAAAATAATTGGAAAACTAATTTATGAAATTATGAAAATTAAAAGTTTTTGTTTAACTTTTTTTATTTATTAGTTTTTTAGTTTATGTAATTTTTGAAATAAAAGTTCAAATTAATTTTCATTTTTAAAATGTTTACATAAAAAATATTTATTCAAAGTGCAGATACAAAATTAAATCAAATGAATATTGATAAGTTTATTTGTTGCGTTAAGTAAAAAATAAATAAATAAATAAATTATTTACTTAATATTTTGTTAATTGCTTCGAGTTGCATATTTTTATATTTAATTTAGTATTTAATAATAATTAATCTAAAGATATAAATAATTGAAAGTCTTAGCATATATTTAAATTTATTTTTTTAATTTCACACATTTAAATGCATAATTTGTTTATCATTTTAATAATTAGTTTTAATTGCTACCAAAAAAAAAAAAAAAAAAATAAAGGAAAAAACGGACAAGCAAAAGTTTTCATTTACTTTTGTTAAGAATGCAATTTAATTTCCATTTAATTAAATTGTTCCACAAACAAATTTTCCACTTGAAGTTTCGCTAATTATGTAATTACATAAATTTCTAATTAGTTTTATTTGATAACAAATTTTTTTCTTCGACATTTGTAAAAGCTATTAATAATATTAACATTTCATTTCATCAAATATATATTTAAATTATACAATTCAAATACTTTTGTATTAATTACTTAACAATTTTCAATATTTGATCATGTCATATTTAAATATTTTTCTCTCAAATTATTTTGCAATATTTAAAGTCATGAAATAAAATTTGAAGATTGAAAGGCAAAGGAAAGCAAAGCCAAGCAAATCAAGAAAATATCATTATAATAATAATAATACTAAAATTAAATAACATGGACTGAAATAGAGACAGATTCAAAGAGAGAGAGAGAGAGTGAGGGAGAGGGTGAATGGGTGGCAATGGAGCAGAACGAACGAGTGGGAGAGGGAGGGAGATGAAAAGCGACTCTTTCTCTGTCTGCACAATTTATTTCTGAGTCGTTTTGGGAATTGTCGATTGTCTTTTGTGCCATGAGAATTTCAAATTGCAATAAAAGCAGAAGCCAACATGAAAATAAACAAAATGTAGTCTACTTTAAGGGGCCCATGTCAAAGCATCTGATTATTAGTATATGCATATGTGTGTATATATATATATATATATATACATATTAAGACAAATATTTACAAAGTAGATTACTGCTTATATATATGTATATATATATATATATTTCTCGATCTATTAAGAAAAAATAAAAGAAAATCATTAGAGAAAACATTTTAGAAGGAAATGTTAATTTGCTTCATTTAATTTTGGGTAAAACTTAAAATTGAATATGGTAAAAACTGTAGAAACAGTTGAAATAAAGTTAAATTAAAAACAAAAACAGATAGTAAAAATCAAGTACAACGATTTGGAATAATTAAAGAATCAAAGAGATCGAAAGGTAAGCAAAAAACGTTCGTAAAATGGGGCAATGAGAAAAAGGAAATGAAAAAAATAGAATATAAAAAGGAAACAACAACGAAAAGTAGATAAAAAAAAATACAATAAAAATTGAATCAAAGTATGAGAAAAGCAACTGAAAAAAGCTCAGAATAGAATAGAATATATAACAAACAAATAAGAAACAAATAAAATGTTTTACATAAAAATAGAAGAAATATTCAAAAAGAAGAGAAAACGAAATGAAATAGATATAGAGAGGAAATAGGAAAAAAAATTAAAAAAATAGATTACATAAGTATAAAAAAAGGAGTGCAAAATAGAAGAAAAACAAAAAAGAAAATAATATGAAGAACAAGGAAATAAAATAAAGAATAACTAGAAATATTTAGAAGCAGAGGAAAGTCTAGCTTATAAAGTACATTAAGTATATAGTATTTAGATATTTAGATATCCAACGAAAAGAAAATGCAATAAGATGTATATAAATACAAGTAAATAAAAAAAAAACATTACGCACTTTAACTAAAACTAAAAAAAATATAAGAAAAGAAAACCCAAAAAAACGGAAGTAGCGAAAGGGAAAGAGAAAAAATATAAATCAGATGGGAAAGATGAAAAGAAAAGTAAACATGATAAGTGTGAAATGAAAACAAAAGGCAGCAGAACAAAAAAAACAAAAAAAAAAAAAAAAACAACAAATTCAAGTAGCCTTGATTGAACTGTGGTTAAAACCAAAATAAAATTGAATTGGACAAAACCAACAACAACCAAAAAAAAAAAAGAAGGAAAATAAAAAAAGTGTTTAAACCATTTCAATGGCATTTGCAACCAATTGAACAATAAAAACAGTTTCGTTCAATTCGTTGTTCTTGTTGCATTTGATTGCAAAAATTAATTGCCTGTTAAATAAATTTTTTTTTTCGCTTTCTTTTTTTTGTTGCTCTTGTTTTTTGTTTTTTTTTTGTTGTTGTTGTTGGGGTTCATTCGTTTGTTTTTCGTTTTTGCTTTTGTTTAAGCCAATTGAAGCAGCAACAAGAACAACAACAATAAGAGCAACAATAAAAAATAAATAATAATAAAAAAGGACAAGCAACAAGCGAAAAAGTAATAAAATAAAAGGCACGTCGACCGGCCATCAGGACAAATCCCCACCAGAGAACTCCTCCCACTTCTCGCATCCCTCGTGCCGTCGCCCCTCCAGCAACAAAAAAATAATAAAAACAAAAAGAAAACAGAAAAAAAAACGGAAAAACAAACACACACACAGAGAGAGAGAGAGAGAGAGAGAGGGATAGAGGGAGCGAGAGACCGGAAAATAGGAGAGGAGAGAAGATAGAAAAGGAAGCCAAAGTGTCAAGTAAGCAAACATTTAATTTTGATTTATTATTAATTTCCACACGCACAAACCCAGACATGGAGACAAGAGCAGAATCACGCCCACTCCAAATAAGGAGATCAGAACGGGCCACACAAGAGGAATAGAGATAGATATATAAATATATAGAGAGAGAAAGAGAGATAGAGAGAGAGAAGCAGAGTGGGAAAGGTAAACGTTAAGGCCATAATAGCATTATGTTTGTTTGTATGCCTCTCGGTCCACCTGCAAAACACAGACATTTAAACATATATACACTCACAGGCACACAACAACAACAACAACACACACACACACACACACATACACACAACCTTACATACACACTTACACATACCCGTACCAAGGTATTTATAAAAATTAAATAATGCAAAAAGGCAAGGCTTATCAACAACAACAACAACAAAACCAACAACAAAAGCTACAACAGCAAAAAAAAAAAAAAAAAGAAAACGAGAAGAATATAATAAAAGGAAAAAGGTGAAAATTATTGTAATTACTATTTTCCATTAGTCGGAAAGAAAAATGTCTTTCCCCAATGCGTTTGGTCAAAAAGATACAAAGAAACCCGAATTATTTTTGTTAACGATGAGGAAATTGTCCGAATATATATACATATATATATATATATATATGACCCAGAAAACGCGTTTTATGAATACTCTTTCTTTTATTCTTTATACCTTTATTGCGTTTAAGAACTATTACTTATACATCTTTCGAAAATTTACGATTTCCAATTAGTTAGGTGAACTTTTATAATTCTCAACTAGTTACGACATATATAGAATATTTTTCCATTACTTCTTTTGAAATAATAAATATGGTTTTAACCTGCTCCTTATTATATATCTATTACATAATAGATAGTGAGTAAAATTTGCATTAATTAATCTCTTCAAATAAATCATTAAAAATTCTTCTGTTCCTTTATTATATTCATGATCTATTATATAGATCTTGAAAATTCTTTCAATATTTTTAAATATATATATAGTCTATATTCTGTTAAATCTTTCGTTTCCAAAACTTTTTCTTGCTTTATATTTATAAGGTTCTATAATATGGATCTTTAAAGTTCTTTCAATATACTAAAATATGGAATGTATAGTCTATATTCTGGTAAATCTTTCTTCCACTTTGATATGACAAATCTTTCAAAATAAATTTGTTTGTTAATTTCAATTTCCTATGAATTCAAAATTTTTGTGATTATAATCTTTTAAAAGATTTCTTATTTTCTTTTTGATTCAGTCAACTAATGAAAGTTAATTAATTAGCGACTTGTCGTCTTTGTGTAATCCAAAATATGAAGTGTACCCAACTGTTGCAAGGGCATTGTATAGGTAACAACGGTAGAAAGAGAGAAAGAGAGAAAGAGAGAGAGAGTGAGAGAGAGGGTGAGAGAGAGAGAGCGAGAGAGAAGAAAAGGTATTCGGCATGGACGAAATGAAAATGAAAGTGGCGCAAAGTTGTGAAATACGTGCGTTTATTTGCGTAAAAACTTGCTAGCAGATCTCCTTGAGATTACCTCCTCCCCCCTCCCCATCCCCACCTCCTCTCTCTTTCACATTTTTCACGTCCATCGTGCTGTACCACCTATCGCTTACCTATGAGTGTCCGCTCCCCCCCCCCCCCCCATAAACTCTTGTATACCCGCATGCCATAAAAGGCAGAAGCATGAAACGCGCATTGGTGGATTTAGTTGCCAAAGATGATGCGGGAATGGAATGGTATACTATGAGGGATGTCGGTGGATATTTTTTTGTTGTTGTTGTTGCGTTTGTTACTGTTTGTTACTGCTAGCAATTGCTGCCTGCAATTTTTTTTTTTTTTTTTTTTTTTGCCAGATTCCGCTACCAATTCCTGGGCATTCGTTTACCCAGAACCATTATTCCAATAGCATCCTTGTGTGTGTGTGTGTGTGTGTGCGGCTTAAATTTGGTTCCTAGACAAAGTTTTAATCCAGCTTTTGTATCTCTTTTTATTTACTTATATATATATATATATATATATACCCCACCGTTCCTCATCTTTTAGTTTTCATTTCGCCTTTATATAAAAAAATATATATTGATAAAATAAAAAAAAATAAAAAAATAAATATACAATTTAAATACTAAAATATATAATTTCTTTTTGGTTATACATTTAGAATAATTTCTTGCTTTATTTCAATAGTTTATGTTAAACATATAGTTTTATAGCCAAAATATTTCTATATATATCGAATGATTCACTGATTTACTATAATATCAATTTTCCGCGAATCGAAATTGAAGTGAACTGAAGTGGTTTTGATGCCAAAAATAATTGAGCTTGAAAAGTTGATTTCTGATGAAAAATCAAATCAATTTAAAAGGTTTCAAATAAAAAATAAAATAGAAAAGAAAAAAAAAACGAATCAAGCACATACTTATCATACAACCCTCTGTTAGCTATCATTCTTGGGATTTTCTTTTCGGCCATTCTATTTCTTTTTCCAAAAAAGAAAAAAAAAAAAAGAAAAGAAAAATGAGAATTTGAAACACATTCTATTTGCCTTTGTTTCTATTTTTTATTTTTTGGGGGCATTTTTTGATATTTTTTTCTCTCTGTGTTTCTTGTTCTTGGCTCTTTGTTTTATGTTTTTTTAGGGCCATCATTATCATCAGCCATTTGAAGCCATCTATATCCGTTGTTCTTATTGCTAGCCTTTAACTTTCTTTTCGTTGTCTTTTGTCGTTTCATTCTTTTAATGATGTTTCCTTCTTTTTCTTTTTTCTTTTCTTGAGCTTTGAGCCCTGAGCCCTGAGCCAAGAGTTTGAGTCGACGGCTTTAATTGTATTGATTAAATGGCTAATTGTGTTGTCAGGCAGAGGAGTAAAAACCAGAAGAACAGAAGAAAATAATAAAAAACAAAAAAAATGTAGAAGAAGAAGAAAAAAAAACACAAATACGGCAGTAAGACGAAACATTTAATTGTTATAAACAAGCAGGCATTAATTACAATGATTAAAATTCGACGACTGGAAATGAAACTGGAACAGGACATTCACAATAATTAGTTTGCTAGACGTTGCCTCAGATGTTTAATTAAAACTAATCGAGTTAACCACAATTCCACGCCAAAGTACAAGACATGGCTTAAATACGGACAGACAGGCAGACAGACAGGCAGGCAGACAGACTGGCAGACAGACACACAGACAGACACAAAGCACAGCTTTCAACGTGAAACAATTAACGCACAATGGAATAGGAATAGGAATACTGCATAGTATATATAGGGAATAGGGGGATGGATTCACTATCATCCAAGATATCAGTTGGCAAGATATAAGGACACTTTCACAGTGACTGCCACTTGGACTGCTATTGCAAAAGGGATTGGGACTGGGACTGGGATTGGGATTGTGACAATGCGAAACCAAAACACCAACAAGAAATGCAAACAATGGCAACAAACACAACAATAACAAACCACTTGGACATGGAATGAAATATATATATATATATAAAGAGAGGGAGTGAGATTCCACACCTTCTTCCTTTCCATTCTCCATTCCATTCACCACCTTTATTTTGCAGCATTCTTATTCTCTTTCACTTTGTTCACATCCCGTGCAGATGGAAATTTATGGAGTGGCAAAGTCTTGGTCTTGGTTTTAGTTTTAGTTTTAGTTTTGGTTTTTGTTATCCTCTTTCTGCTGTGCCATCATCCTGTCTACTTCATTACTGCCCTCTGTCTATCACCAAGTTAACCTTAAAGCAAATTAAGCTTTAAATATAAATTAGTTAAGCCAACTAAAAATTAACAAATCACATTTCAACATTTAAAACATACAAACAGAAGTCGAAATAAATATTTAATTATTTTGAGAATAATTTATTTGATGGTCCTTTTGCCAACTATATAATCGAATATTGATTGATTTTAGATAGAATTACATATTGTTTATAATATATAACTTTCTAAATATTTATATATATATAATTTATATATAATATATTAATGTAGTAAATCGATATAATTTTTCTTTTTTTTTTTTTTTTATTAATTTATTACTTGAAAAATTAGAAATGAAAAAGAAAAGAACAAAATTCATCTCGAAATACAAAGAAAGAAAAATTAAAATATTAAGCAAATTAACATAAATTCTTGAGTTTTATTTTTGCATTTTATTTGTAGGTTTATTATTTTCTTAAATTAAAAGTATTTGTAAAGTTGTTGAAACATTATATAAAATTAATTATTATTATTATTAAAATTTCTTACAATTATTATAATTTTTCCAAAAACAATCTTATAAATAAATAGTTATTGAAAAAATGATACGATATGTAAATGATATGTATAATTCTTATAAAGGAATTTTAAGGGATAAGCAATTGGTCAAGGATTCTATTCTAAAAACCTTTTGAATAGACTTCATTTTCATTAAAGAAAAATACAGAAAATTTCTTTGGGCTTTAGTTCAATTTTTTAAGTGGCTTAACTATAATAATTTTCAATTACAAAATTCATGAAATCATTTTGAATCGGTTGAAATTCAATTGAGAGTTCGGGAAACTATGTTATAAATACATAGGGATATTCATGGATTCTGTTTGATATTTTGCATTCACTTAGAAGTGTTTGGTATACTCTTTAATCCCATTATTCCAGGGTATGATCAAATGTGGGTCCAATCTTATATATATATATATATATATATATATATACTATAAATGTATGTGTATTGAATCTTTTATAATGCCCTTTATAATGCCTCGCCCACACATTCAATTGCTGCCCCTTCCATCCTACCCCTACGCCCCCCCACACTCTTCCAATTTCTGTTGCCATTACGGTACAATTTTTATGTGGCACTCAACCTGTTCAATTTCAATAAGTAATTCCCAGCAACAAGGGGAGAGTAAAAAGAGAAATGCAAACATTTATCCAAAAATAATTGCAACATATTAATAATGTCTGGACTGGAATATATGTGTGCACACACATATATATATATATGTATTATGGTTGATGGTGACCACGCCCACTCTATAGAACATCCTTCTACGTTCCCACGCAATGTTTCGCCCAGTCTTTTTATGGCTTTCAATTTAAGGCGATAAGTTAATGGCAGAGGGAGAGACAGAGAAACTGTGTGGAAGAGGGGGGACAGAGAAAGTGAGGAAGAGAAAGAGGGAAAAACAAAGCAAAAGCTGCGAATAAAAGAAATCACATGAAATTTAGTAAAGTGAGCAAGTGAATCTCATCCCCATTTGACTTTACCCTACTAACTTGGCTTGCTTAAGTTTAATATAAGCTTATTGGCTTTTGCAAGGCTGCCGCTGCTGTTATAGCTCCTCCAACCTCTCCTATTAGTACGCCCTTCCAAAAAAGCGAAAAACCAAAAACAAAAAAAAAAGAACAAAATCCGTAGAGAACATTTTGACGAGCTCAGCAAACTGAACACGCATGTGGTAAATGCCAAAAAGGATGCCAGAAAGATGCCATGCTATCATCATTATCATCATCATTATTATCATCATTGACATTGCATTTTCTGGCTACACGTAGACCAAGCGAAGCTCCATCACGCCTCTCATCACGTTACGCAATGTAATGAGATTTTGGCGCTCAGCTTCAGTGCCTGCCCCCTAAAGACAGAAGCAAAAATAACAAAAAAAAAACTAAACAGTGACAACGTACCAAAACAAACCAAGCCAAACTAAGCCGAACCAAACTGAATCGATCTAAATTGAACACACACAATATCAAGAATAATCTCCATTCCATGACTCTTCAATATCATATATACATACATACATATGCCCATAGGAACATTGGAATTCGGTACAAAAGAGCTAGAGACTAGAAACTAAAAGAACCTAGAGTACATATAAACTTTATACCACGAAGAACTAAGAACTAGGAACTAGATTCTTCTGGCTTCAGTTCAGTTCAGGGAACTAGGATATAAAGAACTAAACAACTCGAAGCTAAAAGGAACTAGAAGTATAAAGAACTAAGAACTACAAGCTTGAATAAACGAAGATTTAAAGAACTAAGAACGAGGAACTAGAAATTTGAAGGAACTAGGGTAAAAAGAACCAAGAACTGTAAACTGGAACGAACTAAGATATATCGAAATAGCAAAGAATTAATAATGGATATATGGTATATATACAATATTTCATTGACTTAGATTTTTGTAGAAAAGTTTTTCTAATCCAATTCATAGTTTAAAAAGTTTCTCAGATAGCCAAATTTGTTCCATCATATCTCTAATTGAGCTCCTTTTACTTATTTGCTGATAATTAAGGCAATTAACTTTTCAGTTAAACGCTTGAGTTGATTTTATTAAGTCATTATTTTATATGCGGAACAACACAAATTATTAATAATTAATATTTCTTTCATCTAAAATGTAATTTTGTTTGTCTAAATGAAAAACAATTTTAATTTAATATAAAACAATTTACCTATTTAAAGATTATGGCCTTTGGGGTAATATTAAGCAAATGTTTTTTGTGTTTAAAAATGTTTTAATATTAAACAATGAACAAGAATTTGTGCTCATAATAGAAATGCCCAAGGGCAAGTCTACATACATACATATATACATACATATGTATGTATAATTTAGAGGAAATCGTGACACCAGCAAACTAACTAACTAATTTGTTGATAGAATTGAAATTTGCGACATCATTAGGGATGCCTGTAATAGAAAACTAAAGATATTCTTAAATTTCATCTGACTTTAACATAATTTTTTTTTTTGGTGTTTTCTTTTTTTCGGTTATGTTGCCGTTATTACGTTTCACCAATCTGTGCGTTCATATTGAAGAACTTGTTGAATGGAAATCTTGTGTTCGCATAGTCATTCCTCCCTCAAGGCACATGGCCATACACATACATGCATACATACATACATACATATATATACATGTACATATACATATACATATAAGTGAAAGGTGTCTCATATTAAAGCAATGCGTTAAACGAAGGCCAACCGCCTCATACTCAGTGTCACACACACACACAGACACAGACGCAGACACGGATACGGACACGGATACGGACACAGCTGGTAGCCAGGCGACGCCATCATTGCCAACATCGTTGTCGTGGCCATTTCTGCCACATCTTAACGGAAAGCAAAGTAGCACTACGCTGCTTTCCTTCATACTTTTCCCTCTTTCTTTTATTTTCTTTTCTTTTTTCTTATTTTTTTTTTTTTTGTATTTTATTTATTATTCTTATTTCTTTCGCAACACCAGTCCTGCCCCCTTCCCCCCAACCATTTCTTGCACCACTCTTAACTTGTGGTTTTTTTTTTTCCTTGGTTGGCCTTTCTTTTCGTCAACTTGTTGCTCTACGCTGCTTTTGTGGCAACGCAACGGGAAGGGAGACGGTAACGGGGGCGGCGATGGCGATGGCGATGGCGCCGCCTTTTGTGCACTTGAGTAAAGGCAAAAATAATATACGCATGACTGGCGTATGCTAATAATCAAAAGAAGGGCCTAAATAGAGTTTGGGTCTTTGGTCTTCTTTTTGATGTTCGTTTTGTGGCCATATCCTGTAGTGATTTTCTGTCTCGTTTAATTAAGCATCAGGACCTCCTTGAATGCATTTAGCAAACGGTTTTACTGTGTGTTTGCTTGTGTGTGTGTGTGTGTGTGTGTTTTGAAAACAATTTGTGGCCA
The DNA here is from genome assembly GCA_018150375.1 of Drosophila sturtevanti. Classification (NCBI taxonomy): domain Eukaryota; kingdom Metazoa; phylum Arthropoda; class Insecta; order Diptera; family Drosophilidae; genus Drosophila; species Drosophila sturtevanti. The sequence goes on from JAECWJ010000378.1 coordinate 1,412,760, forward strand.
AGTTGAGGCTATCCTAATGCGATTTAATGAAAGAATGCCCTTCATACAAAGTGAAATCAAGAGTATAAACGTAAACCAAACACACAGAAAGAGAGAGAGTGAGAGAGTAAAAAGGGAGAGAGATTGAGAGAGTGAAAGGAAGGTTGATAGACTGACCGTTTTGCTCGTTTAATTTCATGCACAAATTTGACAGCTATTGGACAGGCAAAGTGGATGTAAGTGTTAGTGAAACAGGGTGCGGTTCTTGCGGCTTAGTTTGCAATAGTTTTCAATACAAGGGAAAAGAACGAAATTTCTAGCAATAACATTTTCACTTCTCTCCAACTCTCTCTCTCTCTCTCCTATTGACTTTCTTTGCAATTTAAATTTTATAATACTCTACCAAAATTCCTTAGTGGCAGCTTGCAATGTTGCAATTTCTCTCTTGACTGAAATAAATATTTTTCAAATGTTTCGATAGCGTTTAAATTTTCATAGTCTAGCAAAAAAAAAGAAATAAAATAAAAATGAGCATTTCATATAAGCTTGCAATGCGGTGCGTATGCGTGATATCACGTATACGCCTGGCATACATGTCGCATGGGTAATTAGCCACAATTGTTAAATAAAATAAAATGATTTTTAGCAACTTTTCCAGACAATTTAAATGCTACAATCGAAAATTATATTTATTTTTTAAGTATTTCTGATTAATGAGTTTGATATATATGCACCCTATATAATGTTAACGCCATTGGGCATATTAGCTGGATAATATTTCGGTTAATTGTGTAGAGATCTATCTACATATATTCCAATCATATGTTATAACCGCTAGATGGTGCCACTGGGAACTAAGGGTACACTTAGGTCTTCTTTCTTTTTGAGAATTATTTCAGAATTATTTTTTTTTCCCCTTGTACCTATTCTTGTCAACCATTTTTGCACTTCTTCTTTATCTTTATCTGCTTTTTGTGGGTCTGTCAGCTTGTCTGTCGGAATAAAAGGCAAAAAAAAAAACTGAGAAAAAAAAGAAAGAAATATATATATACAAACAGAACTGAAACGAAAAGAAACCATCAAAAAAGTTGGCAAAGCAACAAGCTGCGATGGCGACGATGAGAAATGCCGCAATAAAGGAAAGCACTGTACATTGAGTCCCCATCCCCCCTCCTATTTCCCCCCCGCTCTCTCTGTCTCTCCCTCTTAGTCCCTCTCTCCCTTGTTTGTTTTCTTTCTCTTTTTTGCTTTTCCTCACTCACTTTCTTTCGGTCTTTTGGGCAAAGCTCTTTTCTACAGTTTTTCTTTTTGCTTTTTTCTTTTTTTGTTTTTTTTTTGTTGGTTGTTGCTTTTGCCTGTTGCGCCTTTTGCGTGTCTCTTTGCCTCGTCCCTTTCCACGGCTCAATCAACAATGGGCCAATGCCAAAATGTCTCGTTCTGCCTTTTTAACAAGGCAACTGACGCCTATGAAGCCACCACATCCTCCCCCTTCCCCTCCCCCGTTCACCTCTCTATCCCCTTGGCATCAGTTTCTACCCATACTACTATGTTCTTTCCTCCACTTCTCCTTTGTACTGTTATGTTCCCTCTTCTATTCTACTGTTTGTGTTTACCCTCGAGCAACATTTTATCAATACACCACCTCTCCTCTTCACTCCACAACACCTCCAAGACAGAACAGAAAAAAAAGAAGAAATTTAAGAAGCAGAAGAAGAAGAAAAATGTATGCCTCCACTGTCTGCCTATCTGTTGTTGCTTCTGCTCCCATTTTCCTTTCTCTTTTCTTTTCTTTTTTTTTTTTTTTTTGTTCGTCTGTTTGCTGCTGTGGCAACAATTTATGAAATAACTTTGGCAATGTTACCCAACCACCCAAGCACCGAACCAACAAACCAACCACCCAACCACCAACCCACCAACCCACCTACCTACCTACCTACCTATCTACCAAACAGCCCTTCCATCAATAGAAGTCGCGTAACAGATACACAAACTGAACTTTAACTGAGTGTGTAAGCAATACAACATACAAAATCGTGTGACGAGTCAAAAAATACAAAAAAAAAAAACAAAATAAAAAAAAAAGGAAAAATACTTGCGACAAGCTGAAAATTGTAAGAAAATGAAAGTGTAATACAAGCAAACGCAGTGACAAAAACTGTGTAAGCAACTGAGAAGGAGTGAGAGTATATGAGAGAGAGAGAGACAGAGAGAAAGAGAGAGAGAGAGAGAGGACTAAAATAAAGGCATGCTTGATTCATGCCCCCCCTCCCTCTCTCTCTCTCTCTCTCAACATAGTATTAATACTGCTCCCGATGGGCGCTCAGCTGCGTTTCAACTTAAGTAACATTCCACATTGCAAAGTCGATTTCGATACTTGCCTTGCCACACGCGTTTTTCATTCTCGTCCTTGCCATGTTTTGCATACATGAGAGTTATAGCACACACACACACACAGAGCATCGGTAGTGTAAAGAAAATGTATACTCATGTATATATACATTTATATATGCTAAAGCAGATAAATTGTATAAAAAGATATGTTGCAATCGATTCCTATTTAATGGCAGAAAAACCCTTCAAAAATTTACTTAACTGAAAATACATCATCAAATTTCAACTTTATATCTCGGTACATATATAAACTATTATATTAACCTAGAAATAGAGAGAAAAAACTCAATTGAAATGATCAACGAATTTGATTCTTTATCTATAAATTTTCTACTTGTATTTTATTACCTTAAGGTTCCGGCCAATATAAAGAAATCAAAAGAAATTTATTCAAATTGGATAAATACAAGTGAATTATAATGAAATCGAATCTAAAATTGAATCACAAATAGCTGTAAATTGTATAGAAAAGATTTTGCATTGACTTCAAATCTAATTCAATAATATTAACATAAAGTTAGAACTTATAGCTAATCATATTACAATTGAATGTTAACTTTATTGAATCACAATCAAAATCGAAATTATTAATACTTAACAATTTTTATATTAAATTGTTTGTTTTCTTTTTATTCGAAATGAACTTTGATTAGAAACTGTATTAAAATTCGTATACAAATTCAACATTTGCTACTAAAGTTAATAAATATATTTCTTAGTATTTCATTAAAAATCCAAATTGAATCAATTTTAACATTTCTTCTATATAACCAATTGAACTTTAAATAGCATATTCAAAATTCTGCTTTCAAAAATGTTTCAAATTATGTCCTAGATAATTTGAAATCTTAAATAAAGTCAATAAAAATAAGAGTTTTATAATCAAATTAGTAAAAATTATAATTTTTAATATATAATTATAATTTTTCATAAGGACACATTTGCGTGTAATCGAAATATCTTTTCAGTCAGTAAGATAATTTTATTGCATATCAATAGAATCAGAATTATATATTAAAACAATTTGATTTCAAGTATATTTCCAAATCTATTTAAACATATTTATACAGAATTATTGGAAATTATTATTATTTATATAGGCAAATTAATACTCAAGTTCAAAAAATAAATTTCAAATGCTAATTAATTGCAATTAATAGTAAAAACTAAAATTCAATTCAAAATCTTTTCAAAATCAATAATAATAATATTAAATAAAAATAAATTATTTTTTGTCATTTAAATAAATGATTTATAACTTTGTTTGCCCTCTATCTAGTATTTCTATAGCTACCAACTTATTGTATATATATATATACCTCAATCTATATTATTATTACTATCTTTTTTTCACAGTAATTTCAAAATCCTTTTTTGCTTCGTTTTTTTTTTTAGTTTTTTTTCCCACCTCCTATTTATTTTTTTTTTGGTTCTTGTTCTGTTTTATTTTTTGACAAGCGAGCTTTTTACTTACATACAATCATCAAAATTTATAAGAAAAGTTAAGCGCAGAGGCTAAGGCAAATATTTTGGAAAAGTTCCGCTAACTCGTCTCACTCTGCCTACAGATTCCCTTCTTTCCGACTGGCCCTGATGGTTGGGAAAAACTAAATCAACTCAAAGCCAGAACAAGGCAGAAGTCGATGATGGGTTTCGGTTAGGTTAACTTGGGTTGAGGTTGCTTTGCGGTGGCTTCATTACGAGAATGCTTCTTCTCATCATGTTGAATGTTGGATGTTGGATGCTGGATGATGATGATGATGATGATGATGATGCGGATGCGGGGCATGGCAAAGAGGGAAATGCAAACTACCAAAAATTTGTTTTTGTTGGTAAAAATTTGAGCAGATTTCTTCATGTTTGCAGGCTTTTTGCAATTATTTGATTTTTTTCCTCTTTTTTATTTTATATTCTGGAGAAGGGATCAATAAAATAAGTTTAAAAATAGCCAGGATAAGCATTGGCATTGGCAATGGTAGTGACAGCAGAGAGAAGGCTGTCGTCGACGGCGACGCCTCATAAAAAGGCCTGCGTGGTAAAAAAAAAAAAAAAAAAAAAAAAGAAATTTAAAGACGATGCTATATACTTAGATATTGTATGTATAGATGAAGGGCAAGGAAATGATGGGGTGCGGGTGCCTTGGTATTAAATGGAAGGGGAAAAAGCAAACTTTGGGCAACTTTGTTTACTCAATTAGTTGTTTTTGTTATTTGCTGGTTCGCTGGAGATCCCGAAGGCAAGAGCCAGCTCCTCATCTCCCTATTTTTATTATTATTATTACTTTACTTTTTCTCTCTCTTTTTTTTTTTTTTTTTTTTTTTTTTTTTTTGTGATACAAAAGATTTTTGGATGGTTTTTAAGGGATAACGATAGAAGAGGGCGGGCTGAGATGGGTTGGGGATGGTGTGGGCAAGGGCCGCACTAATTGGCTTAGAGCGACAAGCGAAAATTAACTTTTATTTTCAAGCTTCAATGTAAAATAATATCAAATAAAATTCCATCCAGCTACATCATCCTGACTTTCACCTTAGTCCCTCTCACCCCTCTCTGGCATTATCAAATTCCGACCCCTCCCTCATGGCCGTGCGCTTTAGCCACAGAGAGTGAAAAAGTTAACAATGCGGCCTGATAGAAGCTAAGAGCAAAGCGAGAGAAAATCGGTAAAATCAACAAAACACACGCAAGATAAACAGCCGCAGGAAAAACGTAACAAAAGTAGTATGATATACAAGACGCAAAGAATTCAAAAAAAAAAAAAAAAAAAAACAAGAACGAAGGTAGAGAGAAAGGGAGAGTGACAGAGATAGCCAAAGAAAGAAGAAGGTTTCTTGAACGATTTTGTGGTTAGTTGGTTGGTCTAGTCGTCCGTTTAAATTGTAACAAAAGTCAATTGGCCCTATCAATAAGGCAAAAGTTTTTCGCCTAAAACTTTTGTTATCCTTACACACCCACATCCATTTACCCGCACACACACACACACACACACACACACTCACACACTCATACACAGATACACAAAGATAAAGATAGAAATTTTATTGCTATATTTATTGATCTATATGTACATATGTACATATATACGTTTGCCTGAACTAACTTGAAATTAATAAATACCAATTAACTATAAAATGTCAATTATTTTCACATACATACATACATATGGGCATTTCCGCGGTCGCTCGGAAGCAAAATAAAACTTTATATGTTGAGTAAATCTAACAAAATCAAATATTTTACAATTCATCACTAATTATTTTTTGTAGTATTATGAGAGTTTTATCAAACGTAAAAAAAATTGAGAGCCTTCGGTTTTTAGTTTTTGAAATAAAAGTCAAAAAAGAGCGGTCACTCACGCGACTTAAAATAGCCATGGCTTTAGAGATCATTGCTAACAATAGTCAAACTCTGCGAATTGTGTGAGAATTTTGAACTTTAAGTAATTTTTCCCTAAATCAGAGATGTCAAGCTTTATTATTAGACTTATGATTTTTCAAAATTTTTCCTGTTCTGTTTTTCAAATGTTTTTTCTGGGTCACTCACGCAACATTTTTTCCACTGCTGTTTTCAGTGCAGTTACATATACAATTATAGTCATTTTATTAGTATTTAAGCTAAGAATGTAAACCAAAATAAAAAAAGGGATATTCATGAGGTGCAAAGGACTAAAAAATACTCTATTCATTTTAAGTAACAGAAAAGAAGAAATTAATTTATTTTTATTTCAGATTATCAAATATATATGTACTATATTAATTTAGATAAGATTTTTGAGAATAGGCGGTAGGCGCTATTTTTATTTTATTCTCCTTGTTGCATGAAGTTTAAAAATCGACTTCTATTTGATTGTTTCCCATTTTTTTCCTGTAATTCCGGGACAATTCTCTTTGTTTTGCTCTTGTGGGTCATTTTTAATTTTACTCTATATATGTATATAGATACAAGATATAGATACTTTGATGAAAGACATAATAAAGAAACCAATTTTATATTACTTGTCAATAACATTTTATTTGGAATACATTTAAAATCAATATTCAGACTTGTTTTACAAATTGAATTTCCATTTGCTATGTATATGTAAGTATATACATACATACACATGTAAATATGTGGTAATAGACAGCTTGTAAACATTTGAGAAAAAAAAGAATCACAGCATTAAAAAGCTTAGTTTAATTTGAATTTAATTATTAATACTCATATCTTATGTCCTCTTATCTCTTAAGCCGAATTAAATGTTCAAAATTGAATGTAAGCAAATTGCATTGCAATTAAAACAAACAATGCATGTGACACTAACGAACACAAACAAATAAAAGAGAGAAAAAAAGTATAGCAATTATTTCTTAACGTATAGCCACCAGGCAGCAAGTGAACATTTTTACCGTATTCTAAATAAGAATTTCTAATAATAAAATTCTAAGAGCATTCAGTTTAATGCTCTTAAAATTATTTTGCGATCATTGCGGTAAATATTCGGCTTGTTGCCGAAAGAGTTCGTCAACCAGAGGATACGATTCGCTTTAAATTTTGCCCTCTCTCTTTCTCTCTCCTTCTCTCTATCGATCTCTTTAAGTTAGAGTAAATAATTTGACATTTATGGCCTAGTTGAGCTATCAAATAAATATTTACAATTGATGTAGAAGATATTAATCGACCCTTGTAATTTATGCATTTCACTTAATTGTCCAATGACAGTTGCCAGCTACCACTTTCTATATATAAATACATGTATTGGTTTTTATAGAAATTTATTAAGAAACGAAAAAAGAAAAAACATGAGAAATAAAAATAAAAATTACAATTTATTTAAATTATTATTTTGCCAGCTCCTAAGCCCAAGCAATTTGCATTGTTCCTACATCCCTTTTCTGTCTTCGGCCCATATACAAGCTCTAGAATAAGGCCACTTATCTGGAGGACGACTATTCCCAATCGAAGCAACTATCTGTCTATACACAGAGGATCAGGTATCCATCAATATTTTTAAAGCCAGACTGTGACACAGTGAAAGAAGGATAGAGAAAGAAAAATAAAGTAACAGAGAGAAAGAGAGAGAGAGAGAGAGAGAGGGAGGGAGGGAGAGGGAGAGAGAATATGCCAACATTTTCTGTGTTATTATTATTTTCAAAGTCCCCTACACACACAGAGAGTATTGAGGGTTTGTGTGCCACTTAAGTGTGAGTTAGTGTGTGTGTGTGTGTGACTGTAAGTCGAAGCAAGCCAAATGTAAATATTTTCAAGTCTGTAAAGCATTTAAAGTTTAACTAAAATATTCGCTTAAAATTCTGCTTTTATTTTGTATACATACATAAGTAAAACTTTTCTTGTTTTTCCCTTTTTTTTTTTGTTATCGTTTTTACTCTTACTTATGTTGATTAACCTTGGAAATGTTTAAGAAATGAAATCAATTTTTAGGGAAAACACTTACTACAGTAAAAACACATTTGAGTTGACCGCTCCAAACGATATTTTGCCCATAGGGAATATATTTGTATATATGTATATGTATGTGGGTGTTAATTTTGTTTTGGGTTCCAATTTAATTTAAAACACAATTTAGTTTAGTAGAAACAGAGCAGTGATATAAATTTTGTTTGTTTTTCTTTGAAAATAATCGCATTTAAATCCCGAACTTTCACTGTATATCCTTCAATTTATCCCTCTCCTTGTGGCGCTCTCGCGTCTGTCTGCCTTTTGCTTGCTTATTGATATGGCAAACAGATTTTCGCAATTACTTTTAATGAAAGGCAAACGGATGGGAATGTGAATGAGGCAACTTACGCTTACGATGAGTGCCGAAACGACAGTTGGTAGACTTCCCCATACCCACACTCCCCCCCTCAACCAAATCTCCCCATGCCCATTTTGGTCCTTCCCTAAAATAATCAGCAACAACATTTCCTGTTATTGCACACCCACTCCACTCCATTTCTCTCGTTTTCGGTATTTACTCCCTCTTTCAGCCTCAATCGCTCTCCCTCTCTCTCTCTCTTTCTGCCTCTCTTCAGCCTCCTTACTCCCAATATAGTGTACTCTTTCGTTAAATTTCTGTTGCATTTGGGTCAAGGTTTCCGCCGTTCGCCTGCAGCCGCTGCCTGCCCTCATTTTTTTTCCTTTCTTTCTTTCTTTCTTGTTTTTTCTCATTGTTATTTTTTTTTTTGTTCCCCCAATGCCAAATGCCCTTCTTATGTATATGGAAGCAAACCCACACCCATTCAGACAGCCAGTCAGTCAGTCAGCCAGGCAGAAAGGAAGCATTAAATTGGCATCAAGATCAAGGTTACTTCAATTGTTGATGACTGCAATTTGTATAGATAAAGTCAGAATGAAGTGAATAAGTGAAAATCATTTTTAATCATTTTAATACAAATCGTTTTATGTAGGTACTATGTATTATTATTATTATTATTATTTTGTTTTGTTTCCACAATATGTTGTTTATTTGTTTTTTTTTTTTTTAAGTATAAAGTGCAACGATTAAATTTAAATAGATTATGGAGTTGCTTCTTAAATTGCAGTTGATTTGACCAAAAAAAAAAAAAAAAATACAGGAATTAAATTAAATTAGTAATTATTATATTATTTTACTTTGTGAAAGTGAAATTGAAATTATGTTTAATTAATATTTAATATGACAATAAATATGTTTTAGTTTACAGGTGACCTTGGGTTTATGTCGCTTTCAATTGTAAATTTGTTTTTGAAAATATTTTCGTAAATTTAACAAAACATTTCGCTGATTTATTTGAAAATAATATCATTATTTTTTTAATATCACACTACACATTTAAGAAAAAATGGTTTAAAAATTTCCATATTGCTTTTTAACTTTCAAATTTAAAATAAAAATAAAGCAAAAAAATGAAAACCAGGTCTTTAAATGGTAGTTAAGTTGGCTAGAAAGAAAGTGAGACTTAGCCTGGTCACTTAAAATCGTTTAGTCAAAGGCTTAAACGAATAAACTTTACTTATTTACCTATTTTACAGCTTTTGAAATTAACAACTAGTTAAATCCTATGAGAAAGTGCCCTCAATTTATTTGAAAGGCTTACAGTAGAAAAAAAAAGAGAAGAAGAAAATACAAATAAAAAGTAAAAGAAACAAAAAAAATAAAAAATAAATGAAATGAAAAGAAAAGAAAAGGAGTCGCAGGTGACCAAGCAACGCTTATCATTTGTGCCACAGTCAGGTTATCTACCTGGCAATGGAAAATGGCATTTCTACCCTCTACCTGGTGCTTTCCCACTCCCCACCCCCACTCCCCGCTTATTATTTCATACCGTTTCGACTGGTGCACCTGTGCCACAACCCCTACACCAAGTTTTTATATACAGATTCACCTGAACGAACATAATCCACAACTTTTTGCAAAGCTCGTTTAATGTTCCTTTAATGGCCAAGCGACGCTCGGTTAATTGTATGATTTTTGGCCAGTTTATTTAGCCAACGCGCTTTTTAATGGCCATTCCATGGTTGGGCAATCGGTGTCGGTGAGTTATACAGTGAAAGAAGAGAGAGAGAGAGAGAGAGAGAGGGAGACAGAAGCTGTGCTTTATTGATGGCTCGAGGCTTTCACATGTAATGGCCATGTTTGTGGGTCTCTAAAAGTTATGCGTCTGTGAGACTATAATGACGACGTATTCATGTCTCCACGCCTCCATCCATTTATCCACTCTCTCTCTCTCTCTCCTCATCCCCCTACCCCCCCACCAATCCCCCTACCACCACCTATCATTTTGTCAATTTGTCAGGCTGTCAGTTAGCTGCTTTGATGGTTTTACTGGGCATTTTGTGGTTGCCTTTAGGACATGCCCTAAATTTTTCGTTACTCTGCGGGATTGGATTTCGTCTTCATCTACTTACTTGTTATTTTTTCTTTTTTTTTTGTTCTTTTTTTTATATTTTTCGCTTGTTTCTACTTCTTCTTCTTCTGCATGGTAAATAACTTAATTTATGCGTAGGCGGTGAATTGTTCTCTTAATAATCTAATCGTCTATCTATTTCCCTCATTCCACTCACAGCTTAAGTTTAAGATTAAACATGAATTTAATGTTCTCTTTTTGATCGGTGATACGATTCTCTTTTTTTTTTATAGTTCTTTGATTAATTATAAAGATATGACTAGTTTTTATATAGTTTTTGCTTGAAAACTTATTAAGACTAGAAGGACGTTTATTAAATGGTGGCTCAAATTAAAGTCAAAGATATAGTAATGATTTTATAACATCTCTATATATATTTTATTTTTATCACTATAATATCTGTATTCAACTTGATCTGCAATAAAAAATGGCTAAGTTATAACTTCTTTCTGAATCATTATCTCAGAAAAAAAAACAATTCATATTGATTCTATATTAAAATATTGATTATAAATAGTAGAGAGTTTATGTGTAGTTCCATTTTAGTTTTCAAAATTTCTAAATATATGAAATATAAAAAATTAATTGCTTTGCATAGAAATTCGTTTAGACAAACACATTTATGTATTGGAATTCAAATCACAGAGAAATATCGATCCTTAATCTATATATATACAATCTATATATATATATATATATTTATTATACTTACATATGTATATGATAATGACATTTAACAACAAGTAAACAACTTAATAAGATATGCCATACAAATTTTGATATAAGTATATTGAAATGGTTAATACAAATGTATGATATGAACACATAAGTTGATATGATTTGTTGGAATTCCGTTTAAGGGGTAATAATTTAACACAATTTTCAATTTCGCACAAAATTTCAGCACTTGAAAAACCATAGAAATTCCTTTGGCTGTAATAATTTCAACTTATCATCCGTTTTTATTAGCCATCCCAAATGCTTTTGGGTTGGTGGCACTTGTGGCAAGCCACTTGGAGCTTGCTGCTTAACAAACACTTGAATTTGGTATGAGAGTCAAAGCATGCGGCACTAGGAAGAGACAGGCACACACACACACACACACACACACACACAGAGAAGAAGTAGGGACTGTATGTATATATATCTATATATACATACATACATATATGGCTAAAAAGTTGATGGAATGAAGCAGAGCCACACAGCAGTGACAAAATGAAACATTATGATGACAGTTGTGCTTAACAGCAAAACAAAAAAAAAATATATATATATATATATATATGTATATGTATATATAAAGAAACCAAAATTAAAATTGAAAATGGCAAAATAATGAATTGTAAATTGCTTCAAAGCATACTTTAATATATACCAACCAATAATAAACAATATAAAACAGTAATATATATGTAAATTTATATATGTATATATATTTTTATCGTTATATTACAATCGATAACATGATAAGCCACGAATTAACCTAATCCTCTCGTTATTCAAATTATCAATATTTACTCATATACATAGAAAGTAATTGCTGAAAGTTAACTGACTCTAGAAATAACATTCATTATAATTTAACACACGTAATAACACGATTTTTGGTTTATAATACATATATATATATCTTGCCAATTCAAAAAAAAAAAAATATTTCTAATATTACATTAAATTTTTGTTGAATATTTAAATATTTAATAAAAAAATGTATATCATACATACTATTGTAAAATAGTTTAGTCCTTCTATGGAGTAGCTTTTTGGTAGAAAATTCATATAATCTTTATGTAAATATATATATATATATATATATATATAAACTGCTGTTCAGCAAAGTCAAAATTGAAATTTAAAACTTGTAGCATTTGATTTACAATTCAATATGTGTATGTTGCCTTTTTTTTTTTGTTGTTTTTTATTTATTTATTTATTTTTTTTTTTTTTGTCGCTCAGTGTATAAGCATATATATGTATGTTGGCATATTAATTTATTTATTATGCTGCGCAATAAAAATCAAATAAAATTTTGCTCTCCAACATCCTTTTTCGTGATTCTGTTGCTGTTGCTGCTGCTGCTGCTGCTGCTATTGGCAGTGGTTTTCCTCCTACTTTTCCTACTCCTCTTACTTCTCTTTGGCATGCTGTTGATAGGAACCAGTAAAGCCACCTCTTCATCTGGAAGCCCCGAATCTTTCGTTGCTTGTTGGCAGCAAAAATTGAAAACTAAAATCGATTTCCGCTTGACAAATAACTTAAGTGGCAGTTTATATACGCACACACGTATAAACACACAGACACACACACACACACACACACACATATATGCACATGGTTGGTTAGTGATGGTTTGAGTTTGAGTGTATATATATAGAGGGAAAGAAATATTCCACACGATTAATTTTTGCGATCCATTAAAAAGATTTACTCAAATTGACAGAATCATTGAGAGCATGAGATGTCCTTCGGCAAGTAAAAATGTTGTCGTCCTCCAGCCTGGCCCTGGACCTTACATACTGATGAAAAATGCTATGCCAACATTCCCCCCTCTTTCTCTCTCTCTCTCTCTCTCTCTCTCTCTCTCTCAGTCTCAGTCAGCCAGTCTGTCTGTCTGTCTGGTCTGTCCGTCTGGTTAACTGCACGCACAAGTGTCTCAATTTGCATGACTCAAAGCCTGGGCCAAAAGAGTCCATAGCCACCCGCTATTGCCTATCCATAGTTACATTGGGTACAAGAGTCTTTTTTCTACTTTGTATATGGCACATTAAATGCATGTAATCATAAATTCACACTCATTATGAGATTTAGCCAGATAAAGCAGTTAGCATTATGCTTGCCGTTAACCGTTGTTACCCATCAAATCCGGCTACCACCCATACCGCCATACCGCCATACTGCCAACCAGCCAACCAACCAGCCAATCCATCCATTTTGCCTATTGCCCATTGTCCCTGCTACCCTCCTTTCTAGTTCAACGAGCAACAATAACAACATCCAACGGCAGCTTAAATAAAATTGAATTTTTTCTTCTTTATATTTGCTTCTTTCTGTTTTTTTTTTCTTTTTTTTTAAATAGAATTTATGTGATTTTTATACCCTACAAAGCACACACTAAACTAGATCAGATATATCAGTTTGTGAATAAAACAAGAATGAAAAGGATTAATTTCAATTTGAATGAAACTCTTTATTCAAAAATAATTTTCAAATAACTTGGAATAATAAATAATAAAAAAAGTAGATTGAAATAGTACTAACAATAAATTTAATTGATTTAACATATTTATTAATTGATAAATTGAAAATTAAAGAACAATATTTAGATATTTTTTTTTTTTTTTTTAAGATATTTAACAAAATTATGAAATATTGTTTATAACTAAAAGTGAATTAAAATTAGAAAATTTCCTTTTTCTTAATCCAATTTATAAATTATTTCACAATTAGGTTATATATCCTGTGATCTAGTCAAGATCATGAGTAAATATTATGAATACAATTCTATATAGTTTTTTTGCTGCCATTTATGGATGATTTATCAAAATGATTAATTTGACAGAATGTTAATGTTTGTTGTATCTTTACAATTGTTGGCAATTTGAAGTACCTAATGGATATCTCTTAGGTCGATACAATTTTAAATGTCTATAATGTTGCTGAAAAATGCTTTTTAGTTAGAATGTACGGGGCCGAGCACTCGCACTGTGGCAAGCGGACCACAAAAGCCTCACCCTTTTTACCCCTAACACATTCGCACAATATCTCTGTACGAGAAAGAGAGAAAGCATATGATTTACATACATGTATACATATACATATACATATATATATAGAGAGAAGATATATATACATATGTATGTATATGTACCTATATAATAAGAGTAAAAGAGAAATATAGATGCTGTTTACCCTTTCACATTTTGCCACTTCACTCGCGCCGCATTTGTATAAAATGTAAATTAAGTTAATGGTAATAAAGTGTCTATTATGTAAGCACAGCTATATGCTGTGCCATTGTATGCGCGTATGTATGTGTGTGTGTGTGTGTGTGTTTGGAAGTGTATTTATATCTATCTATCTATCCTTATCTGCTTTTATGCTATTTACTTTTGTAAATGTATTAAGTGATTTCAAATTAGAGGCTACACAAAATGTTGCCAAATTGTTTAACAAAGAGGAGTAAACTAACTTTGTCATTTTATGCATCAGACAGACACACACACACACACACACACTCGGGCATGAATATACATATACATTTATATTTATATGTATATCGATAAATGCTAATTGAAGTAAAATTGATTACAAATTAACGATATGGCCATACACAAGCCAGCCCCCATAAATATGCAACATAATGTTGAACAAGTTTTTCGATACAGGTGGAAACAAATGGAATGAAATTTTTGGGAACATTTGGAAACGAAAGAAATAAGCAAAATGTATGGCAAAAGTATGCCATGAATGGTGATAAAGGTGAGAGTAAGAGAAAGTGTTAGTGGGTTGGGGGGGTAACCGGCATTTGTGAATGTGACAGAGAGCGAGAGAGAGCGAGATAGAGAGAGAGAGAGCGCATAATTAACGTTTCATTGAGCAATTTGAATATCTAAGCATTTGATGGACGTGGCAATTTGAGCAGCTGCTCGCCAAAGTCCTTCCAAAGCAAGTACCAGTACTAGAGCATTGAAAAAGCAAACAAGGATGGGCAAACAAAAATGTTGCGATGTGAAAAGACATGCAAATTGTGAAGTTTATTGTCAATCGGTGGATATTTTATGCAAATATCAAGAGTTTCATTTTTTGCTTTGTTTAGTGTTACGTTAACGTATATATACATATATATATATATATATAATAAACGATTTAGCTGTCTACTGTTGATAAGCCAACTAGATTTAGTCTTTGTTTATGGTAATTAATCGGATCATAAAATTAATGCGAAATTAAAATGTTATTTTCAGTTTGATTTATCAAACAAAACAAGTGAAACAATAAATTTGTATTATGTATATATGTATATATAAGTATATATTAAATACAATCAATTTATAATATTAAACACTTTGAAAAGACCTTTTAAGTTATTTATTTAAAATGATATTATTATGATTATAATATTTATTTGTATTTAAAATGAATGAAAAGGATTCCTCTTTGAATTTGAAAAAGTTTGATTTGATCATATATTAAACATTTGAATTATAATTAAACTCAATTGTGTAGACTGAACTTTAAAAACCATTGATTTAAATATATGTAATTTGTTTAACTAAAAGTATTTTTTTTTTTTATATTGCAATCTCTGTTTGCAAATTAAAACTAAAACCTTTTAACTGAAATTATATTTATTCTGATGTAAATACAACACATATTTAGTATATGCGTGTATTCAATCTATTTACAATAGAATGTAATTTGTAAAGAATATGTAATAAATGTATATATGTATATACATATGCATATACATTTACAAAGGTATATATGTACATATATGTATATGTTTATATATGTACAGAATGCAATATGTCATAACGCAAATGAATTTTTTTCTAAAAGCCATAAAAAAGCAATCGAACGTCGACTTTGGGTTACCCAGGCCCAGGTGAAATTTCTAAAGTTTATTTAAATGATCTAAGTATATTGTGGAAAACAATGCTAGATCTATATATACATATATCTATTAGACATATTATAATCATAAAATAAATAAAAACATAAAATAAATAAATTACTTCAGTTCAGATAAAGATAGAATAACTAATGGTGGGATATTAATATCAAATATATTGAAATTATATAAATGAATGAAAAATATAAATTGATAATTATATATGTAGCTTATTCCAAAAAGTTATCTATATATTAGAGTAGATTAAAATAAAGTAATATACTCTTGAATATTTAACTAGAGCATATAGAGACAATTCCATTCATATGAATTATAAATTTATAGATACAGAAATACCTTTTGCATAATTGAAAACAAATAAAACAGAATTAATCAAACTGAAAGTTTATAAAAGGGAAAGGTAGAGAAAGAGAAAGAGAAAGATAGATAGAGAGAGAGGGAGAGATAAAAGGAGCACACATATATATGCATATATATATATACATATTTACATAAATTATGAGGGGAGAAAAAAAATCTGCAAAGAATAATAATATTTAATTGTCTATCATATGATATAAATGTAAATAAATTATAAAATTAAATAGACCCAATTAGCTATTAAATTGCCACCTACATAAAATATTTAATTTATATTATTCCACATTGTTGTTGCTATTTCCTATATAGATATACATATGTATATCTATAGTATATAGTGTATGCTTAGATGTCAATATATAATGCCTAATGCATTTGCAGAACCAATTGCATGTTGAATCATTTATTTATTTAGCAAAGTTTATTTTTACGCTTTGGATTGTTTTACCGATTGGAATTTCGATACGATGCCAACATGGCATGAATGCCATCTAGCCAATTGCCAAGGATTTCAGGATGCCAGTGCTTTTGGCTAACCGCAAAACTTCCGCCAACTACGGATGTGGCTCAGCTGGTTGCCAGGCTGCTACCTCATCTTGGATCTCCGGCTAGATTTCTGCTTGCCTTCATTTAATTAAAAATTTATTATAAAAAAGGGGTAAATATAGCTAGAAAGAGTCAGAGATAGAGATAGAAAGAGAGTGTGTGAGAGAGAGAGAGAGAGACAGTGAGAGAGTATGAGAGAGAACTCTCTCTGCCTTGATTGACATTTCTAGTGAAAGTTGGCAAAAGAAAATAAGAACAAACAAAACGAAACGAAATGAAACAAAAAAAAAAAAAAAAAAAAAAATGAAACGAGGTACATAAAAAAAAAATTGGAAATGAAATCCACGTTTGCCTTTCAACGATTCTCAAGCAATAGGAAAACAAATAAATAATAATGGAAACTTATTTCAAACTCTTCCTAACATTTCTTCATCTCTTTGTTTATCTCCATATTGTTCTGTGAGGCATTCCAAAAAACAATTTTCACTAAAATTCGCCAGAATCTTTTTCAACTTTTCTTAATAAATTAACAAAATGTGCCATTTGCTTTCTCTTTCATTTTGTATAAAATGAAAAATTAAATATACAATTTTTTAGCTTTATATGTTATAAATTTATACATAGAATTCATATAAATGATTTCGTTTCACAGAACTGTATTGATTGTTTTTATGTTATTATATTTCTGTTTCTATTCTACTTTTTTTTTTCTCCTTTTTTCCTGAGCGAATGTTTGTTACACAAACACATAAATAAGTAAATTGTTGAATATTGTGCCACGGCTCCTTTGGTCCTTGGAGATGATTTTGGCCCCCAAACATATTGGCAATGGCCTTCACAATTTGTTCTAATAAAACGACCTCAATGAGGAAAAATCCAGCCCCCCCCCCACCCACCATCCATTTATTCACCCACTGGCTGGGGAGCGTGTTGTACTTTTTAAAGATTTATATCGAAATGCAAACAAACTATACGCAACGCAACCAGAGAAATAACAACAACAATAGCAAGAGTAACAACAACAACAACAACAACCAACACAAATATAATAACAATAACAGTAATAATAAAAATAATAATAATAATAATAATAATAATAATTTGTATTTGCGAAGGAATTTTGTGGCTTTCATTTTACTTAAAATTCGCCACCGCAAAATTTGTAACCCTGAAATTTGATAATATGAATTTTGTTTTTTTTTTGTTTTTTGAATTATTATTAACATTTTGTATAAGAATTTTTGGTAATCGTTGGATTAAACAAAAAGCAACAATTCAATCAACATTTTTTGGAAAATATTTAACCTACCCTTACCACTAAATGGCATAATTAAATTTATGTCTTAAAACAAAAGAAGAAGCAATTGAATTTTTTTTTTAAATTTGCATATATAAATATATATATATTTATAATTTTTTTCTCACTTATAATTTAGTAATTTTTGATGAAAAGATATATGGGTAATAGAAAAAACTATAACTAGAGTTGTATGAAAGCTAACATTTTTCTATTTGGTAGACTCAATTATATAGCCAACATGTACCATTTGGCCAAATTTAGTTAAAATCAGACAATAAATATCGAAGATATACGTATATATGTTTTGTACTGAAATTCCATGGGCAGCAGCAGCTGAAATGTGTGAGCGAGATAGCATGCGCATGTTGCTTTGTACCGAATTACGCATTAGTTTCGTTCACTGATGTGAATGAGCGAGAAAGCATGCATTTGGTGTTTCGGTCTGTTAAGAGAATTTGATGAAAAATTTTATTCAATTAAAGAGGATTGCGAAGGAGTCTGTTTAAATGAAATATCCTTTTTTGGTACAGGGTATACTCCAAGTCGGCGACTACATTTTAAATTTAATTTTCAATTACAACGGGCTAAGATTCCAGACAAATGAAATAAGTTTTTGTTCATTTATTGTTTTAGAAATATTTTTAAGTTTAATTAACAGTAATGTCTTTTTAGTTTTTCTTTACATTTTGTTTTTATTTTTGTTGCACTTCAAAACTACAAATTTAAATTGGAGTTTAAGAATTTACAGAGACAAGATTAATGGACTAGAATGGAGGCAAAATAATGACAAAAATAAAATAATCAATTTACAATATAAATTTTATATTTCTAATTGTTCAAAGCAGATCCATTTGTATTAATTGTAGCTGCTAACATAATACAAAGACTATATATATATACATATATATGTGTATAAATAACTGTTAAATTAAAAATTAACTGTTAATGAAGTAATAAAATTTTAAAGATTGAATTTATTGTAAATTCGGTTATAGTTAGATTGGTTTTTTTTTATACATATAAGTTAAAATATTTTTTGTTATATATACAACAATTGAGTTGTATTTTAATCATTTTTTTTGGTTTGTTCAGTTGAGTATTGATTTTATATATAACATAATAGATTTGCAATATATTGCAAATTGTTGATTGGCTTAATAGGATCTGTTTATTGCCCAATCTAAATTATTATATATGTGTGAGTATAGATATATATAAATGTTTTAATTAAATGATCATATTTCACTATATTAAATTCTATAACTAGAATTGTAGATAGCTCTTCAATTCACTGAAGAATATACAGTTATTACTTGATTAAATATTGAATAAAATTTCTAAATGATTATAACATTTAGTAATGATTCATTAATTATATATACTCATTAACTGATACGTCATTATGTTTACAATTTCTGTCTTTGGACAAAATATTTATTTAGTGCGACAAAAAGGGGATTATTTGATTAGTTTGTAATAATTATATATTAATAATTGAATTCTTTTGTTTTTGTTTTTTTAAATTAGTTAAAAATAATACATAAATCATATTGCATTAAAAAATTTTTTAACAGCTAGTCTGATGTTTATTTATGAAGTAAAATACATTTGAATTTTAACTGTACGAATAAATGTTGTTCTGACCGCATATAGTATATTGTTAAATATATTTAATCATCTAAATTTATAAGGATATATGTTTGTATGTGAGTTGAGTTGTTGTATTCGACTGAGTTTTATTTTAATAGGTAAAAACAAAGAATAATTTTCAAAAAAAATTCAACTTATTATAAACGGCGCGCTGCGGCGAGGTTTCTGCTGCTGCTTCCGCTTTCCGCTTCTCTCTCAGGTTGCCAGATTGCTTTATGTGAGTTCTGCCGTTGCCACCTCTGCCACCATCTCTTACATGTATAAACATGTTTGTTTGCCAATCCAAACTCTTTCGGGTTTCCCCAGACATGTATTTATGTTGTTGTATATACATACATACATACGTTGCCGTAATTAAATATAAAAATTTATAAATACATATTTTTAATTGAATTCAATTTTAAATTCAATGACCCTGTGGGCGTTAAATGAATTTTACACACTTTGTAATTTTCCCTTAATGACCGGGGGGGGAAGCAGCCGAGGGGGTGGCTGGCAGGTGTCATTCCCCCCCCCCACACACACATTTTCTCCAATATGGTAAAAAAAAAATTTTTTCTCGTATTTTGCATTTGATATTAAAATGCAAAAATAATGAACTGGTCACCACAGTATCGACAATATTAAATATCTATGGGGAAATGCTAATTAATAGTGAATGAAAAATAAAATAAGTGCATGTTGATCAAATTTACGCTAATGAGTATGAAAATGGCTTAAAAGCTAACAACAAAGCTCAGATCAGATTACTGGCAAGAAAAATAATACAAAAAAAAAGAGTCAACTACATGCAATAACAAGTAAATAAATGGAAATAAAAAAATTAAAATAAAATGAAAGTAAATTTAAATAATAATAAGAAAAATAATAAGAAAAGAAAATTTAAACAAACTATAAATAATTTGAAAGTAAACCGAATTTTTTCTTCAATATTAAATATAATTATGCAACATACTATAAGTATGAATAAGAAGCTTATTTTACCAAATTCTCAAATTGATATAAACAAATAGATATACCTTTGTCTGCTGACTAAATAAGAAGATTATTGTTGTTAAATTTTAGTTATGACTAATTGGAAAATCTTCTCTTTAATGCTAAATGCAACAGCTTCTTGACTTATGACGATGGTGACAAACACAAAGAGAAATGCATTTGTTCTGTATGGGTTTTTTTTTTTATGAATTGCAGGACTCCTTCATTGTTAGTTGAATGACTAAGCCGCTTACCATTGTTAGCTAGCTTTTCCAGCATCTTTTCCATTTTCTCTATTTTTTTTATTTTGTTTAAAAATTCTTTTATGCATTTTAATTACCAGGCATTATATAATAATACTTATAAAATGCGCAAATGTCAAAAACAATTGATGGTTGAGATTTCTATTCTTTGTTTTAACTGCCTATGTAATATTTGCCCTCTCCCTTTCTGTTTGTCTTATCTGTGAAATTAAAAATAATTTAAGCCATAATTTATTGGAAATTCAATGAACAACATTGCCAATTCAATTGAATTCAATTTTGATTCAATTGGCAATGTTCCAATAGGATAAAGAGGACCAACTAGTACGAGAATGAGGACTAACCACAACAGGATACAGCATAAACTAAATGAACTTCAGTCCATAATTCATTCAATGGGTATAAATTTGTATAAACTGCAGCAGTTTGATGAGGGGGATTGAATGGGATGGAATGGTGGAAGGGGAAGTAGATGGGTGGTGCTTAGTATTTGGTCTGTGCAATGGAGCCATAAAACGATATACCAATACATGCATCCTTATAATTCCATCTATTCCAGCATATCAGTTGTAATCAAAATGAATATTATCATTGTCATTCCATTCTTTAGATATTTGGTAAATTGAAAATTGGTTTTTAAACCCCTCACCCCCCCACCCCACACTCACACACGCACACTTACACTTATACTTCATCTTCCTCCACATCTATGTATATACTATGGAAGTTGGAGTTATTCATATTTTCCAAATTTGTGACATTAATTGATTGTGAGAACAATGTATAATATTATATATATATATATATATATATATATGTATTAATTATTTATGACTTTAGGTTATTTAGAATTTGAATTTCAAAGTTTAAATCGGTTCGTTTTATTTAATTGTATATTTGTATATGAAAATATGTTTAATGTAATCATTTTTATATATTTCTTTTTTAAACATTTTAAAATCGATAAATAAAATTTTAACTTTAATAACGGATTCAAATATAATAAGTTTTTTAAACTTTATATTAAATTTTGTTATATTAAATTTAACAATTTTTATATATTTTTTTTTTATATTACAAGTTTCTTAACCACAATTTAAAATCGATTAAGAAAATGTAAACTAAGATATCGGATATCAATTATAATAAATTGTTTTTCAATTAAATTTTAAAATATTCCTAAATTGGGTTCAGTTTTTTAATATGAATATGTTTTTATAATTACTTAAAAATTAAGTTTTTCAAATATATATACAAAAATAAAATAAGAAAAGTTTTGAACCAAAAAAAAAAAACATTTAAGATGCATTTCAATTTTAAGATTAAATTTAAAGTGCATTCCTTATTTATCGTTTTATTTTTTTTCTTAATTTTTTTTCTTCTTCTGTAATCGCTTATAATTCCCTTTTTGCTACTGTCGTATTCGAAATTCATTTAGGTTTTAATTCGTTCAACGGCAAACGAACTTTGTAGGTAGGTTGGCAGGAGCAGGAGCAGAAGCTACATCAGGAGCTGTAACAGGAACAGGAGCAACAGGGCCAAGGCGAAGGCCAATGCCACTGTGGGATTGCCATTGGAAAGGGGGGGGAGAGGGGTTTGAATGGAATGGGGATTGTGGGTGTTGGTTGCCTGCCATGCCATGTGCTACAATTCAGTTAAGTTTTGATTGCTATTTTCGCTTCGCTTCCTGCCCAGCAATGTCTTGCTTGATGGCTGCTTCTTTCTCTCTCGCTCACGCTCATTCTCTCTCTCTCTTTCGCTCTTTGCATTTTTATCCTGTTACCCACTTCTTCTTTCTGCTTATGCAATTCTTTTGCAGCCTCACAATGTTGCCAGCGGCAGCAAATGTGTGACATTTCCGTTTCCGCTTGCCGCGTTAATGTATTATGCAACAACAATCTGTTCCTCACAACAATATGCACCACCCCTCCCCTCCCCCAACACACACCACCCCGGAACATCTATCTCTCTCTCTCTCTCTCGCTCTGACTCGATGGATAAGTTTTTAGTTTATAAATTGGCAAGCGAAAACAATGGAAAAAAATGACAAAAACTGCATCTGGGCGTATACCGATAACATGCTGCAAAAATGAACAACAAAAAAAAAATGGAAAGGAAACCCTTGAATTCTTTCTCAAATTTTCAAAGCGGAACAACCTACACACACACACACACACGCACACACAGAGAGAGAGAGAGAGAGAGAGAGAGAGAGGCAGAGATACACCGACACCGACACCTACAACACAAAAAAAAAGAGGAAAAAAGAAAAATTTGAGTGAGGAAAATTGTTTAAAGTCATTCAGAACATTTCATGAACAGTTGCAAAAAAAACAACCAAAAGCCAGAAACACAGGCCGAGGCATGAACAGGCAATATGTCCAATGTCCCTTGCCACATTTCTGATGAATGTCATAAACAAATGTGACAGCAAACAGAAGGAACACACACAATATTCAACAGTCAAAAGAGATAGATAGATAGATAGATAGAGAGAGAGAGAGAGTGAGATAGAGAGAGGCAGCATGCATGAAAGAAACCACAAAGTAAAAGTGTTTCATATTTCGGTGTGGCAAATGCAAATGCAAAAAATAAAAATAAATAAAAAAAACAAAAAAAAAATACCTTTGGCATGGCATATTCAGATGCAAAATGGTTGAAAATTTCTCATATCATATATAAATATTTCAAAATACAATGCAAAAACTAAAACATATAAATATAATATCCTTTACGAGTATACATATATACACACAAAGTGTAAAAATATATAGGATTGATTACATACTTGCATACATACACTCATGATGAAAATAATAGATACACCCCATATATTTTTGATAATTTTGTCATAACTATGTAACTAATTTTCAACATTTCCAAAAAAATTTGTATGGGAATTTTAAGAACGTAAAGAAACGTCAATTTAAATTTTAATATTTAAGGTAATGGAAAAAAGGTTGTGCTAAACTAAAGTTAAAAAAGTTAAACTTTTGAGGGTGTATCTATTATTTTCATCATGAGTGTATGTATGTGTATACCCTGCAAGAATCACGATGGAATATTCCTCGTTAATGAGTAATTTAAAATATAGAATATTCTATGATTAGGAAAATGTCTGGTCTATTTTCTTTGATCAGTTTTCATAGAACTTTCTAAAAAACAAAAAGGACCAATTGAAAGTTTTAATTTTAATTTAATTGTTTCAATTTAATATTAACAATTGTTGAATTTTAAGTCTCAATAATATCCTTCAGATCCATATCTTTTGAGTCGAAATATAATATGGAATTTATGATTGAGAATGAAAAGCAGTGAAAGCAGATTAAAAGATTATTCAAATTTTCTATGTTTCACACTTTGAGTTATTTATTAAAATACTATTTTATTTTTTTTTCTTCTTTTTTATGGCTTGTTGTTTTTCTTATATTGTTTGTTTTGCCTTTTACAGAGCAAATGTCATAGGGGAAAAAGGTAAATTAAAAAAAAAAATCTGAGTCTGAGTTTTGAATGAGTTGCCCAACTAACAAGCTAAAAAATGTCATAGTTTTCACACACACACACACACAGAGAGAGAAGGGGATCATGTACATTACTCCCCTTTTCTAACCAATACCACAATCTTTTTGGTATTTACTAACACTCCTCCCTTCCATCTATTACTCTTCCCTCTTGAATATGCTCGCTTATTAACACTGGCATATATATGTAGTTGTTGCTGTTGTTGTTGCTTTGCAAAATATTTCACCTGCAGCATTCTCATTATCCGCATAAATGTATGTATGCGTATGTACGTATGTATGTATGCGTGGGTGCCTGGTCTGTGTGTTGGGAATTGGAATAAAGGTGCGTTTCTCTTTAAAAAGGGAACATGTGTTCATTTCCGTTGCCATACAGCCAACTGTCTGGCCCGGGTATACAACTAGAGAACTGCATGTCAAAGTCAGTAAAAGAGAAAGCCGCAATCATGTCATATGCCTTATCATTCCCTTTATTCCTCTCTCTCTCGCTCTCTCTATCTCTTCCTCTCTCTCTCTCTCTCTATCTCTTTCATTCACCATTTATCTAGGCTTCTTGGTATATGATGCATAAAACCACTCACACAGACACCCACACACATATACATACATACATATTTATAAATATTTTTGTGCATTTTAAGGTTTATTTTTTTTTTTTGTGGTATTTTTACAGTAAATCAGTTCATTTTGTCATTGATGATAAAATATTGTTGACTAGCTGCTGGCTGCTACAACAGAAAATGTTTGTGATTTTATTAATTTTTTCTTTTTTTTTTTTTAAAAATCAAGGCTTTCAAATTTAAGGGGAATATTTTTAGTTTTAAATGTGTAAAATTCACGTTATATTAGGCCAAAAGCAAAGTAACAATCTGGCAACCTTATAATTTAATTTGTCCTGCAACTCCGTCATTTACATGAGTAAAGTAATGCAAAGACAAGATCATAATAAGATCATATGAATAAAAAACTATATTTGTATCATTTTCAACCTGATACGAATCTATTTGATATCGAATTTCAATATTTGATATATAAAAAAGTCCATCAACAGATTGAATGATTGCTGAAATGAAATGAATGATAACATTTTTGTTTCTCATTCTAAATTATATTTCAAAACAATTGTTCATTTTTATTTAAACATATTGTTACGTATCTATTATTATTTATTATTATTATTCTATATTATTAATTTGAATTTTTAAATTGTAATAGAAATTTGCGAAACCTTTGAAATGTCAAAATGAATTAGAATTGTTGACACAAGAAAACATTTTGACACATTTCTTTTTTTCTTTTTCCTTAAATAAACAAATAAACTGTAAAAAAAAAACTATAAAATATATGTAAATATAATTAACTTGATTGCTTTTGTTCAACAAACATTTACTATATATTCTAAAGATGTAAAAATAATAATTATTAAGATTCTGTTTTCCATTTGGTCCTGGATAATATATGATTTTTGTAAGTTCTTTTAACTGCTTTTATTGCACAAGAAGTGGAATGTTAATTTATAGCTTATGATGTTACACACACACACACACACACACACACACACACACACATATGCATGTATGGCTATACATTTGTCTGTATGTGTTATGTAACTTCTTTGGAATGGTTAAACCCAAGCAGAACTAAAACTAAACGACTTTAAATGCCTTTGCTGTGAATTTTAATTGCCATGAAAGAAATGCTGGACATTTGTAGATAAAATGAAAATAGAAAATAAGGAAATCCCTTAAACTACAAAGCAATTACATGCACACATACATATATACATATATATACATACATAAAACTATCCAAGCATATAGGCAATAAAAAAGAGCTTATACTATGTTAGATATAATTGAGCTCTTGGTTTGTGTTTTCTAATTTAATATACTAGTTTCATTTAATTGAATAATAATTGTAAATAAAGTTTCATATTTAATACTATATCATTTTAATTTGATTGATTTAAATTGATTTCAATAATTTATAACGTTTCTTTTAACTTAAATTGAATTAAGACCGAAACATTTAAATCTGCTTAATTATAATATCAATATCAATTTCATTAAAATTTTGTTTTTTTTTTTTCTTAATTGAATATTATAAATCAATGAATTTAACTATGTATAAATAGATTTCGAAAATCGTTTGCACTTTCACATTATATAATTTATTTTTATCTTTTCTATATAATATCTATAATATCTTGGATTTTGTAAATTCAATTACTAAGAAACATTTGCAATTAGTTCATTTAAAAGTAAATGCCTTGCACTTGTTAAAACAAATGTTAATTTTGGTTGAAAATAAATTTTTATATTGGCAATTTTATTTTTATATCATTTTTTTTTTTTTTTTGTTTTATTTTGTTTTGTCAAAAGTCCATTAAATAATGTTAAACTGAAATTGAGCGAAGCGAGGAGAGACATCTTTTCAATGCGTCAATCTGTCAATCGAGTGGCTTCACTTGCTTCCATTGGCACCTTTTGCCTTTAGCCTTGTCTTGTTTTTGTCATTCTGGTTCCGATTCTCTGACGTCTCTGGTCAGCATGAGTCAATCAATCACACACAAAAGAGATGCCATGTACGTAAAAAAAGAAGATAAAAAGAGATAGAGATAGAGAGAGAGCGACAGAGAGAGAGAGAGAGAGACAGAGAGATATAGTTTAAGTAAAAGTCAAATCAACTGGACAAATACTCACATGCAAATCGATTATATGAGTGGATAAATGTATACTATACGGATTCTAGGACTATCTACAGATATATATACATATATATATATATTTACCTACATAGCGTGAGCTACTGAAAGGACATTTGATTTGCTTTTCATTCCTTTGTAAATGGAAATGCAAAATTATGGGTACAAATTGTATAAATATATATATATATAAATTTCTTTTGAAAATATTATTGCATTTGGTTGTCATAACAATGTTTATAGTCCAAAGAGTTTTTACGGACTATGAAAATAAAGCCTTTAATTTTTTTTTAACATTTACACAAAAAATTTATATAAATTTTCAATTTTTTTTATTGGATATATAAAGTTGAAGTTAAGCTAGAAACTATTTATCTTAAGCTTATTTAATTTCAACATATCAAGTGGATCTTTTATTTATCTTTTATTTAAATAAATTTACTAACAAATAATTAAAAGTAAAACATTATTTTTTTCACTTTATTTTAAAAAAATATAAAACATTCGAAATTATTAATAGACTCTTATATTAAGATTTTCGAACGAATCTTTCAGATGACTTTGAAACATTTTTAAAAACAATTAAAGTTAAAAAGTTTAATATAAATAAACTTAATTTAATATAATACTAAATATTAACTTTTACTTAATCAAATTTCACTTTAATTTGTTATTAGGATTAAAGGATTAACAAGAGATATTATCTAATATTATTTATTGTTACGAGAGAAGCAAAGATTATTCGCTTGAAGGGAAAAATGTGAATGCCCGATTCTGTGTAATCGATTGTAGGGTATTTACCAATTCGTTTGAAAATTCATTTCACTTTACGAAATTTCCATTCAAATGCACAATTCAATGACTGCAAAGACGAGTGGAATAATTCTGTAATAAAGCCTTTCATTGTATTCCATTGGTTTTATGCTTCTATATTCTTTTTTTTTTTTTTGCTTTCTTTTTTTTTTTTTTTTTTTTTTGTTTGAGTCGACTTCGCAGGACATCGCGGTGTTCACGCATGGGCGAAGGACATTCTGTCAGTTGGGACTTGGAAACGCACACACACACACACACACACACACACAAATTCACAAAATACAAAAAAAAAAAAAAAAAAGAGGAAAGGAAACCGTAATCCAAACCTGAATTTGAAACGAAAGGACTGTTGAAAAGCCCGGACAAACAAAGACAGATATAGATAGAATATGATAGATAGTAAACGAGTGTGTAAGAGAGAAGCTAAAGAAGAGCATGACCAGCCAGAAATCGTCGAGCCGAATGCCAAAGGCTGTATATGGAAAGAGAATGATGCTGATTCTGATGCTGACGCTGAGGCTGATGGTGATGACGATAACGATGAGAATGAGAAAGGGGGATGGAGGATGGGGGATGGGGTATGGGGGATGGGAGGATGGGGGATGGTAAGGGATCACAAGAAGCAACTGCTGATGGTTGACGGTTGCTCGTGGGCGTTACCATATTCAAGCAGTGCGTCCTGTCAGTGGCATAGACGGGCTAATTAACTCTAACACAAAGCCGCAACTTTGGTGTTGATTGCCAATTTACAAGCTTAATGAACTTGCGACTTGGAAACTTCCTTAGACTCAAGCTTTCAGCTCAAGGATTGCAGTCAGGGCCAAGCATCAGTGTACCAGCATCAGCATCAGCATCAGCATCAGAAATATACAAAAGACCAAAGACTAAAAGCCAAGAAGCAACAGCAAACAGGCAGACAGACTCAATGACTGCCTAACTGACTGACTGACTGTCTGATAGACTGACCAACTAACAGACAGACAACCAGTCAAAAAGGACGAATGCAAGTCCCTTCTGCTGGTGCTTAATGAAATCAAAAAGACAGCCAACACAAAGTCCAAAATTTTCCACTTCCCTAACCCTGACCAATCTTCAACCAACCCACACAATTCTCATCCCTCAAACCCTCTACCACTTTCCACTTGCCACTTGCCACTTGCCACCTGACCCCCTTGTTTTTCAGTTACTTGTGTTTATATAATTTACGTTGCGGACAGCAGACAGTGTCCTAGGTCTGCGGTACTCTGATTACAAAATGTAGATAGATAGATAATTGTAAACATCGGACTAAGCCAAAGACATTGTCTGACAATTGTCCTTGTGATTGTCATTTGTGAACATTTGATAAAAGATTAGCCATTAGAATCCAACTAAACCTAAATGCAAATACAATAGAAGTAACAAAGCATGCAAATTTATTATCATATTTAAGCGATTCATGAATAAATGCTGGAAATAAAAAAAATCAAAAATACATTAGGCCTAAATGGTTACAACAATGTCATACAAGAAAGCATATGATATATTTAATATTTATATATAACATATATAAATAATATATAGGATTTTAAATAAATATAATCTGTTTCGGTTTTGCGAATTGATTTATAAAATTTATAAGAATAAATTTTTTTTTTCTTTTTGTCTCCTTTTTAAATTTGTTTTTTTTTTTTTTTACAGTACATATTTCGCTTCTCGTTTATTGTTAAGTTTTAAGATATAGTTTATTTTTCGAATAATGTCTTATTTAAATTTAATATAGTTAAGTATTTATTTTTTCTATATGTTTAATGGTTTAAAATGGCAGCAAATGGCAAAAAGCGATAAAATTTTTGTAATTAAATATATTATAGCATACTTTTTTGGGCAGCAAATAATTCCTATGTAAAGGTTTTGCTTATGTTTGTTTTATTTTTTGTTTTCAAAATCATCTTTAAAAACGAAAACGAATAGAAATAAAATATCAGCTTATTCATTTGGAAGAAGGTTAAAGAATTGTGTCAATTTTCCGCCTGGTTGATAACTATTGACCAAGTTGAAGAATGAAAAAACAAACGAGTTGTCAACTAGCTGACAATATGATTGTTATTGTTCTTGTTGTGGGTGTTGTTTTGTTATTATTATTATTTTTTTTTTTTTTTTATCACTATAACATTTATTATGGCTTCAATGACCAACTAATATGGCACAAAACTCATTTTTCAGTTGGCTTGCCTTTGGCTGTAGTTAACCTCAAAGGGAAAAGTTGCGGTTGACTGTGGTCGCGATTTCCTGTCACCCCTCTTCCTCCTCCACCACCAATGTTTCTATTTTTGCCCCTGTTGTCTGTCCCACTGGCCCACTCTTTCCTCCCCCCACCCTGTTCCACCTATTCTACCATTACCCCATTTTATCATTTTTGAAGAGAAAACTTATTGCTTACAGCTCTCTCCCACCGTGGGGACATACGACAAATACATAAAGTCTTGCGGTATTTGAGTTATGATGAAATTTCATTTCAACTTTTGCATAATTTTCTTCTCATTATATTCCAAAAAAAAAAAAAAAAAAGGTGAAGAGGGGGGGGTGGTAGGGAATTGGTTTGTGTTGCCCTTGTATTACATCTCCCCCGCACACACATACACACACACACACAATTGAGAGTTGAGCTCCAGCCAAGCGTTAAATCCCTGGACAGAGGCTTTAATTACTTTGATGCATGATTTTTGTTAGCGACGTGATGGATAAAATGTCGGTTCAGGCCACAATGTTGCCTGCCATTTGCAATTTGTATGAGTTTTACCATATAGAATGCCGATAATGAGTAAACAAAAAAAAAAATAAACGAACACTGAGAAAAATTTTCTAAAGTTCAGAAAACAAAGATTAGATAAAAAACTTAAATAGATTTTAGATAGATTTATTTTCTATAATATTTATAATTAATTTCTATTAACAAATCTTAGTGTATATATATATATATATATTTACACAAGAACTTATAATTCCAGATATAAGACGATCTAATAAATACTTTACAGTTTTATTTGTAATAAATTAATTCAAATTTTTCATAGATATTTTAAAATTTTCAAATTTGTTTTCATGTGTATTTTTTTTTTTTCTAATTTAAGCTGACTCAAACTCACACTCCGGCACACGCACGCACACGCACCCACACGCACACATACACACACATGCAGATACACAGATGAAAGCATTTATTTGATCGCCTCGTTTCCTTTTTTGCTTGCAGCAAGGACACACATACAGACGCAGGAGCACAGGACTATTGAGTGTATTCCCCGCTGGCGAGCAATTGAGCAATTGTGGTAAAAATGGGTAAGCATATGCCAAGACAGAAGCATAGACAGAGACAGACATAGAGATAGAGATAGAGTGAGAAACTTAAATAGAGAAAAAGGAGATAGAACTAACTTGTGGTTTATTATTTTTGGTTGGTTGCTACGCTTTGGTTTTTGATTCCAGATGCGCTACGCTTTCGTGGTACATCATTTGCACGTTTCGGTGGCAATTCATCATCAACATCCGCAACATCTACACCCGGACAACCCCATCCCCATCCACACCCACATCCACATCCGCATGCACATCCACATCCGCATGGTAAACCGGAACCACTAATTGTCGTAGAAGAATCAAATTTACCCGAAGAATTTGAACAAGATAGTTCAGAGACAACATTTTCGAATCGTGCCAGTTTGGATATCGATTCACCAGTAAATCCATATCTATTATCACCATGGCGTGATCCGCGTGAGGCACGCAAACACTCATTACCATCACAACAAGTCACCGAAGGTATAACCGCCAGTCAAGTTCGACGATTATCGGAACGTGGTGGCGAAGGATCTGGCCCATCACCAAAAGAGGCCGCTTTTCTGGCCACACTCTCACAGGCGCCGGCACCATCAGGACGACGTCATTCGGTGGTTACCATATCAAAGGTGCCAACCACATTGTTTGGTCGCTCCCGACGTGAATCTGTGGCCGCATATCCCACAAATAATGGGTAAGTGGAAAATAGAATAAAATAAAATTATTTAGATATTTGTAAAATATTAAAAAAAAAGCATTGCCGTACATATTTTATGTATCCCTTTAGCTTTGTCTGTCTGTCTGTTTCTTCGCAGTTTATTCCTATTGAATGTTAACCTATGTAAATAAAAATCGGCAGATCAACTTTCTGGCTATATATGTTGATCATGTTTAAGAATTGGTTGAATTGAACCACTATAAGCTATAGCCACTATCCGTATAATCGGTGTAGAATAAAGGATATTTTTTCTTTTTGGCACTCTGGCGCTATTTTTAGACATAAAGTAAAGATTAATCGATAAATCGGATTATCCTTCTCGGTGTCAATTTGATTCAGCTATTATCGTAGTTAAAATATGATATTTATTTTATTTTGATATCTCTTAATGTAGCAGTAGCCGTGTTCTCAATTCACGACGAGAGAGCAACACAGGACCCCCATCAACGGATCCAATTGGCAGTATACATAATCTTCAATTGGACATTATGGATGATATTTATTTGCAATCGCGTAAGGCACGCTTGAAACTCTGGACATCGAGCAATGAGAAAGTTTGTGAAGTGCAAACTGTTGATGAGGCCGGCGCTGGTGCACCAGGACGTCGTTATACCAATAGACGTTATTCGGAATGCCCACAGCCGGGAGCTGGAGCAGCTGCAAGTGCATATAGGCGTGCATCTGAACATCCGAATGCCCATCCACAGGTGCCAATTATTTCACCACAACCACCGACATCGGCTAGGGCATCGACACGTCGCAAGAAATCGGGAAGTGGTGGCGGTTTATTGGGTAGCCGGACTGATATAGCTGGCATATTTAGTTCATTGACTAGCTCGGCCATGGATATGCATAGGCCAGATCCAGAGGGTGGTAGTTCCAGTTCATCGGCAGCTACCGCTAGTAGTCCATTTTTGAGTAATACATTTCAGGTCGGTATATAATTATATACCTATATATATATATAATATTATCTATTTATAATTTTTTATATTTAAGGCTGCTGCTCGTGGTCGTACCACCAGTGCCACACCAACGCCAAGTGCTGCTCCATCATCTAATACACTATTGGATCCAAATGCTGGCAGATCGACACGTTCAAATAGTTTCGATGTCTCCATATTGAATAATGCCAAACAATTGGTGACCGAGGCTCAGGATAATAGCTCGGCGGCATTATCGGGTTGGTTTGGTGGTGGCAAACGAACTCAGCCAGTGGCCAGAAAGAAGAGTGTGCGTAGCAAGAGTACAGCTATGGCATTGTCCAAGGATATGCTGGAACGTTTACAGAAAAAGGATCCATTGGGCGGGGATTCGGGTAAACCAAAATTAAAGCCACGCAGCAAACAAAAGAAAAGTTGGGCCGATGCAACAAAAGCGAATATTGTCGATGCGACAGTTCTGGGTACAGCCATCGAGGGGTTTTTAAGGAAAAGTTCGAATGCCAGTATGTCTGGAGGTACTGGTGGTCCCTCAACATCGGCAGCTGCCCGTAGCACCTCTAGCTCTAGCAGGGGTGCCATACCGAAGGATTCGGCTGGTGGTAGCAGCAATAGCAGTCCTGGTGGAACACGTCGTAGTCGCCAGTCAATGGGCAGTGCTGCTCAATCTCAAGCTGGTCGTGCTATGAGATCGACGCTCAATTGGTTTAGCAAGGGTGATGAAGATGATTCCAAGGATACTTGTGATGCATCGTTGTGCGCCACCCTTAAGGATCTCTTTGTCAAATAGGTCGGGGGCAGGAGGCGCAAGTAAATTAAGGGTGATAGTTTTCACTATCAAGTAAATAAAAATGGGTAAGTTTACGTTTAATCATATGAAATTAACTAATTATTAATATATATTGATATATTTCTATATATATATATATTGCATATTTAATAATTTAATACTAAATAAACCAGATCCAACTATAATAATAATATAATAAGCCAAAGTCCTTAACTAATCAAGTGATAAACTATTTTTTAAAAATATTTCAACTTTTAAATCATTTTGCTTGATTTAGAGATCAGGATTTATAGGTTAAAAAAGAATTCTTTTTGGTAGTTTCTCATTGAAAGTTTCTGTATATAAGATCCGCTGTTATGATGTCGCTATTTTTGATATATTTTCTATATATTTTTATATATAATATTCTCATTAAGCATTGTCATCAATTTATTATTTAATAAAATATATTATGTAGTTAATTGAAATTGAAATTCTTACTTTATAATTACTGACATTTCAATTACTTTTGGAGTACTTAATATTGAGAATTAATTGAACTAAATATTTATATTTTACAGAATTTTACTTGCATCTCCGAGATACAACATCAAAATAAAATCAATTAGTGAATTGTGTATCGAAATACAATTTTGAAGGCAACATTAACGAAACGACTTATGCTAAATGAAAAAACAAAAAAAAGTAAAGGAGAAAGGAAAAAGGATAACAAAATAATAGAAGGAAAACCCAAACGTACAACATCAGTAAACCGTGAACAATAAGCATAAACATTACCATAGATGTAACCGTAATCATAACCGTAATAGCAACCGTAACCGTAACTGTAACCTGTAAATGTATCAGTAACCTGTAACTGTAGCTGTAACTGTCACCTTAATCCTCAACCATAATACCATCCACACAAGGTGCAGTCAACGGGGGGCTGGGGGGAGGTTAAAAAATATAAAATAAAATAAACGAAACGAGAAACAAAATTATATGGTCTAGATTCCAGGTGAGTTTGTTCCTTCTAACCAAATTTTTTTTTCTTTTTTTTTTTTTTTTTTGGGGTTTTTTTTCCTCACTCAAAAGGATAGTGAAAAGAAACCTTCAATTTAGAACATATATTTGCATAAAAAAAAAGAAACAAACAAACAAAAAAAAGAAACCACAACAAACAAAGATAACAAATGGAACATATTAAAATGAAACTGAAAGTGCAAAATGATGGGCAGGAAATAATTAGAGTATGGAATGAGTATGAAAGAGAAAATATATAGAAAATATTTTTCTAGATGCAAAGCTAATGATAATGATTTTTTTAAATCCAAGATATGTACGTGTGTGTGCGTGTACGTTAATATGTATGTATGTGTTGGGCAAAAATTGTAAGCATATCAGAATGGTAAAAGATACATATAAATACATATATACATTTATATTTACATATTTATATATGTAATTATCCAACAACATATTTATGGTACGATGATCTGTAGGTTCCAAAAAAAAAAAAAAGAAATAAATAAATAAATAATAATATACACACACAAATGAGAAACTAGATACATAAATAAATCAAATAATGAATAAAATAATATTCCATGTCTATTCTACAATAAATGTAATTTGTATGTACAATCTGAGCTTACAAAGATTTCAAAAAAAAAAAAAAAAATAAAACAAAAAAAATTTAAAAAAAATGAGAAAAAACATGTTAAAAAAAATGTTAAGAACTTTTAAATGTTATATATATATATATATAAACATATATGACAATTTGTTGATGAACTTTTGAAGGATATAAATGAAACAGAGAGCCAAACAATCAGTCAATATTTATACGTATATATATATAAATATATATATATACTTATATATATATATATATATATGTGTGTGTATATACAAATATATAGCTATACACATATATATATATATATACACTACATATATATATTGCAATCAATCAAGTGTGTTTCCTCCATCAATTTGGCTTAGTCAATTCAAAAGCGGCTCAACTATACAAATAAATCGAACAGAATATATACACCAATATATATGTATATATACATATATATTTACTTTATCTCAATGTGCCCTAAAAAAAAAAACAAAAACAAAAACAAAAAAAAAACACAAAACAAAATTATTAAATATAATGCAGCCAAATCTGTCTTAGATATATATATCCATGTGTGTTTCAACTAAAAAAAAATAAAATTAAATTGAAAATCCGAAAATGTTAGGAAACTTTGGCCGTGCCAAAAATCAATATACCCTTGTAGAATGGAAATTAATTATTTGATCTGAATGATATAAGATACTTATATAGCTATTTCTATGCAGTATCAAGATCGAAATTATTTTTATCAAATAAATTTTCCGGCAGTAAATGGACTCGTCTTCTGAAGCTAATCCTTTTAAGGTATATATATATGTACATATGTCTTGTATGTATGTATGTACATCTGCAAGGGTGTAAAAGAATTTAACAAAAATAAAATAGAAAAAACACCAAACTGAATAGATAAAAAAAAAAAAAAAAAAAAAAAAAAAAACGAAAAGATATAACGAAAGTAAAAAATTTTAAAAATAAAACAGTGTAAGAGTTAAAAAAATTATTATAAAAAAAGGATAAAATTGAGAAAAAAAAAAGAAAAAAGAATTCACAAAATAATCAAAAAAATAAAACCAAACGTTTTGCTTTAAAGTTTGACAGAAAGAAAAATCATAATAAAATTAAAATGCAAACAATAAAAAATTATAATTCTAATAAAATAATAAAATAAATCTAAAATATGTATAAGTAAAAATAATTCTATAAATTATAAAATAATTAACTTTAACGGCAATAGAAATATAAAACAAACATGTTTAAATGAAAAGAAAAAAGTAAACCAAATAAAATATGATTAAAAAGAAAACTAATAAACAAATGGAAAAATAAAACTCCAAGTTAATAATATCAAATAGAAATAAATAAATAAAACAATTTTTTTTAAATAAAAATAATACTTTAAGCAAACTCGATAAAGTAAACTAAAGTTAACTTTCAATTTCATTGTATGTGAAGGAAAACAAAAATTGAAGAAATTTAAAATGAATACAAAAAAAAACTATTTACAAGTCAATATCGATCTGACAGATCCCTCTATATATATATATATATATATATATATATATATAACTATATAACAATTGTTGTCATTTTTGTGGTTTTTTTTTCTACATGTGTCCACCAGAACGGGAAAACCGATAACAAAAGAAAATAATAATAATTAACTGTTATTTAATGAAATTCCGAAATGTTCTATTTGTCCTATTTTTGATAGTTGTATATACTCGAATTCTTTATATAAACCTATTGTATACATATATATATATTATATTAATAATATATATAACTAAATGTGACTCTTTTACTGTTTTTATGTTGACTATTAACTGTATAGATATAGATATACTATACATATATAATCTAATCTAATTTACAATTTGTTCTGGATGTGCACCGATACAATAATGCCAACTAATCAATATGCCAATATCAATTATCATTAGAAAAAAAAAAGAAGGAAGAAACAAAATGCGAATCTATTCGAAAGGATATTTAATTGCATTTAATTCCATTTCATATATTAGATCAGTTAATTAATCTGATCAGTATTTTATATTTGTGGTTAGTTGAGAGTCTAGAATTTTCAACAGATTTTGTTTGCCTTTATTAATTGATCTTACGATTGATCTTATAAATTTTCAAACTATTTTTGAACTTATTCTCTGATATAAAATCATTTCGGAATAAAATTTTTTAAACAAAGAAATTCTATTTTGTTAAACAGAATTTTTAAAAAAAAATTTTGTAAAATTAGTTAAAGCCCCAATTAAGAACGACAAAGAAAATTGTTTTTTTTTTCGCTGAACTGCTACAATATATTTAAATACTGATTAGTGGATCACAAAACTGCGATCAGCTCATACAATATCAATAAATCAATAAATAGCATCAAAAAAAAAAAAAAAAAAAAAAAAAAGAAAAATAAATTAAAAAATCGGCTTCAGTATACAAATAATAATCTTAATTAATTACGAATGGCAGCTGCTCTAATATTTTGTTTTGATTTTTTATTTTTGGATAAAATTTCAAATCCTTTTACTTAACTATATATATAGATATATATATATATATATATATATATATCTGTATTTATGTATTTCTCTGAGGCCAATTGGAATGAAGAGAACAATAATTATTTGAATATATTTCCATTTGCTATTTAAATATAAAATTCAGTTTTCTTATCTCATGGTTGAATGTTGTAATTCGAAATGTTGTTAATGTTGTACAATTTTAAGACTTACAAATTAAACAAGATAATTAACAAAAATAAAAAATAAAAAAGAAAATGCTAACGAGTAATCAAGTAAGCAAGCGGTTACCACCGACTAAATTGATCAAATAATAAGTATATATGTATATATATATACAACCTACAAAACAATTTACTTTAACCAAAAAAAAAAAAAAACAAACAAGAAAAACAACAAAAAAAAAAAAAAAATTGAAATGTTTAAACATTTGCAGCGGAAAAAAGGCTTTTACGTTTTTTTATTTTAACTATTTAACGACGGATAATGGTTAATGGTTCCGGTGTAGGTCACACAAAAATCTGGGGGAAAAGTGGGCAAAACTACGCATAATATTAGACAGTACGAATATATCGAATGGTCAAGCATATATGGAATAAAAAAAAAAAAAAACAAAGTATATATATATATATATACATACATATATCAATGTAAATAATGTTGGAATATCGATATCACTAATTGTATAGTAGCAAAAAAAAAAAAAAAAACAAACAAACAAAACAAAAAAGAAAAAGAAAAAGGAAAAAAAAAAACAAAAAAGAAATGCGAAAAATGAAAGTAAAGAAAAACTTTGTGGTTCTGTTTTCTTCAGGTTTTTTATTTTTATTGTTTGAAATCAAAAAGGAAAAGATAAATCCAATTGTAACTAAATGTAACAATCATATAATGACACATAATGAACTTTGAAAAAAGCAAAAAACAAAACAAATAACCTATAACTATATTATATAATGTATACACATACTTATATATATATATATATATATATATATATATATATAAATATATACTATATACATCTGAATCCTCCCAATACAAAAGACATGGAAAATAAGATATATGAATAAAATTTGGCAGGAAATGCATCAATTTGATTGACATTTAATCCAGATGTAGATAAAATCTGGATTTGGATTCGATTCACCCTACAAAACATATGACTAATATATATATATATATATATATATATATATATATATATATATATATATATATATGCATATATATACATATATTCATACACCACTTATATACCGAAAATAAATAGTTTATGTGTACAAATTGTGTGTGTGTGTTGTTGTTGTTGGTTAATTTCCATAATTTGATAACTTAACTAAAGGTAAGTGCAATAATAAAAACTTTCAATTCGATTAAAATTATTTAATTGCTTTAAATGATTAAAGTTGATTTATTCAATAAAGTTAATACTTTGATTTATCTTAATGATAATCATCTATATCATTTTTGGTTCTAGTTAATTTTCATATCATTTCCCTTTGGAAGGATGATTAATGGAAATTCCTTGTTTTGTCGCAGGGTTAAGGTGAAGGCCAGTTTAACCGCAATATACGCATGTAGTGTGGTCTGCCAAATGCAGTTGGCAAAGTGTCCACAAGCATTGAGAGTCATAAATCAAACATTATGCCATCCCCCATCCCCCCCCACCACCTGACCATCTGCCTACTATACTAGCTAAGCTCAGCATTCGCCTAGATGTATGCAATGCAAATTTTGGGCATAAAGCGAATGCTAGAATCGAGGAAGGCAACCAAAGACCCAGAGACTTGGAGCCAAAGCATTAAATGTTAATGCGCTTTATGCAACGGTTGACTGAACAAAATTTTGCACCCACACTCCCACACACACACACTCACACACACACACACACACATCCACCGACTTGCACCTGTGACGCACTCGTGTCACAACCAAATAAGACTATGGATAAATTTAACACTTTATCATACAAACCGCACTGATGACCACCAAAACGATATAAACAATTGAAATAATCATCACAAAAGAATGTCGACTGTATGTCGAAATATTAACAAACAGTAAATAATTAAAAAATTTAATTGATTTCGTCATCGATAGCATCAGCAATATTTATGCAATTATTGTTGATGACCTGAAAAGAGACTATAAATATTATTTGATTAGTAAATCGATTTGATTAGTAAATTTCGAAGTTTTTTTGTTTAATATAAGAATTTTAAAATTAAAAATTTTTTTTTTTTTTTTTAATTTTTTTTGTCTAGATTTTTCCAAAAAAAAACAAATTTATTTTAGAACTTCGCTCTGTTGAAAATATACAATTTTTCTATTTGGAAAAACAGATTTGGTTTTTGGACTCCATTTTAAATAAACTGAAATAATATTAACTTTATTAATGTTGATCATTTTGAAATAAATCGATTGCTTAAGATTACATTTTAGTTGTCTTTTCTTTATTTATTTTAATCCTTTGACAAGAGTCCTAGAAAAACAAGTGCTAGTGCAAGTTTTCTTCTTCTTTTTTTTGTAAATTCTTGATCTCATATGAAAGCTAACAATTTATAAATTAAAAATATATTTAAACAATTTTCAAAATATTTACAAATTGACAACGAAAGCAATTAATTCATCCATTGTACACTGTCCACGGAATATGGGAATTCACATACTCTCACAAAATGAAAATGCAATGAGAAAAGTATGTATGTATTTTTCGTCTATGCATGTATGTACATACATATGTATTTGCGAATGTATGTATGTATGAACGGGAAATATCCCATCCAGAATCTGGATTTTCTACACTGCTCTCTCACGTTTTGTTGCATGCCAAGAGTGTAATTCTAACGTTTCGACTGTTATATACATACACACACACACACACATATATATATGTATATGTTTGTGTGCATATGTATGCATACATATATGTCTCAGTCAAAAAGCGGTGGCATTTTGTAGGAGAGGAGGAGAGCAAGGTGTAGGCCCATATATGTATAGGGGCTGTTGGTATGTGCAGGTGAATACGTTCAAATCGTAACCAGAGTGACCCCAGCTGGGGAACCTAGCGGCAAATAGTTGTTTTTGGTTTTTCATTCAATGCCCACATTCCAAAAGAAGGCAGAAATAGACAGAGGGGGGAGAAAGAGAGAAAGAGGAAGAACAAGACAGGCAAGGCAATAAACGGAAAAGGAAAGAGGGCGAGAGAGTGAGTGAGTGTGTGTGTGTGTGTGTAAGTGAGTGACTGAACTAAAGGTCATGTTAATTTTGTGGTCACTTAAAGGAACCTGCAAAACTTATTGCCCTAACTTAATAATTCTTAGCTAAGTTCATATGTACAC
Source organism: Drosophila sturtevanti (assembly GCA_018150375.1). Lineage (NCBI taxonomy): Eukaryota > Metazoa > Arthropoda > Insecta > Diptera > Drosophilidae > Drosophila > Drosophila sturtevanti. The sequence continues at coordinate 1,454,004 of JAECWJ010000378.1, forward strand.
GACACCAAAGATATATATATATATACAGAGAGAGAGAGAGAGAGAGAGAGAGAGAGAGAGAGAGAGAGAGAGAGAGAGAGAGAGAGAATGACACAGATTAACATATATATGACGACTATGTGACTGCCATCAGAGTTATAGCTTGGCAAAGGTTTATTTGTGTTAAAACTCGTCTTTCGAGATTCAAAGATTGAAATGGTTCATTAAAGTTTATTTGAAATAAATCTGTTTTATTTATTAAATATAAATATTTTTAATTTCGACAGTTTTGAGATATTGCAGATTTTTTAAGGAAAACTTTTAAAACAGATGAATAATGAAATCTAAATATAGAAAAGCACAGCAGAATCTATTTTAAAAATAATTGAATTTCAGTTATCGATTTCACTCATCGATTCTAATCAAATCAATCCAAAAAAAGAGCCAATTTGTATACCTTATTTGATTTAGGATCTGACTATTTTTTAATTAGCATTTCATAATTTATTAATTAACTGATTTAAAGACCGAAACAATAGTAAGAAATATTTTATTTATGAATTCAAATTGAAAATTTATCACATTTGCTTGGCAAAAACAAATGATGATGGCAAAAAACAAAGTTTCAAACTTAAATGATTTTTCACATCGTTGCGAACATATAACTATATGATCAATTAACTTTAAGATTATAATTATATTATATGTACGTATATTGTGAAAATCATTTGGCCCGCTCACTTTTAGAATAGCTTCAAGTCTGTGAAAGCTTTAAAAAAGCTTTCGCCTTCGGTTCATCAGCAGTGTATGAAAAAGCTAATAAAAGCTAAGACTATAACCAATATCGGGTCGAACTGTTTAATAGAAAAATTTAAGTATGATATGCATTTCCTTATTTATGCATAAATAAAAATTTAGTTTATGGATTTTTTTGCATATCACAAACTGCATAAGACTTTTTATAAATATATTCGAGTCAGAATTTTCCAAGTATCTGGAATGCAATTAATCAAAGTGCATATATCGTACATATATGTCTTAAATATATTTGTATAACTTATAATATAAAGAGTTCTTGCGTTTATCTTAAAATGCAAAATAATCTGATTATGCAAATGACATATATATATATATATATTAAGTTAATACACATTGTACATTTTATACTGTAAATAATTGTCTACTGTGTGTGAGGATATGGGGTGAAGGCACAACCAAAAGGTATACAATTCAGTTAAGTTTCAACGTTCAACATTAACGGTTCGAGACGCGCGTGCCGCTAACAAAAAAAAAAAAAAAAAAAATAAATAAAAACAAATAAAGAAAATAAATTTAAAAAAAATTCATTTATTTTTTTTCTAAGACATAATTATCAAGTTTTGTGTATTTGTGGCTTCATTTGTTTTATTTACAAGTGTTTATTATAGACAGACAGACAGACATATTGGGTGTTTGTTCTGTTTAATGTGGGTTTACATTTTGGAGGCCTCTTTGACAATATACCGATCGCTGACAGGTGAGTTGTATCTTTCATTCACCATATATAAACGAATCACACACAGACAGACAGAGAGAGAGAGAGGGACAGAGAGAAAGAAAGAGAGTAAGAGCAGAAATATAAGAGTTAGCCAGAGCGGCAGGGAGTGATGAAGAGTGTGAGAGAGAGAGAGAGTGAGAGAGGGGGGGAGCAAAGCTATACACAGAACGATAGAGAGCGAAAGGGTGAATGAGAAAAAAATGTCGGCATTGGGGGCCTTCCAAAAAACATTAGCCAAAGCATTTTTATAGATCTTTCAAACGAACTTTTAAAGATATGTTGGAAGATTATTTTAAAACTAATATTGGTTAATAAAATTTATAAAACACATATTTTATACACTTATCAATAACCGATGGGTTTTATTTCCTAAAGATCATATCAATATATTTGTAATTATAATACAAAAATATAATATTTTTAAAAGTATTTTCTAAATACTTACACATATATAATATGTATATGTGTATGTATATGTTTGTGTGTATATGTATACATATATACATATATGTCTCAGTCAAAAAGCAGCGGCATTTTGTAGGAAAAAGCAAGGTGTAGACCCATATATAGGTAAATCGTAACCAGAGTGACCCCAGTGACATCCAATCCCCACATTCCAAAGGAAGGCTGAATTAGACAGAGGGGAGAGAGAGAGACAGAGAGAGAGAGAGAGAGGAAAAACAAGAGATGCAAGGCAATAAACAGAAAGGGAAAGAGGGCGAGAGAATGAGACAGATTGTCTGAGTGACTAAACTAAAGGTCATGTTAATTTTGTGGTCACTTAAAGGAACTTGCAAAACTTCTTAGTGCTTTTCAATCTCTTTCATGATATTTCCAAAATATTTAATTAAAAAGATATTGTAAAATAAAGTAAAATTTATTAAATGAAAGATTCTAATTATTTTCCATTACAAATTCATTGTTATGATTTATTTAGCTAATCTTGATGATGTATAATATAAATTAATTAGCTATAGGAGATTATAGAATTGATTTCGTTTTGATATTAGAAAATGTTCGATTTTTCCTTATGGTATTTCCTCTCTTTTCTCACTTGGCAAAAGAATCCGGGAATGACATTCCCATTTTTTTTTAATACTCGTAACACCTGTTCGCTCTATTGTTGTTGGTGCTACATTGTAGCTGTTGCCAAGCAATAGTATGGCAATTACCGGCCATCGGTTTTTCCTATTCTCAGTTTCCCACCATTTAAAATACTTTTATTTAATTATCAATATACTTTTCAAAATAATTAGATTTTTTTTTTAATAAACCATTTGTAATGTAATAAAAATGTTATATTGAATTGAAACAAAATGTTCTATAAGAAAATATCGAAATTCTGGCAAATGTTACCCTACCCAATGCTGTAGAACGGTAGTGTAAAAGCTTTCTATCCAAGTACCTAAAAGTTGACTATGAAAATTGTTGTAAAGCAGGAGAACTTTCTTGAGAGCTTTAAGCATTTATTTATTTTTTTTTTTAGTTTTTTTAACTGTATTTCTTGGTATTGTATACTTATCGGTCTAATCAGATAAAGCAAGAATTTGTTCCCCATATTAAAAGTCTTGATCGATATGATTATCCAAAGTTGAAGGCATCGAAAAGATATATAATTAGCCAATATTATAGCTTAAATATTTTTTTATTTATTTATAATACAAATAGACTTGATTAGAATTAAACCTAACTTATGATTAAAGCACTGGCTGCTAAGGCCTTCGACTAGTGGTAATTATATTTACATATTTACATTTTTATATTAAATTAGTTTTATATTAGCTAATATATCAGTTATATAAATCGATATGTGTTTGTGAGTTTACAGAATTTTTATGATTTTGAGGATGTTTTTGTTAAATGGATTTGAAAATATTCAGATGGGGCATTTGTCTTTAAAGATTAGATTTTTAAGATGTGAAGTTGCGGGACAATTTGTTAATATATGTTTAATGTTGAAGTCAGTTGTTCTAACATCTTGTCGGGGATAATGTAGTGCTGGTTGTGTTAGCCTTGTGTATCCTAATCTGACTTTTAGTATTTTAATTTATTCTGGTTTTATATTTTTTTGAGGTAGTGGTAAGGTGTTTGATAGATTAGTCTTTAGTTGTTGATACTATGTATTGTATTTGAGTTGTTGAGTTATTTTGTTTAAGATGCGTTTATTAATGTCTATCGTGTTATTGTGAATTTGGCTATGGTGTTGGTTAGCTCGTTTCCTTCAATGCCACAATGCCTAGGAATCCAGAGGAGTTTTATTTTAGGGGCAGTTTTAGTGAGGAGAATTCTGATAGTTGTGGTATATGGGTTATTGTTGTTGATATTTTGAATAGATTTTAAGAATGAAAGGGAGTCTGAGCAATTAATACAATTATCAATTACAATATAAAAGATAATTTTAAAGTACATACAAATATTTCCATTAAAAATTACCAAATAAAAATGTGCTAAAAATGAATCATATGTAGATGTAATATGTACTTCTATTTTCTTACAGAATTTAACTAAATTGTTTGGATTAATCGTTATACCAGGGTAAGTCAATATTTTATATTAAGTAACAATCTGATATACTGACATTATATTGGGCTACATCCTGTATTTAATGTCATGATCATGCAGCATGACAGTGGCTTGTGGCTTGTGGCTAAATAAATATTTGAATATACAACAAATGGAAGTGATCCAAGTATTCTTATCTAACCTAGCATTTTGTTTGAAAATGTTAGGGTTATCAAATATTATTACAAAGTTCTTAAAGTGGTTAGTAAACATATAAATTTATATACATACATATGTTCATAAATAAGACCAACGCAAACGAATAATTGCAGAGGTTAATAAATGCTGACAAATAGTATGCTAAACTAGATAAGTAACAGTATACATATGTTGGCTCTGGATTAAACAATAACTATATTATTATATTCCCTTAGTTTGCTTCATATTCCAGATACTGTAATCGAACTGAGTAGTAGTGTTCGTTTCTGTTAACTTTCATTTCTTATTATTCATCTATGACGTTTGCCCTCATTAAATACATTTCTCAACCTCTTGCCTTGCATAATAAATATAAAAAAGTGAAGCAAGCAAATTGCCCCTACCGGCTTTGAGTATACCCAGCAATAAGTTGTAATAGAAATTAAAAAATCAAAATCCCCTTAAAATTCTCATCAATTAATTGAAAGCAAACAGCAAAGCACCAAATTCTTGCTTTCTGGCAGTGAGTGAAATTTATACTGCTTGCCGAAACTTCAACTGCTTGCAGATCAAAGCAGCGTTACGCAGCCGTTGATGGACTTGGCATTTTGGTGGAAAACGTTTATACTTATATCTTCGATATTTATTGGCCGATATCGAACGATATTTGGTCAATTGGTACAGATTGGCCATATTTTTAATAAGAATATAATTAATATAATTAATTTTACTCAAGTTATCTGTGTTTTTCCGTACAATGTTGGGACAAAAGAGAACAAAAATTTGTAATAAACTTGACCAGCGTAGAGTCTAGATGGGTCTACGAAGAAAATTGGGTAGCTTTAGCTCTTCTAGTCCCATAGATCTGGATGTTCATACAGACAGATGGACATATCTAATTTAACTTGGCAGTTGATTGATACTCATCAAGAAGATATAAGTACATATATTTTATAGGGTCATTATTATTTTCTTCTGTCTGTTACATACACGTTGATAACTTTAATATACCCTTTTGCCCTATGTGTATATGGTATAAATATGAATAAAGTGCTTGTTGTATATAATATCAAAAAACATATTTAAATCGATTCACATAAATATCTAAAAAGTAAAATACTGAAAAATGAAGATCTTGAAAAGTACCTTATAATACTTTATATATATATCTATATATATACATATATCTATATGTTTGATTGATTGACTAACTTTCTAAATCATATGTTGGCATGTCTCGACTTGCTTTTTATGACAATCGATATGACTAATTTTTGTTTGTTTTATTAGCACTCTCATTTCGTTTTGGCATAATAAACAATTAAATCATTATTAATGGACTTGACAGAAGCTTTAAAGTTAAATTACATATGTTGTGAAACTATGTTAGCCCGATCCTATGATTTTATTTAACATTTTTTTTTTGCTTCTTTTTGCTTTTTTTTTTTTTTTGACTATTATTATTTAATTTTGAGATCTTTGGCCCCCGGACATGAAAGTCATGCATCATCATCATCATCAGTATTGTAGTAAGCTGACAACACGATTCATGACACGAAAATAAAAATGGAATCGAAATATTTCAAGGAAATTCCCTCCACTTAAATGCAAAGCATACAAATACACAGACACAGACACACACACACACAGACATGCACTCGGACATTTAGATACATTTAGGTTGGTAGCCCAACCAGTCTAACTGACCACAGACACTTTGACCGAATGAATAGCCAATCTCAAATTTTGTTTTTGACTGTGTAAATCACCCTTAGCTTAATATGAAATATATTTACCTTTTTATACCCTGTACCCATAGGGTACAAGGGTATACTAAAGTCGCTAAAATGTGTGCAACTGGCAGAAGAAAAATTTTCCGACCCTATAAAGTATACACAGTTTGGCACATTAAGAAAAAGTTAGGCCTAACGGAAAATAGAATATGATTATCCAATTTTTTTTTTTTTTTAATAGATTGAACTATAATCTTATTATTAAGTAAAACAAAAATAAAAATATGTTTCCATTAACATAAAAAAAAAAAATAATAAAAAAAACTAAAAAAGTAACAAAAATCATTCTGCCAAAAAAGTGTTTCCACATCTCGTTTTCTTGTTTCTTTTTGTTGCAAATTCGAAATTTTACCGTTGCTTCGCGGAATTCTTAGAGCGGAATTCTTAGGGCTGCATCAATTTTTTGTGAGTTTTCATTATCAGTTGGTACAATTGTTCCGGGACTACGAGTATTTTGTATAATATAAACATGGCAGGTGGACGTGTTGGATTTTATATGGCCCAGTTGGTCTATTACAACCATACTTTGGTTAAAACTGCTTCAGAGAATTTTCCAACCCCATAAAATATATATGTACATATGTATATATTGTCATACTTATATGTATATATGTATATTCTTGATCAGCATCAACAGATGAGTCGATATAGCCATGTCAATCATGGTGTCGGTCCGTCTGTTCTTTTGTATAAACACCTATGTAGATCTCAGCGACTATAAGATATAGTCGCATATTAGAAAAAACTATAACTAGAGTTGTATTAAAGCCATCCATTTTTAGTACACACAATTATATAGTCAATATGTACCATTTGATCAAATTTGATTGAAATCGGTCCAAAAATATCGGAGATACATATAAATATTTTGCACCATGGGCAGCAGCAGCTGATATGTGTGAGCGAGATAGCATGCGTAAAGCTTAAAGCAACTTTATACCAAATGACGCATTAGTTTCGTTCTCTAATAGGAGTGAGAGAGAAAGCATGCGATTGCTATTTCGGCTTGTTAAGAGGTATAATCAATTAATGAGAATTTCCATGGAGTCTGATTTTATGAAATATAATTTTTTTTTTTTTTTTTGGTACAGGGTATACTCCAAGTTGGCAGGGATGACTTGCTTACTTCATTCATTTAGAAGTTGATTTACTTACTCAACAAAATACTCTCACACTGGAGTACACACACACACACACACACACACACTCTCACACACACACATACACTTTGTAACAAATCGGCTCTAACTGGCACACTCATTTGTTTAACATTCGAATTATGAATGGGAAGTACTCTTTTTTCTATTTTTTTTTTCTATTTTTTGCATAGGTAATATATGTATTATCAATTATTGGAACTTGACAGACAAGAACACGTGTATACATATAAATTTGTTGTGTCTGTGTGTGTGTGTGTTTATCTGCAAAGAGAGTGCGATGAAGCCAGCTTTTATTTTTGGAATTGTCGATATTTAAATTGCTTGTTTTTCTCTACTTTTTCTCTCTCTCTCTCTCTCTTTCGTCTCTCTCTTCGTCTTCTTCTTCATTTTGTACTGTTTTTCGGTACTTGTTTGTGTCCACAAAGATGACTTAGTGAGATGAACAATTTTCTTACCTTTAAAGGTGCGATTTAAAGTACTTTGAAATGTGACGCATTGAATTTGGTTTATTTGTTAATAAAATAAACATTAAACATAAATATTCAGTTCCAAGTACATATTTATGTATGTGTGTGTGCGTGTGTGTGTGTGTGTGTGTTATTTCTGTTGTTTAACGATTAGGAAATGTTACCAAAATACCAAAGATGATTTCAAAAATGTTCTAAGAAATGCAAAAGTTTTTGGACAACGTCATTAAAATAAATATCGATTTAAATATATATATGTATATATGTATCTACATTATGCTGCACTCAAATACATGTATTTATAATTGCTTTCCAATGTTTGAATACCATAAATTTTATAATAAAATAATATGATCACCAAAATAAGTATCAAATACTTATAATTTGTGGCAAAAAAAAAGATACGAACGATTATAGAAGCTATAATTTCTATTTTGAAAAGATTCTGCTCAAATACAAAATTTTTAGAATCTAACATTGATTAAAGATTTTAATAGTAAAGTTCAATGAATTAACTAAGGAATTAGTTTATAAGTTAAGCTATAACATGACATAATTACAATTTTTTATTTCATTTTAAATTTATATTTTTTTTTGTTACACTTTAATAAAAGTTTTTTTCAATTTAAATGCAATCTATCATCAATCATCATATCTATAACAGGATACATATGAGTACAGTAAGTTGAGAAATTATAAAGGATACAATTCACATCTGAAAGAAGAAGATTAAATCGCAAATCGGAAAAAAAGTGAAATAATTTTCAAATAGGAAACGATTCATTTTCACTTTCAATATATATAAGTTATGATCGTTTAAAGTCATAAATTACTTTATGACAGGCAATAAAAAAACAATCAAATTAGTTAAAAATTATGATAAAATTAAACAATTTGTAAGTAGGATATTTGAATTATTCTAATAAAGTGAAAGATTCATTTTATTATTAAAGTGAAAAATAATTGATTTCTGATTTCTTATGTGATATATCGAATGAGCAGTTAGGTATGATTCTCAATTCCTTTTTAAATCAGGGTATATGTATATGTATAGTTTATTAGGATATTTTATAAAGATTTCAATTACAAATTTAATTGGTTTTAATTTAATTAATAGTAAATAAATTCGAATGAGCAGTTAGATATGATTCTCAATTCCTTTTCTAAATCAGCATATAATAATCACGTAGTTTCTTAGGATATTTTATAAAGATTTCTATTGCAAATTTAATTAGTTTGAATTTAATTAATATTAAATAAATTAATTTTCTTTTTTAAATATAAATAACTATGTATGTATATGTATTTATGAGGTTTTTTATATACTTTTCCCTCAAAAAAATGTCTCTAAATTTAATTAAATATCCAATATAGATATGACAGATATTTAAGCAGAAAAGGTTCAGATTTTATGTAAATCACTCACACTTGTGTAAATATAGTTACAAAATAGTGTTCCTTATAAAAAAATAAATAACTGAGGACTAAAGGACAATTATTTGCATATCTGTCTGAAGAGACATAATCCATAATATAAATGATATTGATATTATCGATAACTACTTAATAAAATAATCTCCAAAAGGAGATTGGTGTGAGAATGAAATAAAATTACTTGTCATTTTATATACATTCTATAAGTAAACATATCTTATATTTATTATATATATATATATATATATATATATATATATATATATATATATGTATGTATATATTTTGATATCTTGCATAAAATATTCCGTCAGTCACATTATTTCATATCACTATTTAATGTTTATATATATATATATATATATATATATATATTATATTTTAGGCAATATATAAAATTATAGCATTGATATTCACTGATAAATTTGTTATAAAACGTCATAAGGGGAAATCCCAAATTATGATTTCTGATTTCAAAGGGTATTCGACGTAATCATTAACTTTCTAACAAAGTTTAAAAACAAAACAAAAAAAAAGTGTAAAGATAATGTTTCTTTTTAAATATATATATATATATATATATATATCCAAGTTTATAACTGACCAGTGTTATTGCATGTATGACGTATGTAAGCAAATGAAAGCCATGCAAGCGGATAAAAGCAAACTGGCAAAGGCGGATGTACTATGTATGAAATAAATACGTCACTGTGGAAATCTACTGATGGCTAACACTGTATATGTTTGTATGTTTGTATGTATGTATGTATGTACATATGTATCCATAACTTAATCGGCACTCTTTTATTGTTTAACGGTCATTTCTACAATAAGTAACACGCCTAATTTAAACATATAAATCCTACACAATAATCGGATTGATGGCTTCTGCCATTTGCTGACGTTACAAATTGAAATCAATCACTAAACAATTTGTTGATGCTACAACATTTCGCACATTAAGTGTGAAAATTAACAGGCAATAAGTTAATTTAGTGTTGTCATGACAGCATACAGAGAGAGAGAGAGAGAGAGAGAGAGAGAGTGAGAGTGAGAGGGAGAGCGAAAGCGAAAGAGAGTAGAAGAATGAGACCGTGGGGTCAATTCTGTGTCGTCAGTGACACACCTACACTTACTTACAACACTTATAAAAACAAAGGTGAAAATCTTGTTATTCGATTTGCTAACTGATTATCATAATCATTACATTATTAAGTATATTAACTATGATCGAAACTAAGTATAATACATCTAAATATAGACTATAACGTCACAGTCATCGAACTGTAACTAAAGCTTCTTTTTTTTTTTTTTTTTTTATATAAAAATACTTTTCAACTTTCTTTAATACAATGCCTAAATTTAGATAAGAGACATTATTTAGTATTTGTTTATGTTTTAGACTTCTGAATGTATGTATGTATATGTATATATTATATATTTTTCATTGCGTAATTAGTTGATTACAACTTTCTGATAATATTGAGAAATATGTATAAATAGCAGCATATATAAATTTTGTTATAATTTTTTGTTGGAAATTTTATTTTTAAATATTTATGGATTTTGATATAATGTGTGAATTCCACAAAATGAATTAAATGATAATTTAAGAATGGGAACGAATTGTTTTACCCTTACGATAATTCTTTTTCGTTTCATGTCTGACGTTTCTTTCTTTTGATGACGTTTTCACATGAGGGATTTTTTTTTGTTCAATTTTGTAGTTGTAGATAAACTATAGAAATATATTTTTAAACATTTATTTTCAGAGCTGTCTTAAAAAAACCATTTGGATTATTGATAAATAAATTTTATAATTTTTGGCACAGTTATTTGTGGGAGTTAGCTTCTGGAATCTAAATTTTTTCTACTTTTTTGTGTATTTGGGGGTTTTCCTTTCTATTTTTTAAAATTGGGTAACGAAATTAATGATTGCGAATAAAGGAAATTCAAAACTGAATCACATATATATCTTATAAATTCTTCTTTCTATTTGAAAAAAATCCAACTTATTATGATTCAAACTATTTTATTGGCTCAAAACTCAGATATTTTCTTGACCTACATGGCGTATACGCGATGATCATAAGAAGAAAACATAATAACAATATTATCCATATGAAACTTTTTGTTGATTTGTTTGTAGAACTTTTTATTATTATTATTGAATTCCATTTTATAATATACTTAGTTATAATTTATGTTATATATATGTATACATATACATATATATATATATAAATATAAATATAATAATTAAATATTTCAAAGATACTTTTCAATCTCTTTCATAAACTAAACCGATTTATGAAAATTAATTTCTTACAAGTTATCAAATATTTTATTAACAAAATTACACCGAATTAACCAGTTAGGCCATATATATAGAATAATGTTTCTGTATTGATAATTTGTATTAAAACCGTATCATTTTAAACGCATTGTAAATTGTTGTTGTTCATCAATTTCTTCATTATAATGCTTCTAAGAATTTTATCAACATTCGAAATTTTGAATAATTTTGTATGGCTTTTGAGTCATTCATTTTGTATCCACTTCGCTTACAATTTTCTCTCATCTATTGACGCTTACAATAATTAATGACGTTTATTCTTGACACATTCTTATTTCAAAATTGTTTTTTGTTTTCTGTAATTTTTCACAAAAATTATACAATAACTAGAAAGATGGGACTAACTTTGGCCGTGTCGAAGTTCGTATACCCTTGCAGATTTTCTCTATATAATTCACCAGAAGCATTATTGTAAATTATACATAGTATCAAATATACAAATTCAAAATTTTGAGCTTGAGAAAAAAAAATTTTACATACAAAAATCTGTAGCTATTATGGTCTCGGAGGAGAAGCTGTTGATCCAGACAGACGGACAGACGCACATGGTCATATCGACTCGTCGAATCATGCTGATCAAGAATATATATACTTTATATAGTCGGAGATGCTTCCTTCTGTGTGCTGCAAACTTCTCACCAAAATTAATATACCCTTTGGAAGGGTATTATAATCTAGATAATATTTTGTTGATAATTTGGGAATATTATCGTATCTATTAATTTGGCAACAATATGTACTTGTAGTCTGGCCACACTAATTTTCAGTTCAGTTAGTTTTTCATCTCTCATCGTACCATTCGGTATATATAATATAATAATTGTGTTAATAAATATATATATATATATATATATACTCTACTGCGAAACTTTGTTCTGGAATTATTGGAGTGGATCATCTCTCAGTTCTTTATAATTCTAATATATTTTTTCAAATATATTATTATATGTATATAGAATTGTTATAATTAACATGAATGGTATACATGATTATAATCTTATATTACGTTCACATATCGTAAAATTTTGTTTGTTGCTTTTGCTTGTTAAATAGCATTATCTTTAACAAAGTAATAGACAACAAATCAAAGTTTGCAGTTTCATAAATTTATTTTTTTTTTTTTTTATTATTTTGTCTAATGGCAAAAATTGCACTAAAAAGATTTCTAGCAGTCATACAAATATGTCTTAGCCACGTTAACATTAAAAACAGTTTTCTGCGCGCGTTTATCTTATCCATTATTGAAATGCATTAAATCTTATGCATACATTTATACAAATACATATGTAGGTACATTATGACATTGACACTCTTTCATTCCATTTTATTTCCTCATTTATTCCCTTTCCCATTTTATTCTTCTTTCGCATCTAAAAAATATTTGCTAACTTTTCAACTATTCGACGCATCTCAAACTGAACAAAAAGATCAAAAATTAGTCATAACACAGATATATATATAGCTTATCTTATCGCAAGTGCATTCAAATTTCTGCAGCCGCTTTTTAGTATATTATGATTAATTTAAATAATAGACGTGATTGATACCCTAATTGCATTAACTAATAGTATAAAAGTATTGTCTTTTTCTTTTTACTATTAGTTAATGGATTTAATGGACATATGTATATATTTTTAGGATGCTTTACGAAATTATATTATATATATATACTAAATTTAGATATGTAATTAATTATTTATATATACAATTTTTATGGTTTTTTTAATTGAGATTTGCCTGTCTGTATGATCTGTTATAGTAAGGGTATCTCTTCAATCTTTAAGTTTTTTATTTATTCTGCTGCACAATTATTTTTTTTTGGTTATACTGAATTGAAATACGGAAGTAAGTTCCAAACTGCAAATAATGACGAATTTTTTAAACTATATATAGACAAATTTCTTATACCCTGTACACCTATGTAGATCTCAGAGACTATAAGAGCTAGAGTAACCAAACCTAGAGTGTCAACATCCGTTTAGTGTATACGCAGATCAAGTTTGTTTCAAATTTTTGCCATGCCCACTTCCGCCCCCGCAAATTAGAAAAAACTCTAACTAGAGTTGTATTAAAGCTATCATATTTATATTTGATATATATATACTCAATTATATATACTATATTATACAGCCATACTCAATTATATAGCCAACATGTACCATTTGGCCAAATTTAGATGAAATCGGACAATAAATATCAAAGATATACGTATATATGTTTTGTACTGAAATGCCATGGGCAGCATCAGCTGTTATGTGCGAGCGAGATAGCATGCGTATGGCGCATTAGTTTCATTCACTGACATGAGTGAGCGAGAAAGCATGAATTTGGTATTTCAGCATCCTAGGAGAATTTTATAAAATAATTTACATATATTCAATTAATGGGGATTTGGAAGGAGTTTGAGTTTGTAACATATCTCTTATTGGTACAGGGTATACTCCAAGTCGGCAGGGACGACTTGCTTACTCCCTTAATTTACTATATATGTATACACATGTATGTATATATATTGTTTAATTCTTATTTAGCAATTTAAATTTTATCTATTAATTTTTTGTTATTATACTATTCCCATAATCAATATCAATTTTGGACTCTTATATATGTATGTAGATATATATATTTGTTTAAATTCGATTTTCCATAATTTCCGTTTTGGAATTTCTTTAATTTCATAGAAATTCCTGTTGAACTGGTTTTTTCTTTATTTTTTTTTTTTTTTTTTTTTTTTGATGGGAAAAAGTCTGCAAATAAATTATGATCCCTTGGGATACTTCAATGGGTTTTCGCATGGTTTTTGCATAAAATTTGATTAATTTGGATAATTGGTACAAATAATTACTTTTAGAACTATAAACTATATAGAAAATTAAAAGTAATAGAGGATATTAAAAGTAAGTTTTCTTTGATTTTATTTTGCATTTTTGTTGAGTTTGTAATTAAAGAGATTCTCAGTAGTTGATGCGTTCTTTTATACTCTGCAGAGGGTATATTAATTTTGATCAGAAGTTTGCAATGTATAGAAGGAAGCATCTCCGACTATATAATGTATATATTTTCTTGATCAGCATGAATAGCCGAGTTGATATGACCATGTCCGTCTGTTCGTCTGTCCGTCTGTCTGGATCAACAGCTTCTCCCCGGAGACCCTTATAGCTACATAGCTGAAATTTGTAATTTTTTTTTTGCTGCAGGCATTGTATATTTCGGAATCATCCCGATCGGACGACTATATCATATAGATCGCATAGGAACGATCGGTCATGAATAAGGCTTATCCTCAATAACTTTGTTGTTTTTCAACCGAATGCCACGAGTGAGTTTGTGAGTTTAATATCTAAACTAAGTTTTATCAGAATCGGTTGACTATATCATATAGCTGGTATAGGAACAATCGGTACAAAATAAAAATTTTGTATGAAAAAATATTTGTTCTCAAGCTCAAAATTTTTGAATTTGTAAATTTGTTATATATAATTTACAATAATGCTTCTGATGAATTATATGAAGAAAATCTGCAAGGGTATACGAACTTCGGCACGGGCGAGGTTAGTCCACCTTTCTAGTTTTTTTTTTTTTATTGTTTACAAAAAACTGCACTGTTATTTACCTATAGTCGTATGTACAGTTTCCATTTCAATATGTACATATGTGTAACTTACATCGTATATAAGTACATATATATATATACAGATTTATTTTTTATTCATTCATATTGAAACAATCTTGGGCAGTTGCTCTTATCAGAACATCAACATCGGCGCTAAGCTGTGTGAAAGAATTCTATAATGCCGTCAGAGTCTGACATTACTACTTTTCTTCTGTATACATTCGCCCCCTCCCCCCCCCGCACATACACATACACATACGCGCTACCAGCCGCCTGCCTGTACGTTATTATTTTTGTTATTTTTTTTTTTTTATTGTTTCTGTTGTTCTTGATGTATTTTCTTCGGATATGGAGCGACTATAAAATGTCGACCAACGACGCTCACACAATTTAAATTAAAAAGTGACCCCGAAGAGTTAACATCGCTGGTAAAAAAAAATAAAACAAAAAAGAAAGAAGAAAAGTAAAACAAAACAAATTCAAAATAATTAAAGAAAATATCAATAATATTAAATTGAAATTTAGGCAATAATTTTGCAAAACTAAAAGTATATACATATATATCAGAAATTAAAGTGCATTCTTTTCAATTAATTAAATCTTCATAATGTGTAAGTGAATAGAAAGATAAATAGTGATAACAATTGGCAATTGTAAAAGGTTCTATAATGCATTTTTCTTTCTCTTTTTCAATTTTATATGTAAAGCTCTCATCAAGTGTCTACTAGTCGTCATCGTTTGCTCCATGCTTGAGAATATAGTATTTTCAGAGGAGTATAATTGCGATAGATCGAAAAAACTCAATAATGGCATTCCAATATGTGTACTTAAGGATATTAAATATCAGTTAACATTGCCAGCTGAACAAAATTTGGTTACATTTTTTAAAAACCATTTGGTAAGTTAGGTTAACTATAAAAATTGCAAAAAAACATTAGCTAAAAAAAAGAAATTCATTTCTAAAAGCAGATTGAAAATGGAGACGTCGAGAGAGCATTGATGATTAAATATAAATATTCAAATTTGAGTGTAACACATCTACATCAAAGTGGTACCAATAATGTGATCTATACGGCTGAGAATCGTACCTTTCATTATAATCAATTAACTGAACAAAAATTGGAATTAGCCAGCGGTGCACAGGAGTTGTTTGAATTTTTGGACTCATTTACCATTATGTTAAATTTGTTTAATCGAATCAAAGAGAATGATACAGATATACTGGCAAGATCGACTGTTAAAACCAAATTGGAAGATATTTATATTAGATTGAGAGATCTATTGAATGCTAATTGTTCAGTTCTTGATTATACATACAATAAGGAGGATGTATCTCCTGTATTTTCATTTATATTGGAGACAATTAATTTATTTGCATATTTTAATTATCGTTTGGATATGATGATAAATCAACAACCAGATGCTTATTGTGATTAATTAATATTCCAATAATATTGGCAAACGAGACGGACTTGTACTTAACCAAAAACAAAAATGCTGACTCCTACCAATACTCTTTTAGTAATTATATTTACTCTATAAAGCCAAAGAAACAATACCAAAAAATGTCAATTATATCTTAGAATTAAAATAATTAAGTTAATAAATATATATTATATGAACATTATATCATTTACCCTTTTTGTCTTTTATTTTTTTTTGTTCTTTGATCTTGTCAATTCGTTTGTCGAAAATTTAACAAAATATTTGTCTCAATATGTTTTTTTTTATATCCTTGTCCTTTTGTGAGTTTGTTAACAATTCAACTTTGTTCTATTGGAATCGATTGACTAAATCATATAAAAAGTTTGGTATATAATATAATAATATGTCTGTTGATATGTAACAGAATTGATCGGCTATATGCTTGACTCCTATAAGGTTTCTCCTTATTAGTTCTGGTAAGTGATAATCGGCTAGGGTATACGAATCCTTTCTTCTAGTTTTTGGTCACGTGGATTTTTAATTTCGATTTTGCATCGAGTCGAAAGGTAGAAGATGTTTGCAATATGAAGTGAAATGTTATTTCATTCTTTTGTCTTCAGTAAATATTTATAAGTATTTAAGTGGCGTTCTTGCTGGCCAAGATGAATAATTATTTCACTTTTTTTTCTTTTTTTTTTGAGGTCAATTATTTATAGAATTGTTACATAAATTATTTTATATTCCATATAATAATACAATGGTTAATTACTTGTAGACCCAACCAATGTCTACGCTGGTTCAAGTTTATTACAAATTTTTGTCCAACTTCGCCAAGAAAAAAAAAACAACAAATAACTCGAGTACAATAAAAAGAATCGTATTTCTAATTCATATTCTTTTTAACAATATAGCCAACCAAACTAAATATAGTTCAAATCGGACTATAAATATCTTAGATATACGTACTTATAATAAATATTTTAGACTAAAATGCCAAGCGGAACAACGCTTTGTTCCGCAAGCAGTATTCGGTTCTGCAAGCAGTGCAAGTTCCACTCGCTGATACGAGATGGCAAAGTCGACAGGAAGGGCTTGTAAGCAACATGTATGGAATCGCTATTAATGACGTCGAGCTGATATGATTAATTAATAATTTAGTGGAAAGCTGATTAAATTGCTATATGTATGCATGTATATGTATGTATAAAAGCAAAAAAAAAACAAACATAAATTAAAACAAGTAAAATCTTCAGTTAGTAGTTTTAATGACATATGTAGATATATATATATACATATATGTATATACATACTTGAATATTGACCATGAACTTACTTACTATTTATATAGAGGGTATATTAATTTTGGTCAGAAGTTTGTAACGCACAGAAGTAAGCATCTCCGACTATATAAAGTATATATATTCTTGATCAGCATGAGTAGCCGAGTTGATATGACCATGTCCGTCTGTCCGTCTGTCTGGATCAACCGCTTCTCCTCCGAGACCATAATAGCTACAGAATTGAAATTTTCAACATAGGCTTCTTTTTGCTGCAGGCATTGTATATCTCGGAATCATCCCAATCGATTGACTTTATCATATAGCTCCCATAGAAACGATCGGTCATAAATATGGTTTATCCTCAATAACTCTGTTGTTTTTTAAACGAATGCCACGAAATTTAATATTTGTGAGTTTAATATAATTATTAATATCTAAACTAAGTTTTATCAGAATCGGTTGACTATATCTACCATATAGCTACCATAGGAACGATCGTTAAAAAAAAAGAAATGTTGTATGAAAAAATTAAATTAAAACTAATTTGGTAGGTATAATTTACAATATTGGTTCTGGTAAATTATACAGACACGATCTGCAAGGGTATACGAACTTCGCACCGACCGAAGTTCAGTTTTTCTTATCTTGTCTTATCTTTTTATCTCATGGCCTGTAGTATTTATAAATTCATCTGATGTCACATTTGTGCAAACTTACAACAGATTTTTACTTAACTTGCATTGACACAGAAAGTTCACAATTTTCCTTTTGAATTTGAAAATTTGAAACTATAAATTCAATTAAATATGTATTTTATAGAAATCCCATCTTTTTTTTTTATTTAAGTTTGGGAAACTGTTTAAGTTCCATGGAATTGATTGTTCATTTTAAGGGAAAATGCAAAAGTCAATGCATATGTATATATACATATCCATATGTACATATATAAATTATGATCCCTCAAGAGAGTTATGTATGTCGGAATTTACAAAAGACCTCTTAATCACGGATAATGTGTGTGGGAATTGTTTGTGCGTTTTGTGAGCGAGTATCAGAGAGTGAAAAAAATTGAAATTGATGCGATAATGAATGCTATTCAATTGAGTTGACTCTTATACAC
Organism: Drosophila sturtevanti; assembly: GCA_018150375.1. Classification (NCBI taxonomy): domain Eukaryota; kingdom Metazoa; phylum Arthropoda; class Insecta; order Diptera; family Drosophilidae; genus Drosophila; species Drosophila sturtevanti. The sequence continues at coordinate 1,472,868 of JAECWJ010000378.1, forward strand.
ATTTGTATACTTGTATTATTCGTACTTCATTTGCAATTACGTTTTGTGTTTTGGCGGTTTTTTTATTTGCCTTTTGGCTTTCAGTTTTCATTGCGCGCACGTTCTGGGCGCGATCGGATCGGAACGGATCGGAAATGCCTACGCAACGACGCGGCAATAACTTCAATTACCGCAACAACAACAACAACAACAACAACAACAACAACAATGACAATAACAAGTGTAAAGACGCGTTTCAAAGAGAGTCGAGATTTGAAAACTATATAATTAGAAAATAAATATCAATTAGATAAACAAATTTTCAAGATCCGTGTACAATTCTTTTGGGTTATTCACAAACTTTCGTACTTTCGAAATGTTTACCAAATAAATTAAAAAAAAAAAAAATATGCAACAATTTTTCTATTTTCATTCATATTATAGTGATGTCTATTTCTTTATTTTCAATTCAATTCATGTTATTCATTGATAAAAACAAAAGGAAAATGATTTTAATTATTATTTTAAATTAGTCACACCGAAACTTTTTAATATCGTCAAATATATGTATATATAAAACATACATACACCTATTTTTTGAAAAAATATTTTTATAGATTGTGTATTTTTTTTTTAGCTATGTTTCTGTATCCGTTAATTTGGCTTGTTTTAGATATGTTTGCAAGCAACATATATAAAAATTACGAAAAAAAATGTCTTTAAATTTTTCTTAAATATTTATCAATTATTTGAATATAATTGTAAATATTTACTGATACAAAAAGTGTTGTGGAAATTGAATAAAAATTGAATTGTTTGTTTGATTATTGAAATAATTTAATTGGTTGTTTTTTTTTTGTTTCCTTTGTTTTCTATTTGAAACGTTTTGAGAATTGTTCTTCTTCGTTTACCTTCTCTTTGGACACACACAAACACACACTCGCACACACACACACACACACACACACACACACACACACACACAATGCAATGTGACATCCGTTTTGGGGGCAAAGAAATATGCGTGCATAAATTAGAGACAGGAAGAAAACAACAAAATCAAACGAATATGAAGGGAAAAAGGGAAATTGCAATTGGTCGGTCAAGTGCGATGCAACAAAAAGAAACTGCAATTCTATATTTGTATGTATTATGGCATGTGTTTATATGTTTATATATATGTATATGTATGTATATATACATATATGTACATACATACATATGTTTGCGTTAACATATTTACAATTTCGATGGGCCAAGAGCCGATATACTGAGTCAGTTGTATATACTTACATATATACTTATATATATATATATATATATATATGTGTGTGTGTGTGTGTGTTTCTGTGTGTGCATGGGCAAGGAGAGTTTGGTTAATGGATAAAACGGTTAGGGGCCAAGGCGATTGTAGGTGCATTGCATATTTAATGACTCATAAATAAAACGATGCATGCCACAAACTGAATAATTATCAAACAATACAACGATGCTGCAATTGCCCTTGCATGGAAGACTCACCACAGAGCACAGTCGATCCCCCATTCCCACCATTCCCATTCCCATTCCCATTTCCACTCTTTTCACTTCACCTTATCCCACTTTATGCACACACACACATACACACAATACAGTTCAACCCCAATGCATAAGGGGAAGTCCCCCTCTTAATGAAAACGGAGCGTGTGGCCACCTAAAAGTCATCTTGCTTGGGGTACTTCGTAAAATTTCGTATCTTTGTGTACTCGTGTGTGCTTAGATACGATTGGCTGGCAAATTATTACGATAAATAAAATGAACAGCAACAACAACAACAACAACAGCAGCAACAGAAACTAAATGGCAACAAGAAGAAAAGACAAAATAAATATATATATATATATACATATATACATATATAAAATACAAACGAAAAAAAAAAAAAACAGCAACGAAAAGAAAAGAAAGGAAAAGAAAAGAAGAAGACAAAAAGATAGAGAGACAGCTTGATGAACGCACAATTGTCGCCAAGTTGTTGTTGTTGTTGTTGTTGTTGTTGTGAGATGCTTTCGCCTTAACTAATATGTATATGATATATCAGCGTATGTGTGTGCGTGTGCATGTGTGGGAGTGAGCCTCTCTCTCTATATGTGGTGTATGTGTGAAACTTCGGCTCATCGTCTAAACGACAGAGTCTGTCGTTGTCATTGAACGCTCGTGCCGTGTGTTAGTCCGCTGCTCAAGTTGCCGGCCTATAAAAACTAAATGCTATAGACATGTTAATATTAAATAACTTACAGATCTTGACGAGTTAACTTGACGCTTTTTTTTGTTTCTTTCATCCGTTTGATTGCCAACGTTATTCATCGGCCAACTGTCAAAGAATATACATATACATATACATATATATACATAAGTATATCAAGATAAACAAAGACAACAAATTCGTTTTTCGCAAAGCATTATTTTTTTTTTGGTTCTTGTTGTGCGGATAGTGAGTGTGTGTGTGATTGTGTGTGTGTGACTGGGTTAATAAGATTTACGTTAAATATGGCTAAAATATCATCATCATCAGTATCATCACCTTGCGGTGGTTTTGCCCAACGTCGTGTAGCCAAATTGCAGGCAAAAAATCAAAGAAAAATTCAAGAAATTGTGAAGGAAACGGATATAAATGTTAACTTTTTCGCCTTGGAATCGTCTAGAGCATTAACATTATCAACAGCCACATCACCATCTTCATCGTCAGTGTTATCAGCAGGAAATCAAAATACAGATATAAATGCAAATACATATTATAATGCATATTATCGTCTTCATAGTGGCACAGCAATAAGTAAGTCTATTCATTTTTTCAGTGGAAAAAAAAAACAAAAAAGATTTTAAAAAAAAAAAGTTAAACCGAAAGGAAAAAATAGATAGAAATATTTCTTATCTTGGCCATGATTTGTTGGCCGGTGTCTTGTACTTTTACATACATATATGTTCATACGTCATAGCCACGTTTGTCGACGTCATTATCAATGTTAACGTTTTGCCGGGTAACAGATTAAAAAATCCCCACTTCGATTGACAGTTTGTCTGTCTGAATACCCTCCCCCCTCCTTTCCCCACCTGATACACCGCTCGCCCATCTAACTGCACGTACAATTATTTTCGGGTTTTTTTTCTCCCATCTGATTTTCCATAAATAAATGAATCCAATTACGATTTGTCCAGATATTAACGAAACAAGAATTGGCCAATTATGTAGGAAAACCAATTAGATGAAATTTAAGTTATTTTTAGCTTAATTAACAAACGATATATATATACCTACATATATATATATATCTTTATGTCTATCAATGAACTCATATACTTATATTTGATAATTTATTTATATCAATGAAATATGATTAAATGTGGATTGTCTTCTACTTTCTTTTCTTTGCTTTCTTTTTTGTTGCAGCTCCTGCCAAGTGTTTACTATTAGCCGGATTATTTCTTAGTCTTAGCAGCAGCTCTCTTTGGCCATCTTCTGGCGTTTTGGCCCTGCCACGTCATATGCATGGTCGCCATCTGATATTACCACATCATCACATACATTTACGTTCAGCGGACACAATAAATACAAATACCAAATCAATATTAATTAAAGTACCATCAGCCAAAAAGACAAATCAAAGTTGTTTAAATATCAAAATGTCGATGCAGCCAACACGTAAGAGTATTCAGGATGCATTGAATATAACCGAACAGACAAAAGGATCCATACAATGTCTTTTAGAAGAATGGGTAAGTGTTTTCTTTTCTTTTCTTTTCTTTCTTTTTGTTCTCCCAGTAAAAGCGAAACATTTTGACTAATTATAAATATTATATTGTTTAATTTTTTTCGAATTTGTTTAGCTTATCCGAGATCATGATCTTAGCCTTAAAATGGCAATACAACGTTATAGTCTCCATCAATTGGATCTGGAGCATCCGTTAAGGGAGGCCGTTAAAACTGTTAAGATCAATGATGATAATGATGATGGAACATTGCGTTTTAGATTTGAGACAACGGAGATTGGTACAGCCGTTGAGGAATTGTCAAAAATTTTGGACTCTTTGGAAATAGTTAGACATTTGATGAACTCATTAAAAATGCCCAAGGATTTGTGGGCAGATACATTTGCTCATATTAGTGAAAAGATGTTACATAATATTTATATGGCCTCATCTGCCATGGGTATAGAGAATTGCGATAGATCGGCTTATACATATAATAATAATCATGCCAATGTTATATATGCTGTTGGCTTGGAGGCTATTAAACTGCTCTCTGTCATTCAGGGTAAATATGAACAAATGCTAAAAACTGAAGGACTTTTGCTAGAAGATGCATAAACAAATATATAATTCCTTATTAAGTTATTTGAAATAGTTCCATGAATCAAATACCAAAACTATACTTATGAATTCTCAAGTCAGGCTATTATAGTGCTAAATATCAACAATTATGTATTATAGTACTTATATATACATACATATATCATCATTATTTTACCAATCCATGCCATAACTCATAGTTCATGTTCGTAAATTAGTTAAATTATTATAAATCCATTAAAATGAACTCATTGCAAGAAGAGAGCAAAAACAAAAAAAAAAAAAAAAAAAAAAAAACAAAAACAAAAATTCAAATGCAAATCTTTTTCTCTTATATATTCTTATTTATTTTTTTTAATTTATAAAAAGAAACTTACGAAAGATGTTTCAAACATTTCAATTATTTATCGCATCTTATTTATTATCATATTTTAATTAACTTATTAAGCTAGCATTTTCAATGAATGTTTCAAAAAGCTTGTCAACTCCATTGTTTTTATGAGTAAATAAACAAAAAAATTTGTAATATCAATTGAAAATATTAAAACTTTCAATCATTTCAATCAATTTTTTGGCAACTATCTAGATTTTTGTTGAATAAGGCGGGTTATATTTGAGGTGAGTTGTGGTGAGAAATTTGCAAATATATTACTACTGTTTGTTTCAGATAAAAATTTTACTAATTAGCTAAATGATTGGCATATTTAATCCAAGTAATTGTAAAATCCTTACTATTGGTTTCAAAGCAGTGTTCGTTTTGATACACAGCTTTGTTTCCATCTACTGCTTTGCTCAGTGCAATCAGGATACCGAAAGCAGTGTACCATAGCAAGCAGCTTATTCTACGGTCTCAACTAGAATTATTTATGAAATTATTTTTATGAGCTTTCAACTAATTTGAGATTTTATATATATTTCATGAATGTGTAGATTGCTTTCTAGACATAATATTTAGTATTAGTAATTAATGGCTCTAATTATCTTTAATTCTATAAATCAAAACATAAAATTCAAAGCTTGCAGAATTGAGAATAACATATTTTCAATTTTATATCGTTCAATAAATCGAATTAATAATAAAAGTAATCAAACAAAAAATTATATTTTAAAGTTATAGATTCTTATGTTACAAAATGTTTTATTTAGTGATAGAATATAATGCCTGAATGGAATAAGAAGTTGTGAAAAAATCATATATACTCACAATTAAGCTTAAAAAAACTAAATAAATGTTTCCAAATTGATTTTCATATGATAAATATCTTTATGTACATTTTTTAGTCGTAAATGAGTAATTGATTTCTCAAGTTTTCCCAAGAGTTAACTTGCTCCAGTATTTATTTATAATTTGTTTTGATTTTTTGAGCTTAGCAACAGATATCACAAAAAGTGCCTATTCTATTCTGGTATGACAATAATACGAAAAAAATGCCCATAATTAATGCAATTACCTTGACCCACCCAATACAAAATAGAGAAATTTGTGAACGAAACCTTAAGCACGTCCCAATAGATATATGTATGTATATATATACGTATGTATGTATATATATATATCAATGTATATGAATAAAAGTAGAGGTGAAAAACCCATGTGAGACCCGGTTGAACGCGTGACTGTGAGTCATGGACCATAATAATGGACTCATACCAAGTATTTGCTTTGATTTTTTTCATATTATTACTTTTTGTTTTATGATTTTTTTTATCTAAGTAAATTTGGTTGCGTGATTCGCTTTAAAAAAAAAAAAAAACCAAAAAAAAAAAAAAAAGATTTGAGAGTTGGTTTGTTTGTCTGATCGTTGACGTACGTATTGGATTCCTTGGCGCCAATCGTTAACACTTTGTGGGCTTCAGAAAACCATTGGAAATTGGAGTCGTTTCGGTGTTAATTCAGTATGGTTCAGTTCATTTGAGTTGAAAATTTGGTTGTCTTTTTTCATGTTTTCGGGAATCGGTGAGTCGATTCTGCGGTTGGTTGCTGCGCGTGGCAATGGCGATCCCCAACCATAATAAACAAAAGCAATAAACACAAAAAAGTAGAAGAAGAGAAAGAAGATGATGAAGAAGCGGCAGAGAATTTATAACTGTAATACGAAAAGCAAAGGGAGCGTACACAATTACAATCGCTCTTTAAGCAAACTGAGTCAGCAACAAGCGTCATACGAACAAATTTATGAATGAAGTTTCTTATCAAGAGAGCAAACATTCAATAAACACATATATTTAGAGTAAAGAGAGAGAGAGAGAGCGAGAGAGAGAGAGAGGGAGAGAGACTGTAAGCAAGGCTGCGTGTACTCGCTCACCTGTTGCTCTGTTGCCTCTTTGGATACCCAACACAGCAACAACCTGTTGATGTTTGGCGCACGCCACACAGTTTCTTACTCACTCTCCGTAAATTACTCTTTCTTTCTCTATGTTTCATTGACTGTGTATGTGTGTGTGTGTGTGTGTGCGTGTGTGTGTGTGTTTGAGTTATTACTCTTTGTCTCTTTACTCTCATTGAGTGTTTTTTCAACATGTCGATTGGTCGTATTTTTTCGTGTCCACTCATTAATTGAGTTTAACTTAAATTTTTATTGCCCCAATCAGCGTTTGAGTCAGTGTTTACGATAATTTTAAGTCCCGCCTTTTATTTTTTTTGTATATAAATAAATTTTCATTTCAAATGGATCAACTATTTGTAAATTTTGTAGAATTTGTTAATGGAATCCAGAAAGTTCTATTTGAAATATTGTATAACTTGTACTTGAAACGAATTTTGAAACTTTTTTATTTTCTACATATTGATATATTCAATATTTTGTATTTGCTTTATATTTGAATTTCTTGTGAATAACTAATTTTTAATTACAAATTTTTAAATCATATTCGAAATGCTTAAAAATAAATAAATATTACATTTGCATTATCCAAAAAGTTAGTTATTTAATTATATATTTGAATAATTTATATAGATCTGATTACATTGCATTATATGTACATATGTGTAAATACAAAGGATTATTCTAAAAAACATTAAAAATTATTATATATATCCCATACATATATATTTGTATATATATATATATATATATATATATATATATATATATATATATATATATATATATATATATATATATATATATATATATATATAAACATATATTCGGATAAGTTTGGATTAGAAGAATCATCTCATATATCTAAAAATCAACTAATTATTTTCAGATTCCCATTTTCATAGCTCTGGTTCAATTCGATGTTAAGAAATTCAACAATTTTCTATATATTTAAAAATTGTATATTAATTAAATATTATTTTAGTTTTTTTGTAATTTAAATATTTTTCTAATTCTTGCAACTTAATTGAAGTTTAAAACTAATTTAATACGTGTCAGTTGATATTTCTCAATTAATAATCAGATAAAGAAAATTATTTAATTCTTACTACATTATAATGTTAATTCATTTAATACTAACTGACTTCAGAATATATATAGGTACTTTTTCTATAAAAAATAAGTATTACATGTAAAATATATGTACATATATACATATATATATATATATATTATATTATATGTATATCATTATTACAGTTAAAAAATTTAAAGAGCAAAATAAAATTTATTAATTTTGCCTTATATAGACAATATATTGTATAATGGATTGTACAATACAACTGATTATACATATATAGATATAAATACATACATATATGTAGAGATGGTGAATTTAATATACTTAAATAATTTATTAATTACATATATATAATTTGTTTTGCTTTATTTCATTACGATAATTTTTCTAGTTTTACACAAAATTGCTTGGGTCAAAATATTTTTTATTAAACATATAATTCAAAATCAATGTTTCAAATTATTTATTTATTTAATCAATTTTAAGGGTCATATTTACTAAATTTTAAATTCAATGTTATTTAATTTCAGTACTTTTTGAATTATAGAATAAAATGCTGGAAAAAATAAAAAAAGAATTTTTGAAAATTCCCCTAAAATATTTTCATATATCAAAGAAGAAAAGGAAAAAAAAAAAACTAATGGGTAATAATCTTGTGTTTATTTGGACAACAAAGTATTGGGATTACATATGATCTGTATATATTCTTTAACTTGCATAACTAATGTCAATTTCCAAGGGCAATTTCAATGGTCTTCCATAAGGGGTTTATTGTCTTTATCGCCCATAGATAAGCGGCTAAACACGACTAACCGTTTGCACCTGAATAAAGCCGGACATGCCGACAGAGAGACAGACAGACAGACAGACATACAGACAGACCGACATACAGACAGTCAGAAAGTGAGAATTGGCAGTAAAAATCAATGATAAAGTGCAGCAATTTTACGCATAATCAAAACAGCACTTGCCTCTAAAAACTCACACCTTCGTCAAAAAAGGACGCCCACAAAAACAACAAGGGTCATCGGTTAGCTATAGGGATAGGAAAACGAATTGTAGAAGATGGATGGACGGATGGTTGGATGGTTCGATGGATAGATGGATGGATGGATGGATGGATGGTTGGTTGGTTGGTTGGTTGGTTGGAAGGTGTATGCATGTCGGATGGGAACGATGACTTTCCGCTCTTTCGCTCTCTAGGTAAACGACAGGAGCTAAGGAGCGTATAATGAGGCGAGGTGAATGTTTGTGTGCCCATGGGTTAACCTTCGTTCCCGGGGGTTACACATATTAAACCGTATCCTTTAACATTCGATACGCCGATAAGGTGGTAAAATAAAAACAAAAAAAAATAAAATAAAAATAAAACAAAATAAAATACAATATAAAATAAAGGCAAGGACCGCACACACCAGAGAAAGAGAACAGCTCAATTTTCTTTTCTTTCGTTTAGCAAAATATTTTTGTTGTCCAGAACGAATTGCAAATCAACACACACGTACACACACACACACACATACATACAATATACAGCAACATAGAGAATGCTAAAGTGAGATGGGAATATGTATGTATGTATATACATATATAGTTTTTAGATCGGACAGGAGCAGCAGGAGCTCATCAATGCAATAATCGTGTGTTTGGTCCCAGATTTTAGTTCTGGCCGAAATGAAGTTGTTCTTCTTCCCCCCCGTCCCTCTCTCCCTCTCTCTCCCCACTCTTTTTCGGGTGCGAATTGTCTTGTCTATGCGATTCCCAAAGGGAATATACAAAAGGAATCTTTGATATATGTTTTCTTTCTATATGTGTGTGTGTGTGTGCGTGTGAGTATTCCTTGTGAGTCCTGTGTGGCGTGCGGCAAAAATCAAGGCAAGTACGCCCGCTGTGCCAACACGGCTGCACTTTCCGGCTGTCCAAAAAAAAAAAAAATAACAAAAAGAATAAAATTAAGAGAAGGCAAGACAAAAACACACCAACACATACACACACACACACACAATCGCACTTACGGTTAGACGCAAGATCCAGCCCTGGGATATCCTTAAAGCCAAATCGTTCGTTGTGCCATGCCGCGCCTTGTTGTATCTTTCCTATGGTTTTGTGCTATCTGCCGATCGATCGATCGATCGATCTTTGCTCCGATATGTGTGTGCGTTACTTTTTCCACACACACACACACACACACACACACACACACACAGCTGTGTTTCTTAACACAATGTGGCCATAATTTTTGTATACAAAAACAGCAACTAAATTTAATTAGCTTGTCAATTGTGCAGTCAACAACAAGGACAACAACAACAACAACAGCAAAACAAATAAAAGGACACGAGACAGAGGCTGGCACTTAGGTAAGCAAAAGTATGGATACCTACTATATATATATATATATATATAGATGGGTAAATCCAGGTCAATTTAGTGGTCCGTCATAAAATATGATCCAAAAACTTGACCTGCCAAAAAAAAAAAAAAAATTAGAAGTAACTTTAACAGCTGTTCATTACCTGGACATGAAGACGAAAGGATTTGGGATAAAAATCGAAATGCAGAACCAAAAGAGAGAACAGTTCCTTCTGAAACCTGCCACAGTGTGAACGTCAAGTCAAAAAAATATATTTCAAATAGCATTAAAAAATTGGAACATATATATTTATACATATATATATATCCATCTCAAGAAGAAGACTTGGTAAGAGAGAAATTTTTATTTTAGAAAGGAAGAAGAAAATTGTCTTTAATTGAATAATAAATTTATATATATATTTTTTTATAATTAATATTAATTATTATAATTGCAGATTCATATATTGTACCTGTATAATAAACATTTTTTCAGTATACTTTATATAGATATAACTAATAATTTATATATTTTACAGATTTAACTATATATAAATTTAATATATGAATTCGAATTCGAAAAGGCTGCCATCAAGGTCAATGTCAAAATGAAAGAGACAGAGCCAAACAAAAAAAGCCAAGAAAATAAAAACTGGCCTAGAAAAGGATGTATGTGTTTGTGTGTGTGTGTGTGTGTGTGTGCATGTATTTGAGGGAGGAAAAGAGAAAGAGATAGAATGAAAGAAAAAGAATCAACAGAGGGCAGGCTTTCATCTATATATCTCTCTCATCGTCTGTAATACATTTTCTCTGTCACTCTTATTGTCATGATGTTGCCATATCTTTGTGAGTGAATTCTTCTCATTGGATGGATTTGGAAAAACTGAGCCACAATGGCGCTGAAGAGGCCAGACCTGCCACTTTGGTTGGTCCATAAGAAACGAAGGCCTTCTCGATTTTCTACCAAGCAGGTAGACTCAGCACAATACATGCCCAAAGCCAGGTCAGTCAGGCAAATGGATCAGGCTTACACATACACGCATACATACACACACACACACATACATACACATGCATATACATACAGTGTTCGAGCCCGACCTGGTCCCGTTGTCCCAGGGATCTCTTGAGGTCTTTAGTGTTCGTTTATACGCTTGTTCGTTCATTCGCTTGCCACAACACATGAGAGAAGACTCGCCTCAGTTTCGGTTTCGTTATCGGTCTTGGTCTCGTTTATATTGGTTGAGGTTGTTTTTCTTCTTCTTCTTCTTCTTGTGGCATTATTATTTTTTTTTTTGTTTTTCTTTTATTTTTTTTTTTTTGTTGTATTTTCGGGCTGGCCTCTCAACAAAGAAAGCTGGTCAAAATCAGCGCAACTTTTGGATCAGTTCGGTTTCATATCTGGACGTGAACAGTACTGACCGCGAAGTGAGCTCTTCCAAAAAAAAAAATACAAAAAATCGAAGAAAAAAAATAAATAAATAAATAAGATTAATAAGCAAAGAAAAACTATATTGAAAAGAAGAAGAAAATTCTAAGCAAAGAGATAACAAATAATATTATCAAAGATTAACAGAAACTGTGCAATAAATTAAATCAATTAAATTGCAATTATAAACTAAAAATCTTTTTCTTCAAGTGAATTGGATTTTTTTTTTTTTTGTAAAATCAAGTGCAAGTGTTAACAAAAAAGAAAAAACAAAGAAACAATAAATTTAAAATATAATAAAACGGAACCTATAATTATATAAGGTTATCCAAATTCAACGATCTTTTATTCAACTATTATGCGGTGTGTGTATTATTTTTGATTTAATAAATCTCTTTCTATATATCTAAAGTATTTTAGTATTTTTTAAAATATTACGAATACGTTTAAAAAATATTCAAAAAACAAAACAAAAAAAAAAAAAAATCGAAAAATTAAAGAAAACATAGTGAAAATTTTTTAACAAAGATTTCCGATTTTCAAAACAACTTTCAAGTTATGATTTTAATTTCAAATTTATAAATTTTCTTTACCTTTTCTTTCTTTTTTTGTGTATTTTTGTTTTGTTTTGTCTTTTTTTTTTTTTTTTTTTTGTATTTATGTATATATGTATATATATATATATATATATGTATATTATTTGGTTTCTTTGAAATTTTGATCGAAGTGAATGAAATATTTTAGTATAATTCCTCTTTTCTGATTCTCACAATTCTCTCATTCGTGATACTCTCGAGTTTATTGTCTAAATTAATAAGTTTTTCACTAAAATTATAAAAAAAATAATAATAATAATAATAATAATAAAAATTTTTCTACCACCCCACACCCACAACAACAAAAACAACAACATCAACAACAACAACAACAAAAAGAAAACAGCACCAAAAAAATAAAAGAAAATTACAAAAAAAAAACGAAATTAAAGGAAGAAGAAAAAAATCCATTAAAAAAAGAGAAATTAAAGGAAAAATGTTAAAAAAAACCATTGGAAATTTCCTAGACGAAGGCATTGCAATTGCATTTGCATTAAAGGAAACGTATTGAAAAGTTTATTTACCCATCTCCCTTCTCTTGATCACCCCCTCTCCCGCAACGAAACCCCTTTTCCTCTTATGGTTTGTGTGCGTGTGTGTGTGTGTGTTGAATTCTTTTTCTTTTCACGAAAATTTAATTTAGCTGCCAATTCGCTATCCTCTCTTCCGCTGCTCCTCTTCTTTTTTTTTTTTTTTTTTTTTGCCCGTTCGTTGTTTTCCCTTCCCCCCCTCCCCCATTTATTTTACTTCCCTTTTTGGCCTTGACTAAAAAAAAAAAATAAGAAAAAAAAAGAGACAAAGTATATTAAGAAATAAGGAAAATACGCATAAGAATTGGTTATATATATATATATATATATATATATAAATAAGAAACAAAAAAAGATTAAAAAAAAAAAAAACAACTATATAGAAAAAAGTATATAAAAAATATCAATAAATAATTTAATAAATATATCTATATATACATATATGATTTGCAGTTGGTTGCCATCGGGCTGCAACCACAGTTAAAGCCAACAAGACGGAAAAGACAAGGAAGCGACAATCGAGAAGGGAAGTGGTGCGGCTGGACAATGCGGAGATGTGTTCCTCGTTGCAGCTGCTCCTGCTCTTGCTGGTTGTCTATAGGATGCAATTGACATTGGCCTTTGGTATGGCCAGTGGTGGTCTAACGGTTATAGCCACATCGACAACAACAACAACAAGTAGCAGTACATCATCAATTGTTAGCGATAATCAACAACATTTGTCTGATACAAATGCGGTTGCCTCTCTATTTTCATCATCATCATCATCATTGTCCCCATCATCATCGTCATCGTCATCGTCATCATCGTCATCATCATCATCATCATCGTCATCATCATCATCATCGTCATCATCATCATCATCATCATTATCGTCTTTGTCATCTGGATTTGGTGTGCCAGCACAACGTAAGCGTCATCGCAAAAGGAATAGTAATTGGATTGATTATCGTAACTATAATGAGAGTACTACGGCCCTGGAATGGTCAAATCCCTGCAATGGCCTCTATCAGCCAGAACGTCGCCATCGTCTACGTCCCAGGCAGGTAAGAAATCAAATCAAATCAAATCAAATCAAATCAAATCAAAAATAAATATAATAAACAATAAAATTAATTTTAAATCAAGTTTCATAGTAAGCTTAAACTAAATTGTCTCTCTCTCTCTCTCTCCCTCTCTTCCTCCTCTCTTTTTCTCTTGTAGAGCTTTAATCAGCTAAAGCGTAATGCCTTTAAGGAATATCGTGGCCTTAATGCCAGCGAAGATTCAGTTATTGATATCAGGAATATGACCACATATTCCCTGCACAATCATATATATAAATTTTTACCCAAACTGAAGCCCAATTCAACGGTAAGTTTATTACATATATTATTAACCTATGATCAAGTTCACCAAAAATTGTTTACAAAATAATTTATATACATATTTTTAATAATTATTGTTTTTTTTTTTTTTTTCTTTCTTTTTTGTATTTTTTGTATTTTTTGTATTTTTTTTTGGTAGATTGCGTTGAAGCGCTGGTACCGCAACATGCAAACATATGTGGCTAGTTTTGCCTATTTGCGACGTTTACAAATTAATTGGGATCGTCGGGTTATTAAACGGGAATCACCAGCTGCCAAAGAGTTGAGAATACTTTTACTTAGTTCACGTAGTATGTTATGTGATTTGGAGACGGCAGTGAATAATACATATCCACAGAATGGTAGGCAAAAGCATCGAAGGCATAGCAATTTGTTATCTGGATCAGGTGTTGTACATCTACCCCAAATCTCACGTAATGAGATGAATAAGCGTTTAAAATTGCGTAGTAAACGTAAATCGTTCGATTCGTTAACATTGCCATATAACAAAAGTCCAATCGAGGAGGTCGATTCAATGGATATGCGTTTTGTTAAACATCATTATTATGAATTCCTACGTACAATGTGGCAATTGTTGCGACAGGAGAGTAAACGATATAAGAATCGTGGTATGTCAAGAAAACCAATATGGAAAAGGGCAAATAATGCATATTTAGCCACTGGTTCTGCATCCGCATCGGCATCCCCATCCCCATCATCATTTGCATCATCATCATCATCATCATCATCATCATCATCATCATCGTTGTCATTGTCATCGTCCTCATTCTCATCGTCGTCTTCGTCGAGCAGCAATCGTAAGGAGTTCAATGAGGTATCAAAACCACCGGCGGAGGGTGGACGTCGTGGTAAACGGCAATCAAAAGCTACAGTGAGCCATCAACGACAACAACAACAACAACAGCAACAACAACAACAACAACAACAGCAACAACAACGTCGCGTGCTGCGCACGTGAATGTTTTACCTCATAACCATTTTCCGTGATCCCGTTTAAACCACCACCACCACCACCACCACCACCACCACCATCTCATAACGACAACAACATCCACAAAAAAAAAAAAAAAAAAAAAAACAAAAAAAAAAAGAAAACTAAAAATGGTAACAAAAATAGTGAATTAAGTGAAAAACACAAACAAAAAGAAAAAAAAACGTAAACTTTGCTTAAGTAAATTATTTGATTGATCTTTAAGTCTATCTCTTTCATTAGCTGTTCAACTCTCTCACTCTCACTCACCACTCTCTCTTTCGAACTGTTTTTCTCTTCCACTCAAATATAGGATTAGATTCGTAGATAGTTTAATTTAAGTATATTAATTTATAACTGAATCAAAATGAACAAAAGAAAAAAAAACCCAAGCAAACGGAATTCCTGAACTAATTTTAAGTTGGTCCATTCATTGTATCCCAACATCAACTCTATTTATCTCATTTAACAGTTTGTCATTCTAGTCGCCACGCCTACAACCACAACCACACACAACCACACACACACACCCACACACATTTATCCTCTTTTTAAAGACATCAAAACAAGAATCATCAATTTTTAGTTCGCCCGCTTGAAAGTAAAAATTTTAGTTTAAACAAACACACACAAAGACACAAAAATATATATATATATATATATATATATATATATATATATATTTGTATATCCACCTTTTTTTTTTGTCTAAGTTAAGTTATTGAAACATTTTCTCTGTATTTAGTTAGTTTATGTTAAAGTCTGTGATATAGTCGTGAGTGTTAATCGCAATATGCTTAATTAGTTTTTATTTATCTCTCAGTTTTTGCTCAATCATAAATTGTATATAACTATTTACTGAATATTATTAATAATATCAATTGCATGGATATATACTATATATGGATATATCTAGGTACAAGTTCTTGTTAATGGCAAACGAAACTCGAAATCAAATGAAATAATAAAATAATATTTTTTTTACAAAAACGGTAAAAAATATTTAAATTTGTTTCTTCTTTGTTTTTTTTCATCTTTACTTGGGCAGCACAAATTAAAATGAAATTTGATTATTATGATACATATATAATATATCGAACAAGGGTATGAAAATATATAAAAATTCAACCTGGCTCATCTGTTTATTGATTCTGCGGGGAAAAAAAAAATAAATAACAATTGAAAGAATTTTGTTTCTTAAAAGATTCTTTTTTGAGGATTCAAATCCATGGTAGATGAATTTAAATGTCTATCATTATTCATTCATTTATATCATTTATAAATTTATTTAATTAATTTTTGTTTGAATATCGAGTTTAAAACATCTTCGAAATCCATTTAAGGGATTTGTGATTCATTTAAAAGAAATCGTAAATATATATGCTTATGTTATTTGTTTTAAATATGAATAATTAAATATGAAAAATTAAATGCTAAACTCACTTTGCTTTTGATGTAATGTACATATTATATACATATGTATATATATTTTATAAAACTTGGATTAAAATTTCAAAACTCATTCTAGGATCAACATAAGGAGAGTAAAAGAAATCAATGTAAATTAATTAAGTAATTTAATTACATCAGATCTTTTATACTGTTGAGCCTGTGATTAAGGCCAAACAAAAAATGGTTAATATTATTAACAGATTAACAAATTAAATTTTTAACCTACCATACAATAGAGCACTCGCTGTCAGGACTTTTAGATTGAATAAAAAATAAAATGAGAATAATTTTTCACGTCTTGAAAACGTAAAAATCTTTAAAAAAAAAAACTGTACTTAGCAACTTTTTATATATCTGGAATATATTTTTTTTGCTGTTAAAATATATTTTAGTTTTTTTCTAAAATAAGACAACTAGAAATTCATTTATTTAAAAGGTTGCTGCATTTAAATCTTTGAATATATATATATATATATACATATATAATATATAAATACTGCAACATTTTGCAATTACTACATTTTAATGTAAATTAGCTACATATATAATACTTACTGCTTTGTTGACTGATTCAATCAACTACATATTATATTTATATCTTTTATTTATCATATTTATGGTATTTTCTCGATCGGACAGTGTTAAACTATTAGCACTTTTCATGTTCAGCACGCGCAACAGGAGGCAAAAAGTGTTTAGCAGCTGCTCAGCGATGGAGAATAACTTAAGAAGTGGAAGCCTCCACCTGCCTACCTGATCCAATGGGCCAATAAGCAGGTGTGGTCTCTTACTACATATATATATATATATATATATATGTATACATATATATATTTTTATATATATGTAAATATCTATGTTTATATACCAATCATCAATGGTTATGATTTGGTTTCGACTCAATGAACGATTCGTTACTTTCTTCTTTATCTTTTTCTTTTTCTTTTCCCTTTGCTTTTTTTCTTATTTTGGTATGGATTTGCTTTATTTTTGCCAAGTGGTTTGGTTGAGCCAAGATTTTGGGTTCAAGATTTACTGAGTTTTTGCACTTGTCTAATCCGGCTTTAGGCAAATTTACTTTTTAATGCGTTGGCTTATTGCCGAATAGAGCTTCGTTTAGTTGAGCTTAAATGCCAGATTATGAACGATAAACGGAAGCAAAACTATGGATTGGTTTTGTCAGCTCAATGGCGATTGCCAGGATATTGAGAGAATATCTTAAGGATATGCATACATTATTATATATATATATATATATATCGTTTTGTATATTGGTGTTGACATGCAAATGGATTAGCAATGAGAGAGGGCTGCAAAAATATTTGAATATTAAGCCGTTTATTGATTGCAATCAGATCCGTAGAGTGGCTTAGCAACCAGTTCGAGTTTGAGTATGTTTGTTAATCTGGCCAGGAACCTGCATACACACAAACACCGTGTCAAGTGTCTCTCCTCTCTTCCTCTTTTCTAACATTTACCTTTTCCTCGTCTCTCTGTGTGTGTTGGTGTGTGTGTCCTTTCTCGGTTTGAATGTTATGTTTTTAGCTGTCATAAATATTGTAAAACTTTGGTAAATATTTAAACAGCGTGCACAATAAAGGCAAATGGCAAAGAGGCTCGATCTTTGCTTGTCTGGATTTTGCGTCTATTGTTTCGCTAGGCGGTCACCACAGAAAAAAAAAAAAAACCAAAAGCGAGGTTTTTCAAGGCACACACACACACACACACACCAACCATATCGATCCTACCTGACTGATTGAAATTTGAATATTTTCTTGCATCGTCGCCTCGTCTGGGCTGATTTGGGTAGTCTCTTTCTCTCTCTCTCCCTCTCATTCTCTCTCCGTTTCTCCTCTTTTCTTTTGGCCAAGATTAACAGCATTTAATAACCCATCATTTTTGCTGGCTCCGTTCTTGTTCCCGTTGCCTTTTGTCTTCCTGTTGCTGCCCAAGATAACTGCATTTTTGTATCTTTTCTGGATTGTTCACTGCCACTTTTTTTTTTTTTGTGTTTTGTTTTCTCAGTTTCATTTCGTTTTTTTTTTTTTTTTTTTTTTTTTTTTTTTTTTTTGCCATTGTCTATTCTTTACAATTTCAACAAATTTCCTTCTTTATTTTCCATTTTATTTTTTATTGTATTACCTTTCCTGGAACGGTTTTGGATTGTGTCCTTGCGGTCCTGTCTGTTCGGTCCTGTCAGTCCAGTTGGTATGTCTATCTGTCTGTCTGTTTGTCTCTCGGCCGCTTGTCTTCCTTTAGTTTTGCTCAATCGTTTGTTAAAGTGATAACTCAATTATCACTATAATTCAATTTGTCTATAAGATTTTAAATTCAATTCAAAATTCTATTATTCAATTAAATTTTTTATTAATAATGTTGAAAGTTCAAAACTTTTGCCATAAATTAATCAAATTAGTAATCAAGGGAAAATTATAATTAAATTAGATTTGATGTTAGAAATAATATTGAATGAATACAATTAGATATATAGTATAGGATATTCAAAAGAAAAATAAATTGTTTACATTATTACTTATTAAAAATTTTAAATTGAAAATGAATTTAGTTTATTTAAGTCTTTGGTCGAGTTTGTTTTTTTTGATTGAATATCATTCAGCAATCAATTGTTTGTTAAGCTATTAATTGAATATGGTCAACATCTTAAATAGATAATCTTAAATATCAGATTGAATTCCAAATATATATATGCCTATATATATACTTCTTCTTTTTTCTTTCTGAACTATATTAGGAAGGATTAGTTGAAAAAAAAAGATATTGATAGCACAGATGAATATTTAACAGATTTATCATTGACTTTATTGAAGTATTTATATTAGTTATTTCATATATAGATAATCATTCATACATTGTCTGCTTAAATAATTCCCAAAGATCCAGGGCGTCGTTTCATAGCATAGCCAAAACTTTATCATATTAATGTGGGGCCAATGTGAAGTAATTTTTTTGCTTCAACAAGAAAGAAAAAAAAGTTTTATAAATTTTTAATTAAATTAATGAAAAAACACTTTTTATTTGCTAAATATGTATATAGCAAAGAAACTTAAATTAATTAAGAATTTATTTAAGCTGAATTCCCAAAAAAAAAAATCTAGATCTTAATTAAAAGAAAATTTATCATAGAAAAATCCTAAAATATATTATTATTTTTATTTTTCGCATTCAAATCGAAGAATTTGCCATATAAAGTGACAAACCCCCCCACTTCCCATACGATTTGTTTAGATGTAGCTTGGCATTCAATTAATTTGTCAATTAACGCTTGCGATTTGCCTTTGAAAGCGTTCACATTTCAATAAATAAACAAATAAACAATTATTTGTATTATTTCGATTATATACATATACATATACATATATACAAACAAATGTGTATAAGTTATGTGAATATATGTCAGTATGCCGGCCGGCAGTTCGTGCTCTTGAAATCACTCCATGACGTCTCAATTTCAATTTCAATTTCAGTTTCAATTTAAGTTTCAGTTTTTGTTTATATTGAAAGCAAATTGAAAGCTTCAAAATTTAATGCCATCGATGAGAGAGACATGACCGTGTGCATATTACAGTATGCAACAAGGTTGAGAACTCAAAATAAGAATTTTTTGATTAATAATATAATCATATATCTATTAATATATTTCTTAAATTATAATATTTAAATATATACTATTTAAATATATCCTAGTCATTATAATTATTACTTAATTAACTAATACTATTACTATCGACATTGTTTAAAAGAATTAACTACTTAACATAAAATCTTTGCAAAAAATTATTAATAGCTACAAAAATTTGTTGCCTAGTGTATTTATTGGTAGGCAAATATGAAATATATATTTAATGGCTTAGCTTTTTATGCCATCTGTATTATTCTCTTTTTTTTTTGGGATGTTTTTTTTTTTTTTTTTTTTGGCTTTGTCTAAACCGTAAAAGTCAAAAAATGTAAATCACATGTCTCTCTAATTATATAATCTGTCTGGTCTAGGGTATACATGCATACATATGTACTACATACATAGGTATATGTATATATATATATATGTACATATATGTATACATATCTTGTTTTTATTAGCATACATTTTTAATGGGCATTTATGTAATTTTCGCATAAATCTCTCCCCAGGTCCCCAGCAAGTTCTCAGGCTAAAACAAAAACAAAAACAAAAAGAGTAAGTGTAGGTATTATGACTTAATAAACATGTCGTTGAACTGTCGCCAGTAGCGTTTTCTTATTGTTGTTATTGTTGTTGCTCCTCTGGGTAGATTTTTTTTTTTTTTTTTTTTTGTTTTTTAAGATGGTTTATGGCACAGACGAGCCTGCCTAGGAGGCGGCTTTTTACGAGTAAGCACCTCAACAAAACGCTTTTTTTAATTGTTTTAATTTTTTTCTGTTTTTTTTTTTTTTTTTTTTTTTTGTTTGCTGTTTTCTTTTTGTGTTTTTGGCTCGCCACATTGAACTTGAGCCGACAATACAAAATACAAAAATAAAATAAAAACCAGAAAAGAGAGAGAGAGAGAGAGGTAAAAAAAAAACCAAAAAAAAAAAAACAAAATTTTAATTACCATGAGCAATATTTTATTACACTTTGACACTGAAAAAGAAAACTTCACAAGAATATAACCACGGAGCACAGAAGTGGGCAGAGACTTAAAATACTTATGTATATATATAAGCCAAAGTCAAGAAACTGATATTTTTGATACCCTACACCAAATGGTAGTCTATATATAAAGTATTATATAATTCTGTTTAGTTTTGTTGAGAGTAGAAATGTATACATAAACCACATAATTATAGTTAATAACATAATTGACTGTTCCTGCTACTTACAGATATATGTACTATATAGGTTTATTATATACCTTAGTTCAGATTAGATCCTATAATATAAGATCTATATAATTTCACTTTTCACTGCTTATCTAGACAAAAAGCTAATGATAATGAAAGTATTGTATATATATATATATATGGAGAGAGAGAGATAGTTTATAAAGGTCGTCCACTTATCTACTAAAATGAATAAGTGGAATATCATCTACAAAATGGCTAAAATAATATTTGATATAATATAGATAAGATATAATGTGATAAGTTTATCAAATAGATCCGTTTGCTTATATCTGTTTACTATTTAATTAAAGTATTAAATCATAATTCTTCCTGAACCGGAATGCATTTTGTTGATCAAACGTATTATTATGCATATAATATGTTAAATAATATGAAAATTTTAGATGAAACCCACAACAATACTGAATTAGATATTAGAATAATAAATATTATAAATATTATTTGATATTCTACTTTATATATATTTTTTTTAATTTTATTATAAATATTTGAAAACCTAAAAATATAAAATTCATGACGTTTCCATGATCCATTTGAATGATGTTCTTTATTCTAAGTAAAAGTTATGATCTTTATTCTCTTTGATCCATTACAATGTTGTTCATATTGACAAACCATTAATATGCATATATATTATCTCTAGATCATATATTGATATAGATTTATTTAACTGATATAATATATATAATATAAATCTAGCTATATTTGTTTTATTTTCATTTTCAGATTTCTTCTCGATTTCTTATTTAATTTCATTTATTTACTTTATTTCTTTTCAATTATTTTACCTCAATTAATATCAAATTTTTTTTTTTAATTGATTAACATAAAAAATAATTATTGATTTTTTTATTTTTAAGATTTGTTTTTATTGATTAACCGTTAGCCTATACACCCTTTACACTGTTTAAGACAAAATTGGATGATAAGAACGCAATGTAGAGTCGCCTTTTCCACACTTTGTGGTGTTGTTGTGCGTGTGTGTGGTGTATGGTGTGTGTGTGTTTTTTTTTTTTTTTTTTTTTATTTGCCGGCGAGTCACGTTTACTCGGTTGCATAAATCAAGTGACAGTCGCCGCTGTCGTCGCCGCTCTTCGGCGTTTTGTTGAGTGTGTCACTGGCGCAAGGTATGCGGCGATGCGTTTTTAAAACCAACCAAGAGGAACAGAGACAGAGACAAAAAGAGAGAGAGAGAGAGACAACATGAGAAGAGAGAGAGAGAGAGAGAGTGGGAGAGTGGGAGAGAGGAGGAAAGGAATAGAGAGGAAGAGGGAAATAGAGAACGAGAGAGAGAGAGAGAGAGAGAGCGAGAGAGGTAAAGAGATGCTGGGTTGGTGATTATGACGACAAACCATAAAATGCAGGCCCAGGATGCGACCGCGGCCGTGGCCACGTCGCGAGTTATTCCGTGGCTTCCAGGAATTCTTTCTTGTTGTCGGGGCCACCATACTCCTCCTAGACTTAATCCATACGCACGCAACGAAAAACGAAACCGAAACACAACACAACACACAAATGGAATGATTGTGTGTGTGTGTGTGTGTGCAAAATGCAAAACAATATCATCATAAAAACGGCGAAAAACGCATCGCAAGTCGCTCGGCCATGTCCAAAAACCAAAAACCGAGAAACCCAAACACAGTCGTCGTCATTGCCGTCATCGACATCGTCACTCGTGACCGCTATAAATCGATGAAGTCATTGTGTATACGTACGTACTCTGAATACCTCTGAATGCCTACCCTACCTATAGCCATACCACACATATATACATATATATATATATATATATATATATATAGACATATGTATGTTGGCAATCCTCCTGGGTAAAGGCAACAGCAAGAGAGGAATAAGCAAGCAAGCAACATCGGACTCGCCGCCTTCTGCCTTTTCATTTTTATTTTTATTTTCGTACTTTGGTTCGATTTTATTGCCACCTCATAAAAGTAGCATAAACATGTTAGTAGCCTTTTGCTACCGCTACTTAAGTTAGTTTTTCTCATACCCCTCCTTATCCCTCATCCGTCATGCTTGTTGTTTGTTGTTGTTGTTGTTGTTGTTGTTGTTGTTGTTGTTGCTGGTGCTGCTGCTGCTGATGGAGATTTACGAATTTGTTGCAGTTTTTATTAACTGATTGTTTTTCATTCCTCTTGATGATTTCGTGAAATTCACAGCAGTTTATTTTGTATCTTCTATTAAGTATTAAGTACAGAAATATGTGTATATGTACATAGATATATGTATATAATACACTTGAGTCCTAACAAAATAACCCTATAATATATTGGAATCTTTAACTAATAAATATATTCAAGGATTAATTAAGTAAAAGAGAGAAATTTCGAGAAATGTATGGAAATGAAATACAAATAAAAATGAAATAGTAATAACAAGGGAAATCTTATAATTTGACATGAAATAAAGTAGGAAACAGGAATTAAATAAAGAATGAAACTAAATGGAATGGAACATATGCAAAATATGAATTGAAATGGCAACGACATAGAAAAAGTAAAATTAGAATAATCAAAAAAAGGAATACCAATGAAAGATTTAAGCAATTACAATGGAAATGAAACAAAGCCAAACAAGATAAACGAAATAAAAGTGGAACACAAATAGAAAATGGAATCAGAATCAGGATAGGAATGAATGGGAAATAGAAAGTGGTAAGATGGACACGAAAACCAAAATGAAATGGAATGAAATTGGCAAATGAAATGTAATTAGAATAGGAACAGGAACAGAAATGAAAATAATGGAACAGCATTCAAAATTGAAAACTATTTGCCATAATTTGTAAAACTATCTAATATAATTTGAAAAATCATTTGGAAGAACTGAGTAAAAACCTAAGATAAAAATCTGAGATTATATTCATTCAGTTTAAGATTACAAATCTTATTCTATATGAGTCTATATGTTAGACATATTTGATTTGAATATTTTATTAATGTTGCTATATCATATGTAAATAAATATAAAATAGTAAATATTATTATATAACTAAATATATCATATTTATGTGCATATACATAGATTATCATATTCTATTCAATATTTAATATTCCAATTTTTCCTTGCATCACATTTGTATTTTTAACATTTCACAGATATTATATAACAATTTAACATGTTCTTTATGGTATATAATCATCAATTTGAATTCAAACAGAATTAAATACAACTTTCAATTTGTTAAATAATTACAAATTGAAGATTTTTCAATGTGAAAGAAAATGCCTAACTCTCTTTTTTAATGGTTTATTTGTTTCTTTGATTAGATTCCATTTGTACAAACTACAAACATACATCTCTATGTATATATGTGTGTGTGTGTGTGTCTGTGTGGATATTCGTTTTGTTTCCCATCACCCGGATCAGTCGCTGATTAAAGACACACCAATACACACACACACACACACACACACACACGGACATATGCATATCTTGTGTGAAGGCAAACCGATTCTGATTCTCCACAGAAAAGAAGGCGCAACACTTGACAATGACACAAAGCGTCAACTTTTGGCTGCACTTGCTGCGCCCAGAGGGTGTGAGAAAGAAAGAGAGGGAGAGAGATACAGAGAGTGTATGTGTGTGTGTGTGTGTGTGTGTGATCGAGAGGGGGACAGAACAGAGTCTGAGGAGAGGGCGATGGACACCGAAGATCAAAGCAAGAGTACCTCAATAATGATAATCATCTTGATGATCATGAAGCAACTGTCGTCTTAAGGCCAGAGATCTTCTGACAACCTGAATAATAATAAACAAAATCAAAATCAAAAAAAAAATAAAAAAAAATGAAAAAAAAAACCAGAGATGCTCTTTTTCCCATTTCCATTATGTGGGACATTTAATAAAATTTTCTGATGATGATTATTTGTACCCTTTTGAAGGACCCTCAATCAAATCAGGGTGGAGGGATTCTACTCACCGTGTTTCTGTCTGTGTCGGCACTTCGTGTTGTAAAACAAAAACGAAGAAGAAAAAGAAAAAAAGATGAAATAAATATACATATGTACATACATATATACAAGCGAGAATCAGAAATCGAGGAAAAAAAAAAAATATCATCTATTTTTACGCCTCGTTGAGTTTTCGAACATGATGAGTTGAATTGAATGATGATTTTTCTTGGGTTCGGATTAGCTAAAGCTGATGTTGAAGTTGGGTTACAAATATCAACCATGCGCCATGTGGGACTTTCTACATTTGCTTCTTACTCTCTCTCTCTCTCTCTCTCTCTCCCTCTCTCTCATTCTCTCTCTGTCAATTTTCCCTTATGTGTGTGTGCGTGTCTATGTCACACACTCTGTTTATTGCTATCTTCTTCTATCGCATTCTTGCTCTCAAATCGGCGCACGCGTTCAAAAGGTTTGTGTACTTATTTGCTCTCGAAGACTCGCCTTAAAAAAAAAAAAAAAAAAAAAAGGAGAAAAAAAGCGGAACTGATCAAAGTCATTCAAACATGAATGAAGTTCATTAAAATCTGATCAAATCTGTTGAGCGAGAACAATGCAAACAAGAAAGAAAAGAAGGGAAAAGAAGTGATGGAAGAAAAAAAAAAAACACAAGAAGAAAGAAAGAAAAGAGATGCTGATACAACAGAAACGTAAACGTAAACGTTCGATCGCCCGCTATGGAAGGGCAGGTGAGGAAGGGAACATTTGGTTAAGCAAACGTTCGATATCGGACTCGGGATGGGAAGCTGACAATGACAATTTTCTTCTTTCTTTTTTTGTATGAATGTATGAGTGTCTGTGTGCGTGTGTGTGCCTTTTTTTTTAATTTTTTTTATTATTTGTTGGCACTCACTCTCTTAGACTTCGTGTTTCTCCAGTATCCACTCTGGGGGCACTCTCACGCCATGTGTGGCAATGTCCTTTCTCATGTCATTTCATGTCCTTTTCTTTTTTTCTTTTTCCCATTTTCTTTGTATTATTCGATTCCCTTTTTGCTGTTCTATACTTAATCTTTTCTCTTCTAACTGTTTTGCCATACAAATAATGACATTTCCTGATATTTGTTTTGCCTCTTCTATTCACAACAAACAGCACTTGAACAATGTGGAAGTTGGAGTCGATCGAACGGAAGTGTTAACAGTACCTTAATACGGTTTAATTTCGGATACGGTTTCAGATACAAAAACAAAAAAAATTTAAGAATCGAATTGATGGACAAACAGATTAAACTAGTCGATTAACGCATCGATAAGCTATATATAATTAATTGAAAAATTATTACGAAATAAACTTTTAAATGTATATATCAGAAATCGATCTATTGACAATGAAATTGGATTTACATTTCACTAATGTGACAGTTTTTCTATATGTATTCAAGCTAGATTAAAGAAAATGGTGTTAACATGGTTTATTGAAGGTTAACCGATAACCAAAAACCGATACCATAAACCGAAACCAAAAACCAAAAACCAAAAACCAAAAAAAAAAAAAGAAAAACAGAAAAACAAAACAAACAAAACCTTGAATGGATTGGCACCACTGACTGTTTGGATGGTTACCCATGGTGAGATCAGCGAAAATCTGTTGCAAAAAAATATCATGAGGAGAAACATTTCAATTTGGTCAATTTGAAACGGTCCACGAGGCAGACAGACAGACAGAAAGAGAGAGAGAGACAGCGAAAACCTGAGACAAATGGTCACCTGGCTCCACAGGAGTTAATTGATGAACTTGCTGGGAATGGCAAACCTGCCAGCATTTTGAGACTTTGACTGAGATTGAAATTTTGTGTTTTTTTTTTTTTTTTGACTGGGTGGTCCACCTCCTTCAATACTAACATTACCGCCTAGACATTTTGTCTTTTGCTTTTGCAAATTATTTAGGATATATTCTTAAGGGAAAGAGAGAGCCAATGTGTGAGAGAAAGAGAGCGAGACAGTGACAGAGGCAGGGGCGTGCCGTGCACAGCTGGTTGCCTTCTTCTTCTTTTACCTTACCTCCGTTTGTGTAAATATTTCTTCACACACACAACATAATACATACAAAAGAAGCAGAAAATGTGCAGGCGGTCATCGTCATCCCCTGCCCCTTTTTACCAATTCCTTACCCTATACCATATCCACTTACCTCTACCCATTGCCCATTGCCCATGGCCCATTGCCCATTGCCCATTGCCCATTGCCCATTGCCCATTGCACTTCCCCTTAGCAGTGCCTATAGGCATATTGTTTTAACACATTAGCAGCGCAATGCAACAAATAATTTCCATAAGTCGACTCCCAAGACGCAAGATGACTTTGGCTAAATGGAGCGACACAACCCACAAGCTAGCAATAGAGACATATATATATATATATATATACAACTACATAACTCTCAAAATGCCGATGTTAAAAAGTAAATTTCAATGGCTCACACAAAAAAAAAAAAGAAAAAAAAAAACACTGAAAAAATGAAAAAAAAACCAAGAGATATGTCACAGGAAGAAAATATTAGTCTTTGTCATTAGGCAAAACAAAAAAAAAAAAAGAAAGAAAAACAACAACACTAACAACAACAGCAATGCCGACGACAACGAGTTGGACGCCGCATCCAACAGCCACTAGGTGGCAACAGAGACGTTGTACGCACTGGGGAATGGGGGAGGAGGGGCACATCGCACGCTATATGAAATAAATGAAAATTTTAATTCATTTAATTAAACAAAATTATTATATTTAATGAAAAGTATGTAAAGGAATTGAAAAGATCTCTAACAAAATTTAGAAAAAAAGATAATATTATATAAAATCAAATAAATAAATAATATTTTTAATATTTGAACCAAAAAAGAAAACTAAGAGTGGTCTTACACATAACTTACTACTTTTAACAAATTTCTTTTAGATTTATTTAAATATTAATCACAAATAATAAAAAAAAAATCGAATACAATTTTACATTTTAAAGTAAACTAGAAAGATGGACTAACTTCGGCCGTGCCGAAGTTCGTATACCCTTGCAGATTTTCTCTATATAATTCACCAGAAGCATTATTGTAAATTAAACATACCAAATTTACAAATTCAAAATTTTGAGCTTGAGAAAAAAAATTTTTCATACAAAATTTTTTTTTTGTACCGATTGTTCCTATAGCAGCTATATGATATAGCCAACCGATTCTGATAAAACTTGATTGAAGTATTAAGAAGTATATTAAACTCACAAATATCAAATTTCGTGGCATTCGGTTGAAAAACAACAGAGTTATTGAGGATAAAGCTTATTCATGACCGATCGGTCCTATGGGAGCTATATGATATAGCCAACCGATTCTGATAAAACTTGGTTGAAGTATCAAGAAGTATATTAAACTCACAAATATCAAATTTCGTGGCATTCGGTTGAAAAACAACAGATATTGAGGATAATCCTTATTTATGACCGATCGTTCCTATGGGAGCTATATGATATAGTCGTCCGATTCTGATCAAAGTTGGTTAAAGTATCAAGAAGCATATTAAACTCATAAATATCAAATTTCGTGGCATTCGGTTAAAAAACAACAGAGTTATTGAGGATAAAGCTTATTCCTGACCGATCGTTCCTATGGGAGCTATATGATATAGTCGTCCGATCGGGATGATTCCGAGATATACAATGCCTGCAGCAAAAAGGAGCCTATGCTGAAAATCTCAGCTCTGTAGCTCTTATGGTCTCGGAGGAGAAGCTGTTGATCCAGACAGACGGACAGACGGACAGACGGACAGACGGACAGACGGACAGACGGACATGGTCATATGGACTCGGCTATTCATGCTGATCAAGAATATATATACTTTATATAGTCGGAGATGCTTCCTTCTGTGCGTTGCAAACTTCTGACCAAAATTAATATACCCTCTGCAAGGGTATAAAAATCATTTTTTATAAAAATTTAAATGGAATCCTTATTATTTCTTAACAGGTCTCGAAGAGTTTGTTTTCAGTATCAATTTATTTGGCCAATTACTAAATTAATCATCTTAATGACTTTACACAGTTTCATCCCTTTGATGAGGACGCCTCTGGACATTGACTGGTTAGACTGTGGCATATGATCAGCCATGATAATGATGACGACAAAGCCAACGACTACGACAACGACAACAACGACGACGACGACGACGACGACGACAACGACAATGATGATCATCATCATCATGATAGTGATGATGATGTTTGCCCACCAACAAAGTTAACACTGGAAATGTCCAAGCCGTTGCCTTTTTGCCACATTCACATGATTTAAACAGCAAGACAAAATGTTTCCCATCATAAAAAAAAAAAAAAACACAATGCCTCAACTTGGTCTTCAGCTTCAGTTTTAGGTGCCCCCCCTCCCCCTCCCCTACCCAGCCCCAACCCACTTACCTAAACCGCCTTCTCTACCTTCCCCCTACCCAAAATCCAACATATGCTTGAAGGTCCAAAAGTCCAAGACGAAGAAAAAGAAGAAGTAAAAAAAAAAAAAAAAAAAGAGGAGAAAAAAAATGAAAAAACGTCTTTAGACAAAAGCAAACGAAATTAAAAACGGTTCAAATGGTTTGCTTGTGCAAGCAATCCACACTAACCCCACCTTCCCTCCACCAGTCACTACCACCCCTTCCCCATTCTACTCCAGCCCACCCCACCCCACCCCATCACACTATACCACACCGCACACACACAGTACCTTTTTATTCCTCTTGACAATGAGGCTCTTCTAGGTGTGTGTGTGTGTGTGTGTTACGGAAATACCTAAATATATAGAGGGGAAATTTTTTAATATGATGAGCTGATAGATAGATATATATACTATATAAATAGATATATGTATATTAACCATATATATACATATGTATGTATGATCGTTTTGGGAGGGAAATTCAGGTGATTTTTTTGTTGTCGTTGTTATTGTTGTAGTAATATTTTTGAGTGGTTTAGAGCAAAGCCCCACACCCCATTACAATACCAATCCATCATAAGCATTTTGTTTTGTATGCTAATCATGTTCCGTGTAATTACATTTTAATTAACTCACATTGTCTATTTTGGCACAATAAATGGAAAACTTTCAAATGGGAATCACAGAGAAATAATGCTAAAGCAAAAAAAATAAAATAAATAAAAAACAAAAGCTTAAAGCAAAATAACCGAAAATAAAAATAATAATAAATATTAATATCCATAATATAATAATACTGTTTCTTCAAAACAAAATAAATTATATACCTACATACATAATTCTATTCAAATTGTTTTTTTTTTTTTTTTTGACAAATAAATTTAAATATTGATTAATTGATTGATTTTTGTATATGATTACAAGAATTAATATTTGTTGTTGTTGGTTTTTTTTGTTTTTTAATTACAACATATTATTATCTATTAAGTGTGTCAAACAATTCTTAACAATAACAAAATTTAAATTGAAATTTATATCATAGATCATAATTTTCAAATATTTTGCACAGGGTATAATATAATTGATCAGATGTTTATAACGCATAGAAATAAACATTTCCGAACCCATAAAGTACATATATTCTTGATCAGTATCAATACCATGACCCCTCTGTCTGTTTCTTTATATCTTTTTCACCTTAAATTTTGAGCTATGTAAATAAAAGTTATATCATTCTGTTCATTGATAATTTATATAAATCAAGTTTAAGATTTGGTATGATCGGACAACTATAAGGAATAAAAAAATAAGGATAAACCAGAGGTATCGGGCAAAATATACAGATAATGATTCTACTTTTGAAACCATACCAGTTAGTTTAAATCAGATATCGGGTAATAAATAACGACAATCCGTCGAGTTGAAATTCCCTTAGGATGTTGTTTTTTTTGCTTTATTTTTTTTTAAATTTTATATAAACAATGTTTAAAAAATACAATGTGAAAATGGTAATGTTTCAATATTTGGTGTGGCTCCCATTTGCTGGAATTACTGATTGTTCAATCCAATTAGTTGCTGAAAATTATACTGTTTGGGTGATTTAAACCAATATTTGTTTATACAAGATTTTATAAGGTCAGTTTAATTGGTTGGCCCTCCTTGGCCACTTTCTTCTTTAGAATAACACAGAAATATGGATTAAATCTGAAGCTTTGGG
Source organism: Drosophila sturtevanti (assembly GCA_018150375.1). Taxonomy (NCBI): domain Eukaryota; kingdom Metazoa; phylum Arthropoda; class Insecta; order Diptera; family Drosophilidae; genus Drosophila; species Drosophila sturtevanti. The sequence goes on from JAECWJ010000378.1 coordinate 1,504,251, forward strand.
CAGACGTATCTATAACTTTGCTGCTGTTATATGTATGATACCCAGGATCTGTTGGTACAATTTATTTTTTAATTATATCCTCTATAAAAGATCGTTTGTAAATGAAAATTAAATATGTTATTATTTTTAAAATGATTTTTCGCGATATTGTTGATCTTTATATAGTTGGTAAATATCTAAGCAACTTAAACAAGCATCAACAGATTTTTAATTGAATAATAAAATGATTTTCTAAACAGTTAATACCAAAATTGGTAAATTGTTAAATCGGTGTATAATTCTAGTTAATGTAATTTAAGCAAAATTAGTTAATTATACATTCGTTAAAACGAACTTTCAATAGGTTTTTAAAAAAAGAGATGGGAAAAAAACATTCATCAAATGAAATTTAATTTACTTTCTGCATAGTATATATTGATTAATATAATTTAGTAATAAATGTAATATAGTATTTTAATTAAATTAAATTAAAATTAAATTTTCTAACAATTCTTTTGAAGAATTTTATTTTAGAAAATCGTATTTAACTAATATTTATAGATTAATCTTGAAGTTAATTCAAAAAGAATTGAAAAAAATTATTTTTTATTGTGTTTAATTAAGTTTCGAAAGAAATACAAGAGCGTTTTTTTTTGTTTTTGAATAATTTACAAATGACCTTGTCTGGTATTGCCCTTTTTTTGGGGGGAGAATTCCTAAAAAAAAAAAAACAGAAACAAAAAGAGAACAAAAAAAGGGTATTTCTACAAGAACAACAACAATAAGAGAATAATGTCTTGGCCACATTCCAAAGTGGCAACGAGGCGCCCTTTCCTCCGACCATTAACAGTAACGACAACAACTACACCAACTCTACCAACAACAACAACAACAACAAGTTGTATCACACATTTAATTTTTCTGAGAAAAACGCCAGAGTTTCTCGCAATTTTATGATAAATTCATTGAATTTTTCGTTGCCTTTGCGCCAAAAAAAAAAAAAACAAAAAACAACACAAAAACAAGAGAAAAAAAAACAACAAAATCCAAAAAATATATATGTATGTATATATATAAACGCACACACGACCAACACAGTCGAGCGTTAACAGCAACAACAACAACTTGTTGCTGGTTATTGACTCAACATAAAATCACAAAAAAAAAAAAAAAAAATAAAGAAGACAGGAAAAAACATCAACAACAAATTGATGACGAAAGCAAAAAATGTTGAGTCCGACGTCATGAGTTTTGATAACATTAACCTTATCAAATTGTTCATAATTATACCCTGTAACGTAAAAAGGGTATATCAGCATAGTTTCAATGAAACACACAGGAAAACGGAAATATGAGCTAAACAAAAAAATCTATTTGAAAATATTAATTTGAAACATTTGTTACTTTATTCCTCGAAATTAAACTATAGAATGAAAGTATTATTAACCATTAAAGAACATCAACTGAATAACAATTTGTTAATTGATATAGGCTATATTATTCCTGTAGAAAACAAGGTCTAATACATAAACAAATAAGAATTTAATTCAATGTTAATTGTATATTTTATATGGTACAGGGTATTTTAAAGTCTTTAAGCTTAATGAAATTCTCCAACAATTACTTCCACTTATGCATGCCTCACTCACTCTCCCACACTCTTTCTCTTTAATTTTGTCCACGCTTGACGTGGTTATCAGTGACGTCAGAGAGAGAGAGAGGAAATGGGGAACAGGCCTACAATCGCTAACTGTGCAAATACATAAATAAAACTGAAGCTATAAATAATAATAATAATAATTAATGTTAGAGAAAGATGCTTAACATTTTCATTGACTCAGTCTGATAGTTCCTACCCCCCTAACCCAACCTTCCCCCTCACCGTTCCATCACCGATCATTGTGTAGCATTTTGGGCTTGGCAACGTCAAAAGACGAAAAATATAAAAAACAGCAGCAAAAATAACAAAAATGAAAAGAAAAAATAAAGTCACCTCAGGCATTAGTCAATGTGCATATGCACAGTGGTATAAGTATTACTAAATATGTCATGTAATTGGTAATAAAAACCAAAAATGTGTTTCTCAATGCATATGTATGTACATACATGCATATATACCATATACCATATAATAAGTATGGGTCACAAAACGAATAACAAATTATATTTAATTGCTTGCAACGATTTGAAATAAATCTAGAATTAACAAATTACCATTTTGTTCATATTTACATAAACAATTGAGTTATATGATCTATTTATAATAATAGCATCAACCCTTAAGAATATCATACGTATTTATATATACATATGTATTTTACATATCATTTATGGTCATTTATATAATGATTTTTAAAGTTAATCTAAAATATTGTTTATATTATTATATTTTATATATTTTATATATTTTATATATTTTATATATTTTATATATTTTATATATCTTATATATTTTATATATTTTATATATTTTATATATTTTATATATTTTATATATTTTATATATTTTATATATTTTATATATTTTATATATTTTATATATTTTATATATATTTTATATATTTTATATATTTTATATATTTTATATATTTTATATATTTTATATATTTTATATATTTTATATATTTTATATATTTTATATATTTTATATATTTTATATATTTTATATATTTTATATATTTTATATATTTTATATATGTTATATATTTTATATATTTTATATATTTTATATATTTTATATATTTTATATATTTTATATATTCTATATATTTTATATATTTTTATAAATTTTATATATTTTATATATTTTATATATTTTATATATTTTATATATTTTATATATTTTATATATTTTATATATTTTATATATTTTATATATTTTATATATTTTATATATATTTTATATATTTTATATATTTTTATATATTTTATATATTTTATATATTTTATATATTTTTATATATTTTATATATTTTATATATTTTATATATTTTATATATTTTATATATTTTATATATTTTATATATTTTATATATTTTATATATTTTATATATTTTATATATTTTATATATTTTATATATTTTATATATTTTATATATTTTATATATTTTATATATTTTATATATTTTATATATTTTATATATTTTATATATTTTATATATTTTATATATTTTATATATTTTATATATTTTATATATTTTATATATTCTATATATTTTATATATTTTATAAATTTTATATATTTTATATATTTTATATATTTTATATATTTTATATATTTTATATATTTTATATATTTTATATATTTTATATATTTTATATATTTTATATATTTTATATATTTTATATATTTTATATATTTTATATATTTTATATATTTTATATATTTTATATATTTTATATTTTATTTCTGATCATTTTTTGCTAGTCAAATATTCACAATTATTTCCATAGAAATATTTAAGAGCCTTAAATTCAATTAATAATATACATAGATTTCATATCATAATTAATAATTATTTTTAAATAATTTTTAGAATGAGTAATCATGCCATAAAAAAATAATTAATAATTTCTATATAACTACATAGTTTTCTATATAAATACATATTTCATATGTAATTTGTGCTAAATACTTCAGAAACCAAATATGAAAATTAAAATAAAAATCATTTGTGGTTTGAAATGGTTAATTTTTTATGCATAATATGTATAAATATTTTAGTTATCATTCCCATTTTTGAATTATTGTGAAATTATTTTAAGTTACAGTTGTTGTTATGGTTTATTTTAATCGTTCTAATTATTCATGTTCTTGTTATTAGAAATTTAGATTTTAATGACGATTGTTCTATATTTTGCCTATTTAATCCGTAAATGCTGAATCCTTTGGTATTTTGTTTCAATGGAAATGGAGATTGTTGAATCACAGTGGTTATGTTTAGTATTTAGTAATCAGACTGCTCTTTAAAAGGGGATGCCTTGGGTGTCAGACTCCGTCATCCTGGTTTTGATTTGTGTTGAGGAAGCAAGTGCTCATGTTTACCATATAACCCCCACCAGTATCCAGTACCCAGTTCCCAGATCCCAGATCCCCAGACTTCATCTTCTATTCTCTCTCTCCCTCTCTCTCTCTCTCTCTCTCTCTTCCTCTTCCTCTCGTGTTCAGTTGGTTGCAGTGTTATGAATGACGGCAGACCTACTTAAAGAGGGCGCTGCTGATGATGATGATGATGATGATGATCATGATCATGATGATGATGATGATGTGACCAGAGATGGATGGCCGTAGAAATTTATCAACAAGACAAAGTGTTTTGGAAGCAGGCGCAAGGATCAGAGCAATGCAACATGAAGAGCCAGATTTCAGGTCCCAGTCAAGGGGCACAATTAAAATGTATGTGTGCGTATATGTATGCGTATCCATATGCGTATGTGTGTGTGTGTGTGTGTGTGTGTGTGCTGTTTTTGGGCTGCTCCTGGGTCCATCTACTACGAGTGTTGAAAAGTAAGGAAGCTTTAACAAATTACCGCCCAGTTGTTGCGCCAGCATAAAAGATGTAAAAATTTGCCAAGCCATCACCAAAGTGAACTTTCCGTTACCCCACTAACCCTCTCATCAATCCATATGCATTTAAGCCTATACACTAAACAAAAATGTGGGCTCATTTCATTCATATGAAAATATCTGATGAGACCTAACGATATATGATCAAAAGTAAACTTGTTAACAAACTCTGAATTAATACTTTTCATTAAAAATAAGCCAAGTAATAAATTTATTTTAATAGATATATGTATATAGATATATATGTGTGTATTTATTTTTATTATTTTTCAATTTTTTTTTCTTGCTGTGTATCTCCTACTCTGTGGTGGATTTTATGCCTAGCGGCAACTTTGGGCGCACACTGACGTCTTGAAGAGACGCAACGGCGGGCATTAAAGGAAGATCTCTCGCTTTTGGCCCTGCTCTGCCCCCCCCCTTCATTTTGTCTCTTGTTCTGCCTGGTCTGGTCTGGCCTGGTCTCGCCGTGCCGGGCCGGGCCGGGCCGAGCCTGATCATTCCTACCATATAAAGCTCTGAGGAGCCATCGGACAAGCAAAAGTTACTCATGTCATGACAGCAAACGAGCAAGCGGCAAACTTATGACTGAGTAATTGCTGGTGATATTTATGCGAGGAAGCGTTCACGTCCGAGACTCCCAGAGACTTACAGATTCAGATTCAGATTCAGTCCTCCGCTCGCTTCTGACGTTGCAGTTGTGACGCTTCTGCTGCTTCTCCGGCTGCTACTTATTATCGCTTGCCCTCACAATGCGTTTCCTATGGCATATTGACTCTATCACCATCAAATGAATGACTTATATATTTAATCAGAATTTAATTCATATAAATAAATTAGTAAGTGTACATCCTTTACTATACTATAGTATATATGTTAAGAATATATTTGATGATCATAACATATGTATATAAAATAAAATACAATTAATAATATATATGCTAATTTCCAAATAAATATATTAATTAATCATTTCATGTATACCATACTCAATATAGAATTATCTTATATAAATTGTTTCAAATTATCGGACTAGGCAATTAATACTAATTTCTTTCAGTTTCTGATTCAAGATAATTAAATAGAATTTTTAAAATCACATATTTCTTAGTTTTTTTTATTTTTTTATGCTTTAATTAAAAACCCTTAAGATTTTGATTTAATAGTACAAATTTTAGGATTTATTCCAATATTTATTATATATACTTTTGTACTAGGAAAATGAGAAAACGAACAGAAATTATAAATCATATTTTTATTATTGTTAAAAAAGGAATTATAAATGTGTAAAATAAATATTATAAATGTAGCAAATTTTTAAGTTATTAATTAAAAAAATTTAAGAAACATAAAAATAAAATAGAATAACGGTTACTGATCAATTTATTAGTATTTCTTTATTATGTGTTTAAAATCGTGTCGTGTTTTAATCGCAAAATTAATTGACCAATCGATTAGTTTGCGATTAACAAATAACAATAGAGTAAAGTTTTTAAGCTTTTTTTCAATTTGATCCTTAACATTATTTTTCTATAATTCTTGTTCTTCTTCTTTTAAAATAAACCATAATTTCTTATCAATTTAATTTTCCTTTCGTTTCATGGATTATTTTCCAGATAATTTAGTTATATGTATTTTAATACATATATTCCTAAGTATAAAGCATAGTTTTTAATCTTGTTTTTTAGTTCTTTCCCTTAGTTTATAGCTTTTATAGGTGATTTTGTATGTCGTTTAGTTTAACCAATTTCCCACTGGCTGTCAGCTAGAGATGTTGCTGCCGTTGCTGTTGCCGCTGTTGCCGTTGTTGCCGCTGTTGCTGCTGTTGATGTTGTTGATGTTGTTTCTGTTGCCAGCGTTTCAGCTTGAAGCGTTGTGGGGCACACACACACACACACACACACTCATAGACTGTCGACTTTAACACCGATTTTAACTGAGACCAAGACTGAGACTATGGCCAGTGTCTGTGGCCAGCGTCTGCGTCTGCGTCTTTAACTTTGTCTTCAGGTCTCCTGACTCAGGTGTTTTCAGTTGTTGCTGCTTGCATAACATCACATACGTTGCATCAGTGTGTTTTGCTGTCTTTTGGAATGTAAATCATTTGCTAAGTACGCTTGATTTAGGCGACCATCGCACTACATTCTTTGACCAAGAGAGAGAGAAGAGTTTGTGCTTTTGTATGTATATATATACATATATATATGTGTGTGTGTGTAATGCGTGTGTGTGTGTGTGTGTGTGTGTGTGTATTGCTGACAGATGGCTTTACATGAGCACTTTCGACAACCAAGACACAACATAAGCGAGATGAGCTCAACTGAACTAAACTAAACTAAACTAAACTAAACTGAGCCAAGTTGAGTTGATGCTGACGATGACGACGATGACGACGACGACGACGACGACGCGTCGAAAGCAATACGCCATACATAACTCATCGCACATAATGAGACTGCAATAATTCACTTGCTCTGCATCGCTCGGGATCCTCGCGGCGGCCGCCGGGCCAGTCTGCATATAAAGACACAAGCCACAACCCAAGCCAACTCAAGCCAGGCCAAAACCGAAGTCAAAGCCAAGTGAAGTAAACTAAACTAAAGTAAAGTAAAGTAAAGTAAAGTTAAGTTAAGTAAAGTGAAGTAAAACCCAGACTGAAGAACCCGCCTGGCCACTCCTAAGCTCTTGCTTGCACAGTGATACAAAATGCAATAAAACCATTTGAATTAAACTGAAGAAAAAATAAAAAAAAAAAAAAATAAATAAACAAATGTGATCGATAGAATTATATAGACAATTATCTTTGCATAGCTTTTTGCAGTTTCCATTATAGTGAAACAAAATTAATAGTACAAACTGTATTCTCAGTAAATCATAAATTAAATAAATTACAAAATTAACATGTTTAAATGAGATTGGTTACTTTTATATACATATATAATATATATATTTAATATAATTTTCCTCTCAGACTTTTTAATGTTTAATTAAATATTGAATAGATGGATAATTGTAAGCACTGTATAGCACTTTGGTAGCTAAATAGTAAAACCACCAATCCGAGAAAACAGCGATCCACCAAACTCATCAACCTACAAAATTTTTCAGTTTCTTCTGCTTCTTCTTCTTCTTCTTCTTCTTCAGTCACATGGAGACTCGATACACGTTCCGTACAGGTCCGTCCACATCTGGAAATCTTCATGCACTCCTAGTTTTCTGTAATTAAGTGTAATGAGCGTAATTGCTAATGTATGTATGTGTCTTTGAATGTCTGTGTGTGTGTGTGTTTGTGTGTGTGTGAAAGATCCTACGAGTTGAAGTTGTTGGAGTCGGGCATCTAAGACAAAGGCCGAGCTAAAGCTAAAGCCAGAGACAACTGGAGATGGAGATGAAGATGAAGATGAAGATGGAGTAGCAGCCGGTGGTAAATACAGAGTCTATCCCTCTCTCTCTCGCTCTCTCTCTCTTTATCTATCTCCCTTTCTTGATCTCTCTTGCTCTCTCTCTCTCTCTCTGTCTCTCTCTATCTCCTTTAAACACACACTCTGTTTACTGAAATTAAAATGTATGACAAAGTGCGTGCAATAATTCGTGCAAGTTTAATGAGTCGCCGCAATGTGGCATTTGTCGTCTGTCTAATTGTACTAGATATGGATATTTTAATTGAATGAGAACGATGTCTTATTAGTTGAAGCAATTAGTCTATTTGTGCTGCGTATCTGAAATGGACATGGATCCATGAAACAGAATCAAAGTGCCACACTTGGTAACTTCTTCGCATCTTTATCGTCATTTTGATCATTATCATCATCATCATCATCATTATCATTAGCATTATTATCGCCATCAACATCATCATTATCATCATCATCATGATCATTTTCGACTTGTTAATCAAATATGAGAGACATGGACATGAACTGTACCTGAACTAAATCAATGTTTAAATGTTTTACTCTTATAAATAATGGTATATACACTATCAATAACTATTTCAATACACATCATAGCTATATATATATATATATATTTATTATTATTAATAATTAATGGCAAAAGTTATAAATTAAAATGTTTTTAAATTATATTTTTAACCAATTTTACAGTTGAGCTTAATATATCATATTAATATTAAGATTAATCTGATTCTTTTTAAATAATAGCTTAATATATCATACTAATATAAAGATTAATCTGATACTATTTAAATATATATACATTTATATATACTTTTAAAGTATATAAAACTAATAATTCATAATTATTTATATTTTGAATTTACAAAAAAACCATAGAGAATTTTAATATAAAGTATGAAGAAATTTTAGTTTTAAATTAAATTAATATTAATATAATTATTTATTTAAATAATATGCAAAAAATAAGAAGAAAGCAAGAACCCTTTCATCTCTTTAAATTAATTTAAATTAATTATGCTATAACTATAAATTTTACATTTGTTTCAAAATCTTTTTGTTTTTATAGCCCATTTAATGGTCGACTTGTTATTGAAAATTTAAAAGGCTTTCGCATTCGCATTCCATATTTGGTTTGCTGGACCAAGTTGAACTTCTTTAGTGATGAAAGTTTAATGAACTGGTTGTTGTCAGAGGATCACTATAGACATACATACATATATATATATATATATGTATATATATAGGGCCATATCAGTTGACTAGATCTATACCAAATGAATTTACAATTATTTGACTTGGGCTGGATTTAAAAAAGAGAAAAAGAAAAGGAAAAGAAAAGGGGAAAATAGCACAACAAGAAAACAAAAAAGAAAGAACGGAAAAGAAGAAGGAAATTCAATATTTACGCTTAGCATTCAATTGTGAAATTTTGTGATCCTAGTTAAGAATGGAGGAGAATGAAGCTGTGAATAAGTTAAATGAGTGATGCCTGATGCCGGGATGAGAGTGTGCGGAGTTTATGGTAAGGTGGATGAGGGGATGAGGAGGTAAGAAAAAAGGGTTTGGATCAATATTTGACAAGCCACTTGTATCCGTGTCCGTTTGTTGTTCATGACCATGCCCCGTGTCCCGTGCCCTGTGGCCACGTTCATCAGACGATGCGTCGTGTGTGTGCCCATTGAATGATTACTTTGCTTATTTGACTGATTGAATGTTTGCACCCTGATTTTCGTATATGATAAGTTCAAGACTAAATGTATACATATAAACATATACATATATAACATATGTATATATATATATATGAATTTCGATATATGCACTTATATATGCTTGCACGTACTTGTATATTTAAGAGGATATCATTTATTTTTGACAAACCCGAACACGAATCAGATTTAAGGGATCTCTGGCGCCAACTGGCCCATTAATTATATGATTTTTCCTTTTGTCTCACTCATACAAAAAAAAAAAAAAACATGAGTACAAAGACAAAGACAACAAAAACAACAACAACAACAACAACAACAGCAACAAAAATGTAGAGAAAAAGACCCAATTTATAGGCCCTTTTATGTCCAGAAGTGTCTTTCTCACCTGGGTGGTGATCTTGGACACATTTTGTTCAAATTTTCCAAAATTTTTTTTTTTTTTTTTTCATTTGTTTTTCTCCATTGCCATTCATTGACAATTAAAAACTTTTCGTTGTTTGTCTAACAGCTGTCCAGGACTGGCTTGACCAATTTGACCGAATGCCCAAAATGTCCTTATTGTATTGTTATTGCTATTGTTGTTGTTGTTGTTGTTGTTGTTGTGTGTTCTGTGTTTTTGTTCTGAATTAAATGCAATTGTCCTTTTGTTTTCCCAAAGTGGGCGCGACCTTTGATCTTTTATGTTCATGATTCTTTCATAATTTCTGTCACTTTACGTTTCGGTTTTTCGGTTCGTCGGACAGAGAATACAATTGTATAATATATATATATATATATCTTTTTTTTTTTTTTTGCAATTGAAACACCTTTGAACCGTATTACGCGGAAAACTCTACACATACACACCTAGACACACACTTACACACACTCATACAGCCAGCCAGTCAGTTAGTTAGTTACGGGGAGTGCAATCGAGGGACAAAAGGCTCATTGTTAATGTTAGCATAATTTATATGGGCTAAGGCGCCGCTTTGACGACCTCATTCAGTCTGCAAATACAAAATAAAATGGTATGTGAGGGAGGGAGGGAGGGGGAGGGGGGGGAGGTGTGCGGTGGGAATAAGACAAGGAAACCAACATTCCTCTATAAAAGTATATATATTTATATATGTATATAGGAGTATATATACCATATTATATGTATAATAAAGTGGGAGATAAAAAATAGAAATTCTAGATTAGAAAATAAAGAAAGCAGCAATTATTTAAAACAAATTAGAATATATATTAGAATAAAGAAATAGTAAAATCTTTCAATATATATATCAACCAAAAAGCTTTTGTTAATCTTAAAAGAAAAGTAGGCAAATTTTCCTTTAAATATATATTAGAAGATAAACTAAAGTGAAATAATTATATAATAAATATTCATTTGAATTTTTAACAAATATTTTAAGTGGTCCTTAACTTTATAAATATCATTTTTCCAGTTTATTTGTATTCATTTATTTATATATATTTATCGAATTAATAAACAAAATGTTTACAATTATAAACTATATAATTTGAATTATAAATAATTATCATTTATTTATTGTTTCTCAATTAACTAACAAAATTATAATTATTTCATTTATTACTGTTAATATACAAAACATATTATAAGTTATAAATATTAATATGGTAGGTATATATTATAAATCTATATCCATTTATAATTTATATAATACATATATTCTTTATAGCAAGCATTTCATAAATTTTTCAACTTATCAAAAATCCTCTAAATGATCTTATCTTTAATATTAGTGGAATATAGCCCTAGTGGTTTCATTTAGTCATCATCTACCTGATATCGGTATGAACAAATTAGAATAAAATTCTTGATGTAGTTAATTTACTTTGTATATGCATTACTAATTATTAAATAATAATTAAATATATCAAAAACTAATATGAATATTGTTTCATTTCAAGGTCAAAAAAAAAGAATCTGAAAATGTTAATATTATTTAATTACATAAAGTAATACAAAAATCTAAATAGATAATGCTTGATTAGTTTTTTAATAATAATATAATACATATATATAATAATAGTAATATATAATAATAGTAATTTAAGATCAGTTTGAGATTCCCTTGAGGATCAAATGAGAAATAATAGTTTATTTAAATATGTGACAATATCAAGTAGATTTCATTCATATATATATATATATATATATATATATGTATATTTGATTTAATTGTATTGGATGATGGGCGAGATAGATATATGCATCTACTTATATTTATAGTTCAGTATAACATTTGGCTAATCAGCTTTAATTTTGTTTCCCATGGAAATTACCTCCAATGCAACAATATATATATCTATATATATATATATATATATATATATATATATTCCTTGCACTCTTCCCATCTCTCTAATATAATTCAACGGGTGTCAGCATTTATGCAAGTCTTTTGCCTCAACCTCAATTTGCGAAACAAAAAGATATATATATACATATGTATATCTATGTATATACTTATGTCCAGCTGAATTGAATCAATTTCCCAACCAACAGCAGCTGCAATTAATTCTGTGAAAGAAAAAAAAAAACTGCTGAGGCACTTAGGAGGAGTGAGTGAAGTTGGAAAGATTTCATCAACACCTCTACTTATTCCCACATCACAATAAAATAAATAGCTGATCCAGCAACAATAATGTCGTGAGACCTAAGAGTAAACAAATTGATTTAAGAAAAGAACTATATATATATATATGTATACATATATATTAAAAAGCATAACTTATAATTGTTTTATTACATTTTGGAGCAGACATAAAATTGGCCTCTATGAAAATATCTATAAAATATGATATGAAATTATTTAATAAAGTATATACATACATATTATATAGATGTATATATTTGTACTTTTACTCTGTCAAAGATGTTTATCTATCTAAGTAAATTTGGCCATTATTGAGCCGGCAGAATGTTGACAATTTCAAATTTAATAGTTATAAACAAATACAATAAACATGTTTTTTCTTCTTCTTTATTCGAAACAATCTTAATTGTTTACTACTTTGGGGGCGTGTTGAAATCACCACTTTATGTTTCTATTGTTGTTGTTGTTGTTGTTGCTGCTGTTGCTGCTCTTGATCGCATTTAAGGTCCATAAATGTAACGCCATTATCTGTAAATCTGCAGCGGAAAACATAACTCAAAAATACAAGTAAAAAACACAAAAAAAAAAAATAAATAAAATAAACCAAAAAAAAAAAAAAAAAAGGAAAAGACGAAACATATATGAAATAAGATATTTAAAATTAATTGTCAGAGCCACAAAGACAAAAACAAAATTTTCTGAAGACCTGCACGTGACCGAAGGCAAAAACATAAGAAAAAAAATAAAACGAAAAAATTAAACAAAAAATTATAAATGTATATACAACTTACAAAAAAAAAAAAAAAAAAAAAAAAACAACACAAAAACCAAAAAAGCATTTAGATTATATCAGAGACGAGAGTTCCAGGCGCAAAAGTTCATTCAAAAAACCAAAAAGGAAAGAAAAAAAAACACACACACACACACACACATAGAAAACTAAAGCAAAAGGGAAAAGTGAACGGAAACAAGAGAATAAACTCGACTAGAATAGACCCTGGAATTCGATCAAAATACTATGCTATAGGCAGCATTATGTAACCGTATGTACATTCGATTGTTCAGATTTAATATCATTAATTTCATTTATATATAAAAAGTAAACGAATAATTTATAATTTGAATTCTTTTTATTTGTAATCTGTTTTAGTAAATTTTATTTATAATAAAGGAAAATTTTAATATATATAAGAAAAATCTTATAATTTTAAATCTTAATAAAGAAAATATTAATATAGTTCATATACACCGTTAATAATTACTGCAATCATATTCTCGGTTGTTATTGTTGTCCTCATCGATATACCTTGGTTTCCTGCTGTCACAATTAAAGGGTACTTTAGGTGACATACACACACACACACACACAGGGAGATGAAAACCAAAAAAAAAAAATAGGAATTTAGACATTTCTCATAGAAAGACATAATTTTCAATTTAATAAAGGTCAGCCTAATAAAAATCTATCAAAACTAAAGATAGATGTTGGTTACGTGCACCTGAAGAACCGTACATATATCCAAAAAAGGGTTGAAAGGAAAAGACACACACACACACACACTCACACTGATAGAGTCAGTGTTAGTGTTAGATAGAGAGAGATCAAGAGAAAGAGAGAGAGAGAGAGAGAGAGAGCTAGAGAGGACGCTAACTGCATGCAAAGCAGAGTAAAAGAATGAATGCACTTTATGCCTTCTTTTGTTGTGCGTGTGTGTGTGTGTGTGTGTATGTTGGAGTGAATGGTGAATGGATCCGTCGCATAGTTGCATGTCCACACAGAGCACAAGAGGCTGCTGCTGCTGCTGCTGCTGCGGCTGCAACAATAATAAAAAATCAAAAAGGCGATAAGCGATCTTTAGTTGGCCCTGTGAGCTTCAACCAAGGAGCTAAAGATGGTGTAGACCCAGATGAAGATGGAGATGGAGATGGAGAATCATCTCCCTTGGCATATTAAATTGTTGAATCAGAACACTGAGAGCAACATAATGTAGGTGAAAAAGAGAAAGAATGTAAGAGAGAGAGCGAGAGAGATTCGGAGACAAATCGGAGCACGTACACAGCGTCCGAAATTAATGACAATTGCTGATTGTGTGCGATAAAACGCGACAAACCAAAAAAAAAAAAAAAAAAAACAAAACGAGACAGAGATAGCTAAAGAGAGAGAGAGAGTAAGAGGGGTAAAAAAAAAAACTCACACAAAGTCTGAAAATCATTGTAGAGCCTCTACAGAGAAGGTGCGCGTAGATTCCTTCACCTCGATAAGACCAACAGTAACAACAACAACAACAACAACAAAAACGAAAAAAAAAAAATTGTCGTAAAATGTTGGTTCTTTATTCGGTTAGTTTGTGTTTTTTTCTTGATTTTTTTTTTTTTGTATATTTTTTTGGTTGGTTATGGAACCCACGATGATTACCGCCTTAACAATATAAGTAAAAGAATTATTATATGGCTCATAAAATATTTGTACAAGTCTATAAATGCCGCGTAATTTACTTTGCTGGTCTGCAATTAAACTGCATATCTTTGAAATTGTTCTGGTTTTCTTTTATTCTTATTCTTATACATCATTTCATTGTTATTCTTTATAGCTCTATTCTTATTTCTTATTGTTGTTGTACATTGCGTATGAGCTATAAGACTGGGAATGGAATTTCAACTTTGATGTGGTGAGGTGGGATGGGGTTGGGGGGGATCAGTTTTTTTTGTATCTCTCCTGTGTCGGTAATTGATATGGCGCCAGGCAATAGGCTTAGATAATCTATGATCCATGGGCCACACACACAGGAAGTAAGCTGAAAACTTACAAACAACTGAAAGAAAAAATTAAAACTGCAAAAATGTAGAAACTTGTAATAGGACTTAATATGTACATATGTATATATCCACCGTATATCATACCTCATCGAAATGGAACAGAAAGTAAAGCAAATAACATATATTTATATATCATCTTATATCTCGTTTAAGTTTAGAGGATTTTGGGGAAAGGATTCGCATATTATATTCAAGTCAATGGAAATCTTATCCCAACATTCATATTTGGAAAAACAAATATATTTTCTCATTTTTTAGGGCTTTCCATGGAGAGTTAAAAAAGTGGTTAATTTTTAACCCGTTCTTTGAAGTGAAGTAGCCGAAACATTCACGAATAGAATTTTCTTGCTTATTTTTGTGATACATTTCACATTATTATATCCTTGCAGAGGTTGTAATAATTTTGGTTAGATATTCGCAACGCACCAAAAGAAGCATCTGCGACTATATAAAGTATATATATTCTTGATCAGCATGCATAGACGAGCAGATCTAGCTGGTCCCTGTCCGTCTGTCTGGATCAACAATTTTCAATTTTTTTTTTCTGCAGGCATTGTATATCTCGGAATCATCCTGATCAGAAGACTATATCATATAGATCCCATAGGAACGATCGGTCATGATTAAGGTTTATCCTCAATAACTCTGTTGTTTTTTAACCGAATGTCACGAAATTAAATATTTGTAAGTTTAGAATACCTCTTAATACTTCAACCAAGTTTTTCCAGAATCGGTTGACTATATCATATAGCTGCTATAGGAACAATCGATAAAAGAACATTTTTCTATGATAAAAAATTTTGTTTTCTCATCCTAGGAACAAAAAATTTTTCACTTGTACATTTGGTATGTATAATTTACAATAGAGATAATTTGCTAGGGTATACGAAATTCGGCATGGCCGAAGCTAGCCCATCCTTCTAGTTTTTACATAAATTGTCATTAACCAGAAATGAAAAAAGAATAAAGAAAACGACAAGGTTTCATTTTGTAATACATGGTTGTCATATATTATATATATAGCTTTCGATTGGATTGTTGGATTTCTCTTAATACTACTACTATCACAGCATTGTAATACAAGGGCGAATTTGTGCAAAACAAAGAAAACTTAAATACTAAATGTTGGCAATGCATATACACATATATATATCTATATATATAGATAGATATATATATAGATATATATATATATAGATATATATATATACATATATATATAAATAAATAGTATTTATAATACAATAAGTTCTTACAATTATATATATAAAAAATTGAAAAAAAAAATTAAGTAAACAAGGAATGGTTCAAATGTATAAAATTAAATACTTTGAAATAAATACTTAATTAATATTGGATTCTGGGTTTCATAGCCTTTTTTTTTTTTTGTATGTACGTATGTAAATTTATATGTGTTTATGTAAAAAAAAGGTCAATAAATCTGAATGATAATAAATAAATATTGAATAAATAATTAATGGAATGAGCCTCATATTGTGAGGTTAGAACCAAATTGGTAGGTCTTGGTGGGAGTGAAGCGTGTGGATGTTGGCGCTCAATATTACTATGTCTTGGAACTAGGTTTTTTTTAATTCGAATATTCAAATGTTAAAAGTTCGAAATTCAAACTTTTATTAATTTGTTTGTGTTCGTTGTTATTGTTTTTGTTGATTTTGTATGTAAGTCTTCTTATTACTGGATAACCATCTCCTTCTTTGCTTATCCAATAACTTAATTAATCTATTCATATATTGTATATACGAATATTTGACAAATCTTACATCCATATCCAATTCAGTGGATTCTGGAGGCAGGATAATATTCTCATCTCTGGCAGCAGATTCCGCTAATTTTTGCAAATCCACCACATTTGTCTTCAAATTTTTCAACTTGAATTCCATTTTTAATTTTGACATTGCTTTCAATGGGATTATTTTTATTTTGGGACCTTCACCAAGATTCTTTCTTGCAATGCGATTAATCTCCCAAATGGTTGTATCCACATTGCAGAGCATTGAACGTGCACTTAAACGCAAACGTTCGATGTCTAACAAAAGGACACTCTCATGATTCGAGCTCTTAAAGTCATATAGAAATTGTGCTGTTCGAAGATAACTAAAGGCAGCCACATAGAATTCCAGATCACTATGAATCTTGCGTAACTTTAACTGTAATTAGACAAAAATAAAAAAGCAATAATTAGTACAAAATAATGCTATATATACAACTTACATGCATATATACAAATATGTATGAGTTATATATATTTAGACCTCTTATCTATAAGAGGAAGCAATTTCGCCTTTTAAAAGTGTGTTACGTGTGCATATGTATGTATGTATGTGTGTATGTATGTATGTGTGTATGCATGTTTTGGCCCTCTAAATTTCAAGTTTTTAATCTAAAAACTGGGACTTGTTCCGATTGTCAATATATTCTCAATTGTCAAACCAAAAACCACCCACTATTAATTAGCTTTTAAGGTGAGTGAACTTGGTGACTTAGTTTTCTCACCTAAAGTCAGTTATCTAGTATTTGGCAAAAGAGAGAGAGAGAAGAAGAGATTTGAGTGCGCCAGTGTGTGAGCAAGTGTGCGAACGCAAGCGTGGTCCGACCGAGGAGAGCCCGAAATGGAAATAAAAAGAGCGACAAGTACTAAGCGAGAGAGAGAGAGAGAGTGGGGAGTGAGAGCGTATGCAAGCGAAATTAATCATACGCCATATTGTGCCAGAAAGTGAAAATCGAATGCTAAACTACAATCGTTTGCCAGTGCGATGGTGCCTAACTGTTATTTTGTTGTTGCTGCTGCTGCTGCTGCTGCTGTTTGGGCCTCGTGAGCAGTGAGTTAGTGACGTATCATGCTGCTCGTTTATTCGTGTATCGTTTTTTTTTCATTCATGACGGGGAATCCATGCGGTGGTACGCTATGACTCTGACTCGCCTGATAGCTGATTCATTTCACACGCTTCTCTTTCCCTCTACCGCACATACCGTACAGTTGTTATACCCACTACATAATGAACAGTTTAGCTGCCGGCTGGCGTGCGCGCGCTCTCTGCCAATCACTCCATCTCTGTCTCTCCTCTACGGTGTGGTATCATTTACAACGAAACTTTGTTCACTCAATCATCATTTTCTGCGTATAATTATATGTACATATGTACATATTATCAACTTTTTTTTTCTAAGTATGTGCGAAATATTGTGACGTCAAAAGGCCGCGACTTTTAAATAAATATATGTACATACATATGTACATATGTATGTATGTATATATGTATGCATATATGTACATACTTTGGGCTTGCGGGTTTTCTTTGGATTTTTGATTTCGGTTTGTTCGGTATCATCTAGTCTAAAAATAGAGGTCTTCAATCAGCCCAGTATGTCAGTCAGCTATAGTCAGATATAGTCAGTCAGCGTTTCTCTATTAAAGTTGGCACTTCGTCATCAGTGTTTTTCAAATATGTATGAATGTATGTACACATATGCATATACATATGTACATATACATACATATGTATGAATACCGTTTCGATTGTCATGTTAACAATTAATTTTTAACGTTTGACGTATGTATATATGTATGTATAAGTCAACATGGAAATATTTAATACGTATTTTGTACATTATTGACTAGATTTCTTATACATACATATGTATGTACTATGTATGTATGTATATATAAATATTTATCAATTTTGTTGGACAAAAATTTTCCTTTCCAAATTTTTATATGACGCCAATGACAGAAAGAGAGAAAGAGAAATTCACACGAGTGAAAGATAAAATGATGATCAACAACAACATGATCATCATGTTCATCATCATCATAATCATCATCATGATCATCATGAACATAGTTATATTGTTGCCAAGCAAAGCTTTACTTTTTGCCTAGTCCACGGTGAGTTGCCAATTTTTGTTTTCCATATTGTTGACTAAACAAAGTCTGGCTTATTATTTATACAAAGATAGATAAACTTATAACAAGATCATGCTTTTGCCTATTTTTAACTTGAAATATGGAAATATTTATAGCAAATGTGCAACATTGTATAGCTTAGTTTAAGTATTTCTGTATTTCTTCTTTTTAGATCAATAATAATAATTCATTTCTAATGTTCAAATCGACTTGATTGACTAATGGATGCATTGTAAATAAAAGTTAACTTATTTGTTGCAATTTCATTCATAAAAATGTTTCTTGAAACTTTTCAGTTATATTCAATATATACTACATATAACCGGTTTAATATGCAGTATTTGTTGGATATATATTTTATGGATTTATGAAAATATATTGTACAATTAACACCTTTAAAAATTAAATTTGAAAATTTCTATTGGTACAATAAAAGTCATATAATATTATAATATGTATGTATATATGTACAATGTACATACATACATACATACATACATATACATATGCACATATGTAAATATATAGATACATACATATGTTTTGATTATTATTTTATATATTTTTTTACATTTTTATGTGCAAAGCGATAAAGTTACATTGTACTATTATGTATGTATGTACATATATATAAATATATGAAGTAATATATTTTCTTGGAAATTGAAGTCATTGGCTTATGCACTTCGGGGAACAAAATTATTCACTTAAATATGTGGGAAGTAATCAAGGAAATTTATTATACATAAATATGTATGTATGTACATACATATGTACATATGTAATGGCTGTTTTTTATAATTTTCAGCTTTGATTACCGATTATTTGTTTTGGCAAGAAATTAGATAAATTTAAATTTTGTTTGCATCCAAATAGTGGGGAGGGAAACAGCTGTCCATGAGGCTCTAATAAAACGTGATGGATTTCATTATCATTTAAGGCTGGCGCACGCCTTTAATTAGGCACTTGCGAGAGAAGCTTATAAAGTTATGCAGTTTTCATTATCAATATTAATTTAAACCGAACTTTCACCACCAATAATCGTTAATCGAAACAAAATCTATTGGGCAACCCATGCCCATTCAAAAAATAACCAAAATCGTTCAACTCATATGACTGCCTAAACTTGTGATAATAATTGGTTTTTGCACCTACGCAAGAATAAAGTCAAGTGGATAACATTTCACGTGATCCAATAAAATTGCCATATAATTGCCTGATGACTTGAAATTGTTTTGATTCGGTTTTAATATTTCATATGTGCAGTGAGTGAGTTAATGTATGTTAAATATGTATACTATATATATATATATATATATATATATACATTGATTGATTTATTTTTAACTTACTGTTTCATTTTTGCTTTTCAACCGCAATACGGGTAGAAATTTATAATTCGATTTGTGAAGTTTCCATTGTATAGTATTCATTTCCCGATAATCAAAAGCTTTTAGATCATTATTGGAATTATCGCCAATCGCATAACTAATAGTTCGTCTAACATCATCATCAATAAAACTGCTATTCTCGAAGCGTATATGTTTTTGCATTAGATTGAGAAGCTGCAAAGAGATGAATAATATATATATAAATAAATTTTATATATTTGTATGTATATTACCTATGGATATATCAATTATATTTGTTTTAAGTAAATTAAAGAAAAAAATAACCCACTAAAACAGCTTAAAAATTAGTAAATAAATTATTTGCTAATTACAAATCGTGCCAGCTAAGTTTTTATTATTATTATTACTCTGTTTTGTGTAGGGTATCTTTCCAGTCGTTACCAAATCAATTCATTATTATTTAAATTTTTTTTAGTATTTTTTTCTACTTACTTCTTGTCTCTTCTGATGCCGCTTGAAAAGTCTTTTTTTGATGATCGAGGATTTGATTGTTATTCTCGATTTGAAGTTATCCCTTCTATCTGCGGTGATTCTTGGCGATCCGCATGTATTTTTCCAAGACGGAACTGTGCCATTAACAGCCAATTGGAATCTCTCCTTGAACGATATGTTTGAGAAACGTTTCAATCGCAATGTGTTAATGTTGCTATTATTGCTATTGTTGTTGTTGCTGCTGCTGCTGCTGCTACTGCCACTTAAAATGGGATCTATGGTCGGTGTGTAAATTGGGGTGGCACCCACTCCAAAATGACCGCCACCGACACGGCTGGCCAACTCCTGTTGCATGTGTTGCATGAGTACAAACGTCAGGAGTAAAGAGCAAAAGCCAAAATTTTGTTGTGCTCTTTCCCTTGTTTTGGCCGTTTTGCAAGCCAAATGCTTCGTCTAAAATAAAACAAAACAAAAATATATTTATACATACATATATGTATACATATGTTTGTATATGTAGCAAACACACACAAAACAAAATTAAAGAAAACCGCTTAAATATGTAAGTGTTTAAGTGTTTTATTTTTCCTTTTTTTTTTTTTTTCGTTTTTTCGTGTGAGTCTGTTTAAGTGAGTGAATGAGTTTTTGAGTGCGATTTTGAGTGTGTTCATGACTGAGTGAGTTTATGTTGTGACTACTGGGGGATTCCCGTTAGACATACACACACACAGAACATACACTAACACCATCAAATGCAGACAAACACGTATATCTACGTGTATGTCGACACAATTGCTTTTGGCTTGTTATTGTTGTTATCTGGCTGACATAATTATTTAAAATTAACAACAAAAAAAAAGTTTTTTTTTTTTTTTGCTTTTGGCTGAATCATCATCATTCTGGTGGGGTAGGCCCAAAAATAAAGGCAATCAAGAAGAAAAAACAAAAATGCTTACACTAAGCTACAAAGTCAACGAACTTGCCAAAAGCTACATGTGCCACGCGTTGCGTCTTCTTGCAAACTTTTGTGAAATTCGCTTCGACTTTACTCTTGTCTGCGTATCACTCTCTCTCTTTCCCTCTCCCTCTTCCTCACACACACACACACACACACACATACTCTCTTTCCCGGACCTTGTCCAGGCCAAAACGCTGCTGACGCATCATCGACCCATACGGCAATTCACTTCACTCTTATTTACCTCAGCCCCTTCATCCTACACCTGTCATCAGTCAACTAAATAACCAAACAATTCACCGACCAGCCAACCCCCTTGCTTCTGGCCAAAATATAAAATACAAAAAAAAAAAAAAGAAACAACAGAAAAAAAGAAGAAAAAAACGTGTAAATTAATTTCACATGTTTGTCATATGTATTTTATTTGATAAAACTTGAATTTTTCTTTCATACGTCTTCCAATCATTTTATAGTTAATATTAGTCTAAACAATTTTGTTTTGACCACATTTCTTCTCTTTCTGGTGTTTTTTTCTTTTCTTTTCTTTTCCGTTTGTTATTATTTGCGGCTGCAATTGCATGTTGATAAAGTTTGTTTCTTAGAATTTGCCGTTTTATTAATCGAAATGGGAACAAGATTGATAACTAAACACTACTCAAAAATAAAATCTCAATGGGTGTTATTTATAACAAAGAATACTGCAATACTAAGAATGAATACATATGCATATATGTACATATGCATATAATCCGACCAAAGTCAGTGAACAGATTAGTTAAATAATAAAAATTAGTATTAAATTTATATTTGTTTAAATAGAGATAAAGACTTCCAAATATTTCTTAGCTAACCATAAGAGAAATAATATATCCTAAACTTTATCTCCATATTATAAACTTTAATCAAATCTATATAAAATTGTTAAACCTTCCGTTTTCTGTGAGAGTGAAATCTCTCATTTCTAAGTTAAGTATCTTAAAGAGTAACTTTGACTTGTTTTTTTGTCTTCGATTTTTTAGACATTGTACATTTATAATTCATTTTTCCTTTTGTCATTTTTTTCTTTTTTGATAAAAGTCAAGAAATCGCATTGGTTTCGTTACGTTTCATCATCATTATGCGTCATATAGATTTTACTAGACTAAAACTTACAAAAACGCACACAAAAAAAAGAAAAAAAAAGAAAGGAAAAACACTTTATAAGCAATGAGATTACAACCAACAACAACAAAAATTAGAAAGAAACAAATATCCAACACTTACCATTTACATATAATTAGCTAATTGATAAATCCTTTAAATATTTGATTATTATCACTTGTTTGTTTCGATTTACTCTGTTCTAATCACTTTTTCTTTTTTTTTTCTTTTCTTGTTTCTTTTAAGCACACGCACGAAATAATTGAAATTGAAATGGTTCTTTGATCGATATATTTATAAACATATATAATACGCAAGTCAGAATTACAATGATAAAATAAATAAAATATTTGAACAAAATTGAATCAAAAAAAAAAAAAACACTTTAAATCTTTTACTTTTGTGTGCAAAAAATTTATATCGACGCGCTGCGTTTGGCTGACTGCTTTGATTTGATTTTGATTTTGCCGGGCAATCCGATCGAATCTGACTTTGGATTTCTGCTCTTCGACTTTTGGTCGTCGTCGTCGCCGTCGCAGTCGTCGTCGTCGTCGTCGTCGTCGTCTTCGTTGTTATTGTCGCTGAGTCGTGGTTTTTCGGTCGTGTGTGGATTGCGAACTGAACTCTTCAGTTACTATAAGCGTACTAATGAGGAGGCGGAGGCCGAGGCCGAGTCGCCTCACATTCACTGGCACCCATACAAAGACATAACAAACCCTCCGTAAAAATATACATATACACACTCACACACACACACACAAATCGCAACGGGAGAGTTTTCATTTAAGTGTGTGCGTGTGTGTGAGTTAGTTAGTTATGAGTGTGCAATCTGACCCCCATGTCTTCCTCTCTAAAATAAGCACACCCCCCATCTACCCACCCACTCATGCCAACCTCTTTTCTATTTCACGCACCACCCTTTGACTAAATGCTGCCTCAAGTATTTCTGTTTTAACTTTTCACAAAAGCGGCGATTACAATAAATTAAAAAATAAATAAATAAAAAAAAAGGCTGGACAGCTGATTTAAGTAAACTCACTCAATGTGAGAGCCAAACAGCTGACCTAACTAGTGAGTGTGGCAACAGAGAGTGAGATATCATCGTACGTAAGATATGTATGTACATATGTATGTATATATATATGTATATACATATAGAGATAAAAAATAAGAGAAGAAAAAACATCAGTTAGTCAGTTAGTCAGTCATTATCATGAATGTATTTAACTTTACCTTTTAAGGCTAAAATACATTTCCTAAATACTGTGGAACAACTTACTCTCTCTTGCTCTTGGCATTGCTCTCTATATCTCTCGCTCTCTGTCTCTCTCTCTCTCTCTTACTCAGCCTCTCTGAGCTAACCGATATCGCATTGACCACGACATTGATTTCTGCCTTAGATATGACTCTATTTAATACTGATGGCACACACACACAGGTACGCACACAAGCACACACACACACTTACTGTATGATCATATGGTCAGCTGTTTTAGCAAACAGCTGAGAGTTATGAGATTGTGTTTGATAGCTCTCACACTCACAAGTTCAATTTATCTCTCTCTCTCTCTGTCGTTTGCACTCGTCTTGTTTTTGCTCTCTCTCTCTCTCTCTCTCTCTGGAATAAACAAAATTTACAATTTATTGCATTGCCGGTTTCTGAAATTTGTTTATGGGCCGTAAGATATTTACCGATTATGAACCGGAATTTTAGCAAAAGGCGGCAATGGAACGTAATAAATGGTGTCCTACTTCCGATACTATATATTATTATTACCGCATTATCACAACTATTTCCCATAGTTAAAATTTTTATTGAGGTAGTTATCGTTGTATTTTGTTGTTGTTGTTGCTGTTGCTGCTCTTCGTTTCTTTGTTCCTTCTACCCGCAAAATTTCAGCTATTTCCGTTCAATTTCACAAGAATTCATTTATTACTCATACGAAGCATTGACGCTGCTTGTCTTTCTGGTTGGGGTATTTATCTCTCTCTCTCTCTCTCTGTCTTCACCTCTCTCTCTCTCTTAACCATTTTCTCTATCTTCATTATCTGTGTACAGCGCGTTAGCAATTCATTCATTCATGAAGTTGTGATCTAAATTTCACTATGCGCCATGATCAATAAAAACTTTGTTAAGCTTTTGTTACTCATTTCGGAACAAGAAAAAAAAAAATAAATAAATAAAACGAATGAAGAAGGGAGATATGGAGATGTCTCCGCCAGTTATTGTCAGTGACTGTGTCAGTGTCAATGACAGTGGCGGAAGCGGCCATAATGGACTCAAACGACTCCACCGTGCCCGGTACAAAAGCGCGGGCGTACCGCATGATTGGGCCAATCTATTTATAAACTATTGTCGAAGTTGTGAGCGGGTTAACAAATTCGTACGGGTTGGGTTTTCTCAGGTAATTTCGTATTTGTTAATATGTTTGTGTATCGTCATGTTTTTTTTTTTTTTTCTTTGCATTCTTTTTATTTGTATTTGAGGGAAAAAAATTTTTTTCGTTTTTTTTTTTTTTTTTTTTTTGGTCTAAAGGTCATTTTGGCATATTTGCTTGGCAAATTTTTGTGATTTGTCAGTTTTGTATTTACTTATTTAGAATTTTCTTTCGATTGCATGATTACCGATTGCTATTTTGTCTGTGTCTGTGTGTAAATCCCTTATTGGTAATATATGACGGTATGGTGGCGTATGAGTAATATTTGACGTATGACCAGCTAGTTGATGAATACTCTCATCATTGTGCACATCGTTGTAATGATGATGATGTCGATAATGATGATGATGATGATTAACTAACAATTCGACTTCTAAATTCTCTATCAAATTGAATTAAGTGTAAATTAAGAATTTTAAATTTGAATAAATTAAATATAGAAGAAAAACTTATATATATATCTCTCTCTCTCTCTCGCTCTATCTGCATTTGTTTTCTAATTTTAAAATTGAATAAATTAAATGTATAAGAAAGAATTATAGATATAAATATATCTTTGTATCTGGATTTATTTTTTAATTTTAAAATTGATTAAATTAAATATAGAAGAAATACTTATAGATATACTCTCTCTCTATATATGCACGTGTTTTTTAATTTAAAACAAAATAAGTTAAATATATTTATTATTCGCGAGAATCCCAACGAATGCATTAAATGGCCACAATAAATGCGCACAAGCTGCTGTTACAATATAATTTAATAATAGAACAATTTAAATAGTTTAATAAAGCCCAACGACTGCATTATTTTATGCACCGATCGAGGGGCGCATGCGGCATAACTCACAGATCGAGACGCGTGAACAAAACTACAAAATACAAACAAATACTAAAACTAAACGGATCAATGAAACAGGTGAGTCTATATACATATATGTATCTCTATCTGTATGTATTTTTTAATTGATTAATCTTGAGACCTGCTTAGTTAAACTGACTTTGTTTTATAGCACTTATTTATGTTCTTTCGGCTGTTAATTGGTTTTCTTTTTTATGATTCATTTTGGTTTCGTGTTTGTGTTTTAATTTTAATTTAGTATGTGTTTTGAAATCGATGGGTTAATAAAATATCATTATGCGGTTACAGAATTATATTTATGTGTGTGTGTTTTCATACATTTTTGAAGCCAGAGTCATTCATTCACTGCTGAGTTGTCACAAATAAATTCATTTGCTTTAAATGTTTATCAGTTTTCAATATTTATTCCTCACCAAGACTATTAACATTATTATTAAGCTATGAATTGAATATTTGAGAAATTTGTTGGGTCAGTTTATTAGCTAATAATTATAATAATTTTAAATTGATAGGAAGTGAATGTAGCATAAATACTTAGAACATAATTCCATTATATCTGTATGAAATTTGTTGATTTGATATATTATAATGAAACTCTTTTGAAAACGTTGCAAAAAACCAATTCAAAGAAATTTATAAAAATTGAAACATTAACATATCAAGAATTGTATTTATGTTGGCCATAAGGAAGAAAGTGATGCTTGATGATTAAACAACTAATTGTAAGTAAATTCATAAAATTGCCGTATATATTTAGGCAACTCTTCAGAATAAAGGTATCCCCCGCCCTCCCCCCCCTCTCTCTCTCTCTTCACTCTCTCTCTTCACTCTCTATTTTTGTCTCATTCCCCTGCTCCCTGTTTCCATCTATCACACACAAATTTACAGTCACTGGCCACCAATGACCGGGTCAGTTTCACTGATTTGCGGTGGTATTGAAGGGCAGAGGATGGACTTTAATGCCCGGCAATTTGGCTCGAATGCTGCGCCGCTGTTTTCATGTTTGCCGACTTTGAACCGAAAATTTAAAAGTTTCACACATAACAAAGTGCGAAGGATATGCAGCCGAAAGATCCCGCAAAAGAGCCAAACTTAATTAGCGACCATTGCAAAAATATTTACGGCAAAACAAAATAACACCCATTAAGGCAACAAAAAACAAAACAACAACAACAACAACAACAATAACAAAAAGCAGAAGAACGAACAAAATAAAAAAAAAAAAAAATCAAAAAAAAAAAAAAAAGGAGCGCAAACGCGTGATGATCACTGGGTAACGCCCCTTGACGACGAGACAAGAGTGATCCAAAACAGAAAACCAAAAAAAAAAAAAAAACAAACACACCAAAAAAAAAAGGAAAAAGTGGAAGGCAACACTCATATTGGGAGCATACAAAAGCCGCCACAGGAGCGGGCGCTGAAGCCTCTGTGTGCCATGGGAGGTGCAAACGCCTCTTTGCCTGGTCCGGTCCAATGGCTTATACGAATAGGGGATCCGCATTCGCACCCGCACCCGCAACCGCAATCGGAACCGACCACCTCCACCGTTAAGCAAGTCCAACTCCACCTCCAACACCATCAGCATCTCCATCTCCAATTCCCCTCATACTTCATCACCACCATCAC
Organism: Drosophila sturtevanti; assembly: GCA_018150375.1. Taxonomy (NCBI): domain Eukaryota; kingdom Metazoa; phylum Arthropoda; class Insecta; order Diptera; family Drosophilidae; genus Drosophila; species Drosophila sturtevanti. Next base: position 1,532,140 of record JAECWJ010000378.1, read on the forward strand.
CATCATCCCCTTGCCAAGACACAAATCTGTTCTTGACCATGGCCCGTCATTATAAGCCGTCACCTTCTTGTTGTGTAGACATTGGCCATGGCCACCGCGCAGCCAAAAAAGAAACAGACAATGGGCAAACGGGCAACGGGACAAACGGACAACGAGGCAAACAACGATGCCAAACTGCTAATCCGGTTCGACTTTGAGATTTTGCGGTGCGGTGGGGTGCGGTGTGGTGCGGTTGCGCGTTCGCATTCGGGTCTGCGGCGGCAATCGCTGAAGTGAAATCAACTCGTTAACTCGTTACCAAAACTGATCCCATTTAGCGGCGCATCCAGCATAAGCTAGTGGCACTACAATATCGGTTGCTCATATAAATATATTGAATGCCCTACCACAGCAGATGACAAGAAAAGGCAAAAAAAAAAAAAAAAAAATCGAAACACAAGAAAATATTAAAAAAAAAACTTTTAAATTAAATTCATGCTTAATTAAAATCAATTTGATTTCTTGCCAAAATATAAGCAATATTTTAATTAACTGAAGGTCATCAAAAATTGGCCAAAATGCATTGAGAAATTGCTGCTTTGGCTTTGGCGTCAGCGTACGGATTCGCGTCATCAGCATCATCATCGCCAACACCTTCATCATTATATCGGTGGCGGCGGCGGCGGCGGTGCCGGCGTCGGCAATGGCGGCGTCTGTGGCGTCGTCGTCGTCGTCGTCGTAGTCGTCATCATCATCATCATCATCGTTGCCCTTAGGCATTGGTAGATGTTGCCCAAAGTTTACCTCGGCCAAAGCCAGCAAGAGCCTGGGACCTGGAATCTGTTACTTAACCTGAACCTGAATCTGAACCTAAACCTGGGACCGTGGCATAACAATTGTTGGATCTGGAAAGAAAATAAAAAAAAAAAAAAAAAAAAAAAAAGGAAAAAAAAGTAGGTGGTTGTGATGATATACTTTGGGGCCGATGCTGTTGGCTTAGCTGTTGAAAAGTCCACTTATGCGGCTTCCGCTCCCGAGTCAGTCGTTCCAAGTTGGCGGCATTCCAAATCGGGAGTCGGGAGTCGGGAGTCGGCAATATTGTTGCATTGTTATATGTGTAGCAAAAGGCGAAATGCAATGGTTAAAGAAGGATATCATCGTTGTTGTTGTTGCTGTTGTTACAGTTGTTGTTGTTATTGTTGTTATTGTTGTCGGCAGCAGTGGCGGCCTCCATGTTATTAACTTATATTTTCAACCAATAAAACGGCAATGAAGCGAGCTGAAGTCGCTGCCAGTCGAGTTGCCCGGCCAGTTCTTTGGTCAGTTCCCACAGTTATTATTTTCATAGGCTCAACAATGGGTTTAGTAGTCGGTATCTCGAATAGGAGGTGGGTGTGTAAGGGGCAGGGGTAAGGTTAGGAGTAGGGTAACCCGGCCAGATTGCTATTTGATGTGGAAGTAATGCGACGATGGCGCCTCCAGAAAGTGTCAAATAACACAAAGGATCAGGATCAGAGACAGAGACAGAGACAAAAACAGTGACAGGAACAGACACAGGAGACTGAGATAGAATCAGGTATATATAGATTTAGGAAGCATTGCAAGTGTTGATGGCGCCCCCCCACACACTATGAATCTGATTCTTGACTCTTGATTCTTCACTCTTGGTGTGGCCTAATTAATGAGCAGCCATTAATCTTGTACAGCAAATGGTGTCCAGAGACCACACACACACACACACACACACACACACAAGCAATGTGATTAAACCATTTTTAATCTAAAACTAAAAATTAAACTATAAACAAATTTAATCGAAATAATTAAGAAATTTTATGACTATACAGAAAAAAAATTAAGAAAACGAAAATAAAGAAAATATTTTTTTCTTTCTTCAATGTTTTCCTAATTTTTACAAGTTTAGTTGGAAAATATTTTTTACAAATCTGGCAAAAATGGGAGATGGTTATCTTCTATGTATATGTATTTATATGTACATATATAATTATATATAAATATATTTTATAGCTTAAAATATGTTATTATAATTATTCTGATATATGAAATGGAATCATTGTAAATACTATATATATATATATATATATAGCTTATTATATGTTAAGTATCCAAAGTAAAGATAATATCATAGTTTTATATATTTATATATAGTTTACTTAATATCGATCATTATTACAACGTATTTAGTTATAAATATGTTATCTCATGTCCTCGGATTTTCCTAACCATAAATCAGCAACATTTGAGCCATTCTAATCCATTTTCTAACTTTTATTAATATTGTTAATATCGATTATCAATCTATATATATATATATCTATATAATTTGCAGAACTTTTAAGGATTTGTATATTACTGTCTCGTCCTTTTAATCATATTTTTAGACTCATCTTTGTCAGTTATGGGCAAATGGTGGTCCAATCTGTCATACGATTATATATATGCATATATATATATGCATTTTTGAACCCTGTTGGGATGAGGGCTCTACACCCTCTCTCTCTCTATCTCTCTCTCTCTCTCTCTGTTTCACCTCTTAGCTTAAGCTTTTTACTTCTGTCGGGTGGTCGATTCCGGACTCGGAATTGGACTCGGACTTGGAGTTGGACTTGTACTCCGATGCTTATCTCAGTTCAGTTTCAGTTTTCTTATTTTCTCTCTCTCTCTCTCTCTCTCTCTCTCTCTCTCTCCCTCTTTTTTTTTCTCTTTATTTTTTTTTTCTGGCCGCTGTCATTCAACCTTTGTGTGAGGCATCAACTCTCCATCCAAGTCCAAGTCCAAGTCCAACTGCAACTCCAACTCCAACTCCAACGGCAAGACTCATTTTTGCCTCTTTAAAAAATAAAATGCAGAATTATGAATCGGCATGTTTTACATGTGCGGGAGGTCTTGTAAAGGCGAGATAGGCCGCTCATCTTGCCAAAGGAAAAGACACAAGGTGAGCACGACAGAACAGAAAAAAAAAAAAAAAATAATAATAAAAACACACACACACACATACACATTCTGAATTGTGTGTACCTGTCGCTCAATGCTGCTCGAACCTGTTCTTGAATTAAATGTTGTGAAATTGTACACTTCAAAAAGACAAAAAAAAAAAAAAAAAAAAAAATGTAAAAAAAAAGAGAGAAACAAAAAGGAACTATCATCCTACATAATTATCATCTGGTTAAGGTTTTTTGTTATATATATATATATAAGATATATATATATATTTATACATATTTTTTTTGTTTTTGTTTTTCAAGCAATTACTTACACATTGTGTGGTCCGTCCCCTTGCCCCCTCCCCCCCAGTGGCTGTGGCAGTGGCAATGGCAGTAGCAGTATCGGAGCATAAGCTCCAACTGGTTAGCTCCATTTGCTGGACGAGATTAATGGCTATACATTAATCAGGTAACTTTGGGCGCCATCAACACTTCTAGTGCTTCCCCACTCCAATCCAGAATTTAGATGCCATTTGACACTTTTGCAGCTGCAAACCAAATGGAGGCGCCATTCACACCAAAATGTTTATCAAGTAAATTAGTTAAGTTATCGGTTTTTTTTTTATATTATATATGAAAACATTATATATATTAGATCATCAAAATATAAATTAAATTTTGTGAAAATTTAATTTTTATTGTTTTAAGTTATTTTTAAATTTAATTTAACTTTTCATAACAATTTAAGCTACTTTAACTAAGCTATAAATTAATTTTAACTCTAGAGTTAAATATGAGATTATGGGATAACAAAATTTAATTAAATTTAATTAGTGTGAAGTCTATATTAATATAGATAATTTTAATATTACAGTTTAGTTTTTTTGGAATAGAAATATAATTTTCTTTTTCATCTTTGTTGTTAAAAAAAAATACTAAAATTTTCCATTTCAAATAATTTTCAATTATTTTCCACTTTAATCCTTTAAGATCTCTTGGCAAACATCAAAAGCAAATCAAGCAGCAATTGCTTCAGTTATTTGAATGTGATCTCGAGTACATTATTTCCACAATATGGCAATCAAATGTATATGTATAGACAGACACACACACATATATATATATATGTATACACATACTATAACTGAAGACAAATGAAGCAGCAGCTAAAGCAGAAATATGATAATTGAGTGCTCATTTGTCTTACACGCAAAGAACAGACAAGCAGACAAGTGAGGGTGAGGTTGAGGTTGAGGTTGAGGTGAGCAATGAATAAGGACCAGTAGTTGAGGGAGATGAAGGAGGTAGTCAACAGCGAATGATGAGAATGGTTTGGTTGGTGATGTTAGTGGGGAGGGGGAGGTAGGCAAGTGGATGGAGAGAAAACATGACGGGAGCGACAATCGTTTCAGTCGGTGGCAGGTATTTGTATCTGAAGAGTGGACTATATACATGAGTTTTCATGCCCACATTGAAATACTTTATGACAGCGCCAAGGGATTTCGTTAAGACTCTACCCATCTCTATCTATCTTGTGTGCTCTCTCTCTCTCTCCCCCCTCCCTGACTTGGCATGAACAGGAGTGTCGGTATCAACTAAACCCTACTCCTGCATTGATATATCGAATATCCTGGCAATTGATTTGAGCCCTTGCACTTCATTCACTCCCTCTTTCAATATGTATATATATATATATATATAAGTACATATATATACATATATATTTAGATCCAACTTATGTAATGACATTTTATTTTTTTTTTAGATGCATTCCAATCACACAGATCTCATAAACAAAAGGAAAACTATAATATCAATTATTGTTATACACTACACGTCAAATTGACATATATATAATATATATCTATAAATGATAATATGATATTTCCATTAACTTGTAAAATTGAAAAAGGAATAATAATGATAATATATATAATAAATTTTTAATGTATCTATTTAACAGAATTGATTTTTTTATTCATAATGCTTTGTATATATATATATATATATATATATATATGTATATATTTCTTTTGATTAATTTATGAAACAGTATGGGAGACTATTCAATTAATCAACAAATGCATATGAAATAATATTATAAACAAATATAATATAATATATAAATATTTATATATATATATATATATATATATTTATAAATATATATTTTTATATACATATATAATTAAATTTATTTGATATAAATATGGACTAGGAATTTATTAAGATTTCTTTACAATTTAAGGGTATAATGAATTCGTTTTTGGCTACACATTTTTATTTATTTATTTATTTATTATTGTTTTTTTTTTTTGATTTGCTGTTATGCTATGTCGGGCTATGCCTCAACATTCGCATAATTATAGACATGTCAGCTGTTTGTTGTATCTTATATAGAGTTGCTCTCATGTGTAGTTTTGTCAGAGTTGATTTGATTTTCCTTCTTCAATCTCTTCAATTGTTTTGTAATGGAAAAAAAGGAAAAATAGAAACAAGTGGACGGCAACTGGATGGTGGACTGTGCTGCCATGTCGATAACCACTTCGGGTACTCCGATATCACTTGCAGCTCATTCGAATGGCAAATTAATATAATTATCATTGCACGAACCGGAATTACACGAAGCAACAATAACAGCAGCAGCAAAACAAAAAAAAAAAAAAATAATAAAAAACAACTACAACAACAACAGCAGCAACAATAACAACAACAAATTGCAGCAAGGAGCGAACAAATAAACAATCAAAGAAACTGCGAAACCCATAATTAACGCCACACAAACGCAAATATTAAGCCAAGAGTCACGTTATCGATAGCTACAATCTGAGTTTGGAGTTTGGAGTTTGGGAGCTGATGCTGAAGCTGAAGCTGATGCTGAAGTTGAAGCTGAAACTGAAGTTGAATGTTGCATTTGTAGTTGTAGCAGTTCGAGTGGAAGTTATATTGTTTATGTTTTTTTTTTTGTTTCTCTCCCCCTTTTTGTATCTTGTATCTGAAAAGATACGCATTGCATAAACATACACATAACTAGTTATCCGATACATATACTATATATATATATATATATATGTATATACGTATATATGTTACATATGTATCTGTAGAATAATGACGATGATGAGGAAGCGCCACCACTCACCTGATACCTTAAAAGAGGCGTGAAAATGAACCAAAGATCCGTCAAAATATTCAATTTTTATGGCAATATTTTCCTTTTTTAATTGAAACAAAACGATCTTTTTGTTAACACCATTTAAAAGATAATAATAGTTGATACTGTTTAATCAATAATCAAAATTATTTCTTTGTTTTTTTTTTCATGTTTTTCGGTTATTTACTGACATATTTAATTGTTCAGCTAAACCAATAATAAATTATTTAATTTTTTATTTTTTCACAATTTCTTATGATAAATTGATCTGGAAAATGTATCTGCTTTTGAATCTGAATCTGTAGTATTTACATTTAATTTGGGCAAATATTTGTATTCCCTTTTGTTTTTTGTATAAAAATATTATTATTTTACAGATAAATTCATCAAAGATGAAAAAATCCTTTGTATAATTTTAATAAATAAAATTAATTTGATTTTTAATTTTTTTTTTAACAATTTTCATTTGTTTAACAAATAATTTGTAAGAAAATTTTTTTTATATATTTATCTTGTTTAAAATTTTTATTATTTGAAATTAAAATTTTATTGTTTTCTTTGGAGTTTTTTTTTTTTTTTTTTGAAACCAAGTTTATATTAATTATTTTTTATATTGAAATAATTTTAAATATTTTAATTAATATTTTAAGCAAATGAATAGCAAACTATTTATTTGATTAAATTTTAATTTGTTCTTTACAGATTTAGATTTTAAAATCTTGATATTAATATGAATAAATGGCCATTAATTTGAAATAGTTTTGGATCTTACCTAATGCAGGGTATATGGTAATTCGGTACTCGAGTTTTAAGTATGGAAAAAATATTTGAAATTTTTGTTGCTTGATTTGATTGCCAATGGCATGTCACTCTCGATCTCGATCTCAATTTCAATCACGATCTCAATTTCAATTTCAAATTTAATTTTAATTTCAACTTTGTTTTCAATCAAATGCCAACACTATAACAAATGTTGATGGACATTTTGCTCAATTTGATTCTCGACTTTGCCAACACCTTTTCAATTTCGAAGTTGTTTTTGTTTTTGTTTTTTTGCATAATGAATATATGTACATATATGAATATATAAATATATACTCGTTCGTATATGTATATTTTTTATTTAACTGCTAATTGAGTTGCCAAATTTTATTGCCAACTTTAAGATTGTTGGCAGTAAATGCAATTAAATGCAATTAGCCAAGAAAGGAACAGTTCAATTTAAACAAAAAACTAGATGCAGCTGCCAAATATATATATATATATATTTTTTTGTTACTCTTAATTAATATATTTAATTATCATTTATCAATATTAAAGACAGACAAATATATTACAGAGTATCAAGTTGAATTTAAGAAGTGATAAAATAAAATAAAATAAAATAAAGTAAAATGCAACTGCAACTTTTGATTTCATATATGTACATTTATTTATATATATGTATATATATATATCTTTATGCTTTTTTCTTTTATTTTGTCTTAAGAATTCGTGACTTACCCTCGCCTGCGATCCGATAAAACCAAATAAAAAGAAAAAGGAGAAAAAAGTGAGGAGAAAAAAAAGAGAAAAACACAAAAAAAATGCAAAAATCAGGCGCAAAGCATATAAGAGAAAAATTTACCCACCAGCAGGATATATTTAAGATTGCCCCAAAAGACCACAAATGTGTTGGATGTGGAAGATGTAGTCGAGACCAAGAAACGTAAGATGATCATGATGATGATCATGATGATGATGATGAGGCAGAAGCAAAAACTAAAGAAACAAACAACAACAACAACAACAACAACCTTACGGACAGCATCCTTGCAGTTGATTAAGCGGCGGCAACAAATTTGCATATTTCATTGAGCAGTTCAATCAAATGGAGGACACCAAAAGACTAAAACTCACTGGAGGAGGTTGAAACAAAAACGTGGCCAGGAGAAGACAATCTCACAGTTAAACCTGAAGGAAGGTAAAAGACATTTTTGTTGTTGTTGTTGCTGTTGTTGTTGTTGTTGTTGTCGTCGTCGTCGCTGTCGCCGTCGTTGGCGTTGCTGGGCAAGATGCAAACTCAGCGATTAAGTCCGAAATAACTCATTCATACGGAGTTAGAGTTGCTAACCTGGTAAATGGGCGTTGTGCACTGACAGAAATAAAGGGGGCTTGGAAAATTGACAGGTGGGTGGGGGGTTGGTTGTAGAAATATACAAATCTTGGAAATATATTTTATTTAAAAGAAAGTAACAGTTGACTTGAATCCGGAGAAAAATTCTATATCCATTCAATTTGGTAAGTTTGTTTTATTTATTTATTTTTTTTTTTTGTTCACTGTGGCAGGATATGTGGCAAATATTTCTTTCTCTCTCTTACTCAAAGCATAGTCTAATCTGTGGAATTTCATCGGAGGCACAGAGAGACACAGAACAATGGGACTGCAAGTGGCGGAGAAGTGGCAGGAGCAACCAGCAAAAAAAAAAAAAAAACAGAAGGTGAAGGTGGCGGAGTAGTTGGAAGATGTGGAGACCACGGCAAAGGTTGACTGTTCAAGATGGCGAGAGATCAGCCATCGTCGAAATTTTTCTTTTTGTTGGTTTCGTTTTTTTTTTTTTTTTTTAAGTTTTTTCTTGGTTGTTTTTTTTTTTTTTTTTTTTTTTTTTTGTGTGGTGCAATAGTCAGGGGCAAGATGGCGTGGATGGCAATGAAATTTGCATAACAACCCACCTGTATAGCCATCCTATTCGCACACTTTGTAACCGCTCCCTGCGGTCCCTTTCACTGCTACACACACACACACACACTCCCACTCTCTCTTTCTCTCTTTCCCTCTATATCTTTGTGTGTGTGTGTGTGTGTGTGTGTGTGTGTATGTATGTCTTATTCTCTAGCCAGTGGAGCGTGCTTAATGCGGGCGGACACTAAGCCACGTGTGAAATTCAATCGCCAAGGGAATCGAGGGGAATGATCGTCTCACTCTCACTTAGCATGGCTTGAATATCGTCATCGTCATCAACATCGCCTGGACACCTCGTTAAGGCAATGGCAAAATAAAACAGAGCCAAACGATGAGGCGGGTTTGGTGGTAGTGTGTGGGGGGGGGGAATACGGTATGGGGGTATTTCAATGTGGGGTCTCCGTTACTGTTTATTCCCCTTATTCGTGCCTTCCCATATTATCTTGGCAGAAAAGGGACGAACAGGCGCGCTCATTTTGGTTTCGGTTTTCATATTTTGAGGTTCACCGATGTGTTAACAGGCGGCGGCTGTCGCATATTAGGCAGCCCCATGACCATCTTGTCCAGTAACCATTCCTCCTTCCCCCCTCTCTCTCTCCCACACACACACACACACACACACACCTAAACCATTCCATTGCAGCTCCTCATCCTGCCAATCAGTCCTCTGTCACAAAGAGCCCCTGACGAATTTTTTGCAGAGGCAAAGAAAGAAAAAAGAAAACGAAAAAGAAAAAGAAAAAAAAAAGAAAACCAAAAACTCAGCGATAGCAAGTGTCACGTCAAGCACATAAATTAAATACACAACAACAATAAGAGCAGAGGAAATGGGAATTATTACAACACAACGAATGGATTAATACCCTTTAAAATTAATTATAATACATATATTTATCATATATATATATAAATATATATATATGTATATATAAATTTAGAATTTTGTTCAACATTTACAAGAATTTATTATTATAATTGTAATTCAACTTATTATTGTAATAATAATAATTGTTATTATTATTCTTATTATTATTATTATTATAATTATGATTACTTTTATTATTATTATTCCTATTATTAGTATTCTTATTATTATTCTTGAATAGCACATAGATATATATATATATATATATCATTCAATTAATTGCTTAAAGTACACAAATCTGACAGATTCCATAAAACTTTAGTAACAAGTTTAATTATCATTAAAGCATTTGTTAATCTGTAATTAAGTCATCGTTCAATTAACAAGATTGCAATGCATGTCTAATGGGAAAAGTATTTTTCTAATGGAATAAAGATTAGATAAAAATGGTAGCAAGTGAAATTTATTCTATGTACATATACACATACATATAAGTATATATATATGTATATATATACATATCACTTTATCATTTCTTGCTCTTTTAAGTGCAATCCAATTTTTATTACTCTTTTCCTTTATTTCAACTTTTATTGAGTTCTTTTACTATGTTAGATTTATTTTTATTATTTTGCTTCTTATTTATTTCACATATTTTTCTTAGCTTTCAAAAATAAACTAAAATTCTTAATATTTTTGTATTTATTTGTATTTATACATATATAAATATTTATTACTTTATTAATTTTCTTTATTAATTTTATTTTTTTTTTTTTTGCAATTTCTATTGTTGATTAATATCTTGTTGAAAATTTCCGTTTTTTTATGTACCTACCTAATAAATTTTAAAATAAAAGAACATTTGATAACATTCTTATTGGCAAAGTCGTTATACCCAATTGTCAAGTATATATGTATATACATATATTAATACAAAAACAAAATGCATCTACGTAAAGGAGCTGGCCTCAACAAGAACATGAATAAGCAGCCGATCGAAACGAGCACAAGACAAGATAAGCAGATAATTTTCTAGGCAGGCAGTAGCAGGAGCAGGAGCAGGAGCAGGAGTAGGAGCAGGAGCACCGCAGGCAGAAGCAGACGCAGACGCAGACCAAGACGAAGTTGAACGCAAAAGCGGCTCCAAATTGGACCACAGAGGCTGCTGCTGTTGCTGCTGTTGTTGTTGTTGTTGTTGTTGTTGTTGTTGTTGTTGTTGTGCATCGGTTACCGGGTACCGGGTACCCTTAGCAGCGACATGATGTTTTACTAACCAGCGACAGCAACTGGTATAGGTATATATGTACATATATATATCTATAGACAGAGAGAGAGAGAGAGAGAGAGAGAGAGAGAGTTGTGGAAAAGAGGAGAGGTTGTAGAGTATGGGACTGATACTGGTACTGGGACAGATCGGACTGACTGAGGTTGCTAATAATTTGTGTATGCCGCCGCCGCCGCCAACAACAACAACAGCAACAGCAACAGCAACAACAACCCAAAAACGAAAAAAAACCAACAACAATGGGGATGGAGAATGGTTAGGAAGAGACGAAACTTGCCGCTGTGAACTCGCAAGTCCATTGTCGTCCTTAGTTTTCGTGCTAAACGTGTGTTGTTGCCAAATTGTGAACAAGATTCATTCATGTTTCAACACATTGAGCAACACGGCGCAAAAGGATCGCTAAAGGAGCACTAGGGTACGTGGCCATCAACCGTCGTCATCATGATGATGATCATATGATAATGATCATCAATGATCATCATTGTCGGCGTGTGAACAGACGCCGACCAAAAGACCAATCAAACAAATTTTTTGGCCTCCCGTCCCTTTACTCAAATATTTCTCTTGTTCTCTATCTCTCTCTCTCTCTCTCTCTTTCCCTCTTTGTGTGTCTGTCTGTTTGTCTGCGAAATATTTAGACAACTTTCCGCAAAAAATATTTAAATAAATATAAAAAAAAATATAAAAAAAGAAAAGAAAAAATTAAGGGAATGGTCTTAACTATGTGCCATATGATGAATGAAATGAATCCCGGTCAGACAGTAATTAGGGAATTTGAAACGCCGCACAATAAGAGGAAAGATCTTCTTGATAAGGGATAAACTCCCTCAACAATCAATACTGGCTAGACACATCAAAAACAGGAGCGGATTAGTCAATTGAAAAATGATTATATTAAGCTGATACGAACCCGAATATATTATTTTAAATAAATCAGACTCTAAAAATGGGAATAATTTAAAAGATAAGAGATATATGTATATACATACATACATATATAAACATACATATATGTATGTATATTAAAGGTACTGGCAAAATGATAACGCTCCTGTCCAAATGAGTGAGTCATCGTTATAATATTAAAGCTATAGTCTGATATGCGATAGCTTTAGAAATAAGTGAACGAAAGGTGTACAAATAATGGAATTTTTATTTTTTTTTAAAAACATTTAATTTTTATATATCACTTTCTTTATTTTTTTTGGATCTTTTTAACAACTAGGCAGGCGCTTGACTGCTAATCTACAAACTTTGCGCTTCAAATTTTCATCCTCCAGCTCCCCCCCCCTCACCTGGCATACAATGAACACCAATAGAGAACGCCGTCACTAACCGGAAACACCCGACATTCCAACTGACATTCCAAGCCAGTTAACCATAAGAAAGAGAAATATTAAAAAAAAAACAACAAGATATACTTTAATATATATATATATATATACATATACATACATATATATATATAGGTATGTGTAGGTATATACATACATACAAACATATATAAAGAGGTAAGAAACCAAAAAAAAAAAAAAAAGAAGTGGCAATGTCTGTTGCTGCCGCTGGTGTTTCTGCTTTCATTTATTGTATGTTCTGAAGATGTTTCTTATTATGAAATTAGACTGAACACGACAACGACAACGACAACGACAACGACGACGATCGACTCGATGGGTACGACACTTGGTCAATGAATGAAACCTAAATGAGAATGAGAAATGAATGATATCATGGGGCATTGTTAGCTCGCTTCATCTACGTCTCTGCGGGTCGTTGTCGATCCCAAGCAAACAAGATCAAATGCGATAGCGCCACAAGAAAAACCAAAAAAAAAAAAAAATAAAATAAAAAAAAAGAAAAAAAAACCATAAGAACCACCAACCATCAGCCACTAGCAGCCAGAATCAGATTCTTCTTTGGTTGTCCTACACACGGGCAACGTGTTGCTCATTTAGCTGGCAGACGCAGGCGCGGCCATAATTCAACGCTTTTGATAACTGCGTTAGGCAAACGGGCAAACGGCCAAACGGGCAAATGGGCAACTGGTCAACTGGACAACAGGGCTCAGGATCGGCGCGCGTCAGCACTTGGACAAGGGCGAAACAGTGATGATGCTGAGGAGCTAAGGACGTTGCCGCCTATTCACAAACATTTCACAGATAGGAACAGTGTCAAATGCAATTATTTCTTTTTTTCTATATCAATTAAATAAAATGCTTTAAATAATCTTTTAAAAAAAGATTATAAAAATTAAGAAAATATCATATATTATTATAAGTTCAGAAATTACCATAAAAAGATAAAAAAAAAATGTCCTTAAAGTCATTTGAAAAGTAAGTTCAATATCTTGGCTGTTTATATAAACCATATGAAAATATGTTAAATTAAATCAGCAAATATTTATTTCAATTATTTATTGATTAAATTGATTAATTGACAAAATTTTTGATAAAACTTTGGCCACGTTGATAAATATCAAAAATTGATATAATATATATGATGACGATTGATGTAAATATATAACTCCATATCAATATTAAATTAATGCAAACTACTATAAAATATTTTCATATTAAAAGTACAAAAAAGTGCCTAAATTTTGGAATATTAATTAACATTTTTTTTTAACATTAAAATAAAATTGCAAAAATTTTTCAAACTGTTATAGAAATACTGAGAAATTATATTTTTCATATTTTTGAAAATTAATATATGAATAATTACTCGATCAGTTAAGGTAATAAATGAATAATGTATATATGTATATATGTATTATATATACAATTTGTTATGCAAAAAATGCTTTTGGCTTTGCTATAGTCTCGTTCCACTGTGCTTGTACTGTTGCCTGTTGCCGGTTGCTGGTTGCCTGTTGCCTGTTGCCGGTTGCCGGTGCCTGTTGCCTGTTTGTTGGCTCCTTGTGTGTACCTTTTGTTGTACAATTTGATTTTGGTGTTTGCCTGGCGATTTGTTGTATTTGATTTGCTGCCTCGTTGCCATTCTCTTCCTCTTCCCCCAACTGCCTTCTATACCCTTCCCTATAGCTATATCCCTTGGCCCTCTACAACCTTGGCTCCCTTCCCCTCTGCCGCTTACCCTCTCTTTCTTTTTTTTTTCACTCTCTCGCTCTTTCTCTCTGTCTATCCTTTTCGAAATTCCAACCATGCCGCGCAGTTTACATTGTTCGCGTTTGTTTTTTTTTTTTTTATTTTGTCAATTTTTGTTTTTTTTTTTCATTTTTTTCATTTTTGGTTTTGGTTTTGGTTCATTCAAATCCTTTCGGTAAAATTCTTTTGTTTGGTGTCAAGTTTAACAAATATTTGAGACGTCCTCTTGTTCTGTTTGTCCCCCCGTGTCGGTCATTGTAGTTGTTGCTGTTGTAGTTGTTGCTGTTGTAGTTGTTGCTGTTGTAGTTGTTGCTGTTGTAGTTGTTGGATTAGTTGCTGCTGTTCCTTTTCTTTTATGTGGGCGTTTGCAATTTCCAATTGCAATTAGTTAAGGAACTAGGCAAAAATTATATTTCGTTCAATTTTTGTTTCTTTTATTTATTTATCTTTATTTATTTTTATTTATTTTTTCGTTTTTTTTTTTTTGGAACGTTAAGAAAAAAAAAGGAAAACAATTGAAAGGTGAGATTTACGTACAAAGATAGGGCTAAAAAATGATTGTTGCTGGTGTTGTTATTGTTGTTGCTCTTGCAGATGCAGTCAAAGTTGAAGTTAAAGTTAAAGTTGGAATAAAGTTGGAGTTCCATTGTCGCCTTATCGCTTTGCAAAATTTTTAACTCCCCGCTGTGGACACAGCAAAAAAAGAAACCAACAAAAAAACCAAAAAAAAAAAAATAAGAAAAAAAGAAAATGCCTGGCAAAAGAATTGTCTCTGCCCAGTTGGAGTTGTTGTTGTTGTTGGTGGTGGTGCAACGATGATATGGTGCAGCATCGCCAGCAAGTAGAAGAAGCATTGCGAATGCAACAAACAGTAACAACAACAGCAGCAACAGCAACAACAGCAACAACAACAGGCAATAAAACGAAAAGAGGATTAAAATCGTAATTGTTTGTTTATTTTATCGCTTGTTATTGTTAATGTTAAATGTTGAAGTATCTTCTACAATAAACTAAAATGAGACAAAAAACAAACAAACAAACACAATAAAATACAAGTTAGAGTAAAATAATAAAAAATAAAACAAACAAACACAATCATAAGTAGATATTTGCATTGTTCATTTGGCAGCTTGCAACTTGGCTAATACCAGAGATACGAACTAACTGCTTTTAATATGAAGAAATTTCTACACTCTTGACAAATGTATAGAAATATATATACAATATATATATATAAATTCAATATATATCTATAAGGTTTGGCATATATCTGCATACAGAACTTATAGTTTTCTCTATAGTTTGCAATCTATATATAATTATCAAAAATTTCCTTAAGGAAGTGAAATATAAAAATCAAATACTTCAAATTAATAAAAACAACATTTTTCTACTAAATTCAAATTTAATATTTTTATTTATTTAATTAATCTGTATATTACAACAAAGGTTCTATAACATTTAAAAATTAATTGTGTTATATTTCCATAAATTTTTACCTAAAATTAAAACATAAATCTTATCTAAAACAAGTTAAATTTTTCTTATATAAAAAACTGTTTTATTTCTTATAATTTTTAAGATTTTTTCTCTAAATTTATTATACATAGTTGAAATGTTTTTAGCTGAAAGTTCTTTATATATGTATATAGCCACACTGTAGATTCACTTTACATATTAAAAATGTTAAAAAAAATCGTTTAGTTATGATAATAATAAATGATAATTTAAATAATAATAATATTTAAAATTTAATTTTATATATGTATATATAGATAACTGTGTGTACATCAGTGTATATATTATTCAGTTAGTTTAAAATTCAAAGTATATATACATAGTTATAGTATAAAAATGTTTGTAGATTCACTTTCAGTTTCAATTGCCTAGAACTTGTTGGGTAGGTGGAGGTGAAAGAGGATGAATGATTATCTACAGGGCGGACACACACATATACAGCGAGACAGAGAGAGAGAGAGAAAGAGAGATAGAGAGAGGGAGAGGGAGAAACAATCTTATTGTGGTGGCTCTTCTGACACTTCAATGGGGGCTCCGATGAAGTCGATGGAATTGAAGTTGAAGTTGTGCCTCATGCTGTGGCGCTATGCAGCGATTATGGCAATGGATTAACTTCCTCTTTTTGTTCTCCCCCTCCTCGCTCCCTCCTCGCTCCCTCTCTCTGTCTCTCTCTCTCTCTTTAAATCTCTGTCATCTTTTTTATATTGTTGTGGTTACAATAATGTTACCACCACCCGTTGTCCCTTTATGTATCTCTTGTTATTGTTGCTGCTGTCGGTGGGGGTTGCTGTTGCTGGTGTTCGTCTTAATGTTGCTGGTGGCGACATTGCAACAACACACGGCAGCTTATTTATTTATGCCTGCCATTTAAAAAAAAAAGGGTTAATTATGTTTAAATTAGAATTATTTGCCGTCTATTAGGCGCACTGTTTTGGTCATGAGGGTTATTGGTTAACATTTGGCAGGTGTTGTCGCAGGCAGTCACAGTGTGCGATAAGAGAATACACACACACACATGCACACACACACACACATTGGATAAGATATTTTGTGGGTAAGCAAGGCCAAGCCTAGAATTATGCTAAGCATTTTAATAAGAACAAGAATATATTTCTATATATATATATATATATACACATAATTTGTTAATTAATTATTTTAAATAATCATTTTTGAGTACAATTAAGTAAATAATTATTTTAATACCTATCATATAAATCAAATAATTTCATCATATTCAATTCTATACCCTAATTTTTTCATGCTTTTGTTGTACGTGTCAAAGTCAAAGACTTTGATAATACCGAAAAAATCATCCTCGAATACATTTCATATGCCAGCGGTATATATACTTGATCTCTCAAATCAACTATGTATCTGTCTCTTTCACTTTTTTCTTATATTTCTTTTTTTTTTTTGTTGTTTTTATCAATGCTATCAAAGTATCTACACACACCGATCTTTAGTTTTTCTTCCTTTCCTTTCTTTGCCTACATTTTTCGTTTTTTTTTTCTTCTTTTTTTTTTTTTTTTGTTAACGTTTGGCCGCAATTTATCACACGCCACTCGAAAGAACAAGATTTTCTCTATTTGATCTAATAAAAACTGTCAAAACGTTTGCAGAATGCTGGGAAAATATTTACACGACATGAACAAAAGGTCAATAAGGTGATAGAGTGAGAGGAAAAGAGAGAGAGAGAGAGGATGACACACACACAACAAGACTGAGAGAGCGAGAGAGAGAGGGATCTGAACAGTTAGAGGAGATACAAAAGGCTAAAAGGATCAGCAACCAACAGCAGCAGCAACAGCAGCAGGAGCAGGTCAAAGTAGTAAAAGAGAACAAAATACTTGGGCGGTATGACACATCAGGAATTTAGACATTAAAAGAAGGACATGTACACACACACACACACACAGACACACAGATACACACATAAATATATAAATACCAGCTGATCTGATCCTTCGCCACAGGTTCGGATTCTATTCAAAAAGATGAAAGTGAATATCGGTCAATTGAACTAAAGACACCCTCTCCCTCTCTGTCTCTCTGTGTCTCTCTCTCTCTTTCTCTCTCCCGTTCTCTTTCTGTGTGTGTGTGTGTCTTTTCTGTGTTAACTGTGGCTATGATTGAAATGACTGAACCAGCCTCTAGTATTTGGTTCTGGTTCTGGGCGGCCCCTCGGCACGTTTAACTATTTTTATGGAGTTCCAAGGAATTAACGCTGCCTGGCTGACTGACTTGACTGGCTGGCTCCGGGACGACGTTTCTATTAACTCAGCCCATGGGCATTGTTGCCACATCTCATCCCCTCACCTCAACCTATATATATATATATATATATATATGCAACTCTTATGAATTCTTTTACGTTTCTTCCCCCCTCCCACCCCCTTTCCAAAGTCACCAGTTCTCTTGCTATGTTTTGTTACTTGTTTTTAGTTGCCGACTATTGCCGCTGGGAAAACTGAAGCCAAAAAAAAACAAAAAAAAAAAAACAAAACAAAACAAAAGAGAAAATATTGAAGAAATTTTCACCACCCCCCCCCCTCTCCATATACATAGCTACTCCTTAACATGGTAAAGGATGTTGTTAGTTTAAAAGGCATTTCCTGTCTCCTGTCTTTGATTATAACATGACGACACTTTGTGTCGGCACAATTTCTCAATGTCAGAGTTGGAATGATGGTGACTATCGCAACGTTGACCCATTGCATAAGCCACACACATATAATGGATACCCATATTTAGATATATATATATATATATATACATATATTGAAAGGTAATATCTTATATTGACCTTGTTGTCGGCTCGTTGCCAAAAATTTCAAAGAGAGCATTCAAAAGAGATTAGCAAAAAAAAAAAAAATAAAGTTTTTAATAGTCATAAAATAAATGTTAAATATATGATTTATTGGGTGTTAGACCGATTTTAATAGCAACGTAATATTTAAAGGTAGCCAGACACATTCATTTATAATTATTAAAATCGAAAAAAAAAAAATACTTTTACCAACATTTTGTTTTTTTTTTTTTTTTTTGGTCGTTTCTGTACTAAAAGCTAATCATAATTCATATACATAAATCGTATATATAATCGTATGTATACATATGTATATATAAATATATTTTATTTGTAGTCTCTTCAATCTTCACAAATGATTGATGACATCTCCTTCTCACTCTTTCCCTCTCTCCGTCTCTCTCTTTCTTGCTTGTTCTTCCTTTTTGCAGTTCTGCAGACTCATTCCGCAAATATGTTTATCTGAACTGAAGTCAGACATATATAGCCGGCCTATAATTTTCAGTCAAAATAAAAAGAGAAAAAAAAATCAAATCAAAAAACAACAACAAAAAAGAAAGAAGCGTCGAACTCGATTACTCGGTTTCTCATGTGCAACAAATGAAATTTCAAATTATTCAATTCACATTTTGGTGGTCTCTCAATTTATTCGATCTGGTTGTTTTTTTCCCCCCTTCCGTTTTTTTCTTTCATTTTTTTTTTTTCGAATATTTGCCAAATTCAAATGAGTGAGATGAAAAGGATCAGTGCGAGCATTAAACGCTGCCTTAGCCATCATAGACGATTGGGCCAGAATATAGCCGCATTGGAGCAAGTTATGGACGATGATTTCTTTAGAAATCCTTACAGAAAATGGCAATTTCATCGACAGCAACGTCATGATAAATGCCGCAAACAGGACTCTCGAACATCCCTGTTATCGTCCACATTATCGACACGATCATTAAAAGCCATCAATGGAATACAAACGGAGGTAAAACGTTGGCAATTGCCACCACCATGTTCCGGTATCGATTATGGCATGGAGAGTGATTCACTTAGCGAGGAGGATGGTTTCGGAAAAGCCACGGAAGTGAGTTGCAAATGGACTCCAATTGGTGTTCATATCATCTCATCGGAGTTTTTATTTTCTTTCTTTCATTTTTGTAATGATATTTTCTATTAGTTTAGTTAATCTCACTAAAGTTAATTCCTTGTAGTTTTTCTTAGTTCTATTTTTAACAATTTTTTTTGTCAAAAATTCATATATTACATTATATATTATATTATTTAATATATTTAATTATCAAATTATCTCTTTTTAATCCCTTAGAATAACCTTAAAATGAAGAAAGCGATACAGGAACTTCTTAACTTTCAAAATAATCAATCTGAATCTTTTAGGGTAAGTATATGAATAATTATTTATAAATTAAATAAATGTATTACTCTTTCCCTTTTCTTTTTCTCTTGCTCTCTCTCTCTCTCTCTGTTTGGCAACATTTTAATTAGTCAGTGTCCAACTCGATGACACAGTTGAATTGTCCCATTAATCATAGTCGGCCACATTTGACATCGTATGCAGCTCCAACTCCTCCACCATCGCCCACACGATATCCTGGTACACCTCAGCTTATGATCCGGCATATTCCTCCCCAGGGTAGCAGTTACAATTGGTGTCTATGAAATGAATTCATTTTTATTCCATTCTTTTTTTCCTGCCACTCTGTATAATTTTCCTTTTCCTTTTCCCTTTTTTTTTTTTTTTTTGTTTTCCTTGGCTAATATAAAAATTTTTGTCCGGCGCATTGGACGATGGCCAGAACGCAGAACGTGTGGTATATGGAGATTTGCGTTTTGGCCCGTCCGTGGGTACTGCAACTACTTGAAAAGAAATAATTCTTCCATTTTTTTTTTTTGAAGGTAACCAAAGCGCACAAGAGAGTGCAATAAGGGGGTAAAGAGTGTGAAAGAGAGAGTGTGAGAGAGTGAGAGAGTGAGAGAATCTGAGAGGGGGGAAGGTAAGGGTAAGGCAGACTACCTTGTTATGAATAAGTTAATAATACGGCGGAAGACTACCTTTGTCCAGTTGGCTCCAGTGCTTATTAA
Source organism: Drosophila sturtevanti (assembly GCA_018150375.1). Classification (NCBI taxonomy): domain Eukaryota; kingdom Metazoa; phylum Arthropoda; class Insecta; order Diptera; family Drosophilidae; genus Drosophila; species Drosophila sturtevanti. The sequence goes on from JAECWJ010000378.1 coordinate 1,552,612, forward strand.
ATGATTGAAGATGATGAGGAAGGTGGCAAGAGGAAGAGGGGAAATTGAAGCTCTTGTTGTTGCTTTAGCAGTTGGCAGCTCAAGCTGAGAGGCCCCCATAAAAAAGGTGGTAACGATTTTTCCTTTTTTTTTTTTTTTTTTGCTTCGTTTTTGTATCGTTCTTGGCCACCTTCTTCTCCTTCTCTGCTTGTGATCTTTCTTCTCCTGCGACCACCATCATCAATAACGACTACGACGACGACGACGACGGCAACAATATTTATGATTTGTTAAGCAACGCCGAACGTGCGAAAGGATAATCACAAGCGCCTGCTGGCACGCCCCCATCACAAAGACGATGATGATCAACATGAAGAGCAAGAGCAAGAAGAAGATGACGAAGAAGAAGACGAAGAAGAAGACAAAGATGAAGATGAAGATGAGCAAAGAGAAGATCAAGGGAGCAAGTAAAAGACCCTGGATCCAGTCATCATCAACCGCATCGTTGTTGTGGTCATCATCCGTCGTCGTCGTCGTCGTCGTCGTCGTCGTCGTGTGTGAGACATTTCCAAATTGAGTCAATGACTTTTATTTTTATGACTCGCCACAACGCATTTAGGAACCCATATGGCTTGGATATGATTGTGGCCAACACCGAAAGGAAGCTGCGAATTGAGCTATTAGATATATATATATCAATAACTATCATATATGAGAAAGCGAACAGAGAATTAATATATGTAACCATTTGTTTTTTTTTTCTTGTAATTAAATATTTATTAAATCGTTATTATTTTCGAGTTGAGGCCCACCCAGTGTGGCCACCCAAAATGTCTCAACGAATCAAATTCAATCTGATCCTTCATCTCCATCACAATCTCAATCTCAATTGGAAACCACTCGTCCTCCGTGTGAGGGCAGCAACACCACGGACAATCGACATCAATTATGCACTACAAAATTGTACAAATCATTTTCCTTGACTTCTTCTTTTTTTTTTTTTTCTTCTTTTGACATACCCTATAACGAAAAAAGGATGGATGACAGGGTATAACAAGCATGGCAGTGTGTATATTCTATATAAATAGATGTATATATATATATGTACAATATATATTCCTAATTATGGAGAGTATTTTATTTGTCATAATATAAAGTTGAATCTAATTAATGTTTCTCTCTTTCGATCTCTCTTTTGATCTTTGAGATCGGGATTAATATTTAGATATCGATAATATATATATAAAGTATTCTGTATTCAACATAATCTGCTCTATGTAATAATTGAATCATTTTTCCTGAGTAGACTTTTTGTAACAATGGAGTGATATAGGGTATTTCAATATCGGTCACATGCATAATTATAATTTTGTTTTTGTTTTTTTGTTTTTATTTTTTGGTAGCAGCTGCTGCTAAGGTGGGCAGCTGGCTGATTAGAGTGGAGGCAGTAGGAGGGGGAGTAGAGAGAGAGAGAGAGAGGAGAGGAGGGAAGAGGAGACATTTTACAATGCCTTGACAAGGGCTCGAGAGCATTTTGACACGGTCGAGGATTAGCAGATGGAAGTGGCGAGAGCCAACAAGATGATGATGATGATGATGATGATGATGATAATCGTGATGATGATAATGGTGAAGAGATGAGTATGGTGAGGATGTGTAGAGTATGAGGATAAGAAGGAGGACCCTCCAAAAAATTCCTGGTCTACACATTTAATTTTTAATGAGCGCCGACGCCGCAATCTTATCAATGGAGACTGTATCGAAGGTGATGGTGATGGTAACGAGGGGATCGGATAGCCAGTAGTGGTTTCAGGGGGGGGCAGTGGTTGGGTTTTTGGTTGATGGTGTTGATCTGGTCGATTGTTCAACTTTTGCTTTTGATATCGCTGCCATTGGAGGAGGCATTAAAATACGTTAACAAGCTGCGTAGCGCCGTCGGCGGCGTTAATGTCCAAATTGGCGCTGTGATACGAACGTGTTTCTTAATGAAACAAAGCTTGAATTTTAAATGAGCATCATAAAGAACAATGAAAATGCAAGAAACACGGCACAAACAAAGCGAAACTTGGCCCCAAGCCGGCTCAAATGGCCAACGCAACGAAATGTTAAATAAACAATAAAAAAAAAAAACAACAAGAGAACAACCACGCGAGTCTGGAATCAAGTCCAAGTTCCAAAATCCATGTCCAGGTCTCTCCAAGTTCGAGAGTCTGTCAAATGTGCATGAATGTTATTGGATTGCGATGAGATGCCGGATTAAGTTAAAACTCCAATGGATATATGTATGCATGTAGATGATGGGATCGGATCGACCAAAAAACCAAAAAGTGTGACAGAGATAGCCCTAGCGACAGAGAGAGAGAGAGAGAGAGAGAGAGAGGGACCATTGCCAATAATATAAATGCAAAAAAGGCCAAAAAGAATGGCATGCGAGAATAAAGAAAACAAAATAAAATACAAAAATCCACAAAAGAAATTAAATGTTCAATTTAAACTAGCAGAAATCGAAATACACTATTTGAATTAATATATGCATAATATATCCATATGCCTCCGGATGTTTTAAATATCTATCAACAGTTCTGGAGCTACGTTTCATCTGTTTGGCAATATTTCGATTAGATAGTCCTTGTGAGTGAAAGAAGTCGATTTTTTGACGTTTGAAATCGGTCAATATGGTAGCTCTTCCCATTTTTTTTTTTTAAATTTCGTTTAAAAACAATTGATTCTTTACTATTTACTTTTTCTTTGAACAAAATAACTTCAATTGTTAATACAAGACTTAAAAACGTGAAGTGCGTCTATTTGATTGACCAACCGAAATTTCATGTGATTGCATAGAAATTTCTGGAGTCTTCGAATGTACCGATATGTTTTCGGAAATTTACCCAAAATTTGTATGAGCTTTTCGAACAAGATTCGAACTTTAATAAAAAAAATATTTTGGTCAGCTTATGCATGTCTGATAGCAAATAGAATACTTTATTTGAGAAAAAAGTAGGTGCGTCTAACCTAAGACCAGCAGTGTATATATCTGAGTTTTTCTTTTTTTTAACAAAAATTTATCATTATCAGTTATGTACTAAGTATATACTAAAAATATCTAAACAATAGATTAGCTGTTAGCTGTCAGTTTAATGTCCACTAACTGTCTGAAGTGAAATTTAATATACATACTAAATGCTAACTATCAGTAAAGATAACTAACAGAAGGTTAGTTAACTCATTTATATTTATATTTGCTATTGTTTGAATAGAAAGTGAGTAAAGTAAATATACTAAGTGTAAGGTGATTAAAAATATGAATTCATTATTTATATATGTATGTATAAATATAAAGTCTTATTAAAGTGAAGTAAAAGTAAATTAACTTAAATATTTATAAGAAAAGCATAAGACATATATTTCGATTATAGATAGTAAAGTCATCTTTTGTTTAGGTAAACCCTACTCTAGTTAGGGTATTGAATGATAATCATATGGGAGGGATAGCATGTAAAACTTGGCTTTGCGTCGTTGCGGTTTTTAAGGATTCACACACAAAATGATTTTGCGGTCAAAGATGAAATGAAGCTAAAGATGGTCTGATGGTGATGATGATGATGATGATGATGATGGAGGGATGTGGGGGTGGAGGTGATGGTAGCAAAGGGATGATGATGATGGTTGAAGCTATGTTTAAACTGATGTTGATTCTCTACTCTCCTCAGTTACGGAATCGTTGCCGTTCCGTTCCATTTCAGTTCAATTCTCTGGTCTTTGGTGCTGGCCATAATTGGTACTCATCTTAATGGCATTAAAATTGCATTATCGCTGTATTTATTGAAACGGTTTGTTTTAACAAGATTAACTCGATGATACCGCCAAGCGGTAAAGTCAACCTCAACCTCAACCTCAACCTCAACTCAACTCAGGCAGGAGGGCAGTCAGGCAATAACAAAAGATCTGGCCACAAAATGATTAACAGCAAAAAAGGAGCCGCCAAAAAAAAAAAAAAAGAACAAAACAAAAATAAAAATCTGTGGGTACACAAACATATACATATATATATATATATGCACATATATATGTATATGGATACAGAATACAGATTCGAACACACAAAGACATTATGGGGTGGGGGAAAGAAAAGGGCAAGAAGGGGTGGGGGAAGCAAAACGGCGTTAAATGTGCGACGGTGATTTTGCGTTGAATGTTTTTTTTTTTTTGTTTTTTTTTTTTGTTCATCGGTTTTCGGTGTGGTCATAAAAATGTTTATAACATAATTTCATATCATTTAATTTAGATGATTAGTTCAGATTGAATAATAACAAAAGCTTTATGCTAATGCTGATGCTGTTATTGATGTTGATTTGTATTTTGTATCTACATTTATCACAGGCTAAAATTTGATTTGCTTTATTTTGGTTTTTTTTTTCGCTCATATTTTTTTTTTTTTTTTTTTTTTTTTGGTCGGGACAGCTGCTGCTGCTGCTGCTGCATTCTGAGAACCTTTTGCCGCAACTTCCCTTTCGATTTTGATTCCTAAATCTATATCGATGAACCGCAATAAATTTCTAGGAAACTTTATTAATAATTATTATTTATGTATACAAATTAAAAAATACTTTTCCCATGCGTTCAACACGATGCGCTCGCTCTCAAAGTCAAAGTCAAACTTGTTTGTATTTATCAATATGCACAACCTCATTTCATCACTTTATGAAAAAAAAAAAATACAAAAACAAACTGAAAGTTAACACTTTCGTTCTTAAAACAGATAAATAGATAGAGACAGAGGCATGGAGAGAAAGAGATATAAACAAGGGGTGATACTAATACTAATACTAATACTAATACTATAGTAATTTATGCTAATTGTTTTTAAAGACGTTTATTCCTCATACTTGTTTTTATTTATATACATTATAGTATAAATATGTGAACAAATAAAATTGAAAACTAAAGTCTTGTATTAAACTCTCAAATCTTTAACTTTTTTATGCATGGCCTTTGTGTTCCAATAGAATATGGTTTAAGGTATTTTTTTGGAACTTTTGTTTTGCTCTTCGATATTTTTTTTTAAACAAAAAAATTTTCTTAAAAAAATTGAAGTAGGAGGAATTTTTATATTTAACCCATTCCAAATTATTTTATTGAGGAGAAGTAATTAAAATTTATTAAATATTTAATTTATAAAAAAGAACGAACAGTTTTGAAGTTCTTTAACTATTAGAAAATAAAATACAGTGAAAGCTCCCGTGACCGGACAGCCACGCGTGGCCACGGTACCAATACTTTTATCCACCTGCGAGAGATGACAAAGAAATTGCCAACAAAATTGATATCTATTTTAAATTCAGTTTTATTGTTAATAAATATTTAAGTTTCATGGTACGCATGCATATATTACATATGGCTTGCATATGAATGTTTTTAATAATTTTATGTTTTGAAAAATTTGACAATTGTAGACTGTTTAAAACTTTCCTGCTTATTTTCATGATTTAAGTGCTTAAATCGACTTCTTAAAAGATTTAGATATAGTGGTTGGCACCGTTGACCGATTTGCAGCTTAGCGACAATTCAAATTCGCTACGCATTATTCGCACATTGTCAGTATGTTATATTGAAATGTATTTTTTGTCCGCCTGCGAGAGATGTTTTGTATTAAAATTTTCAACAAATAGTGTCCGTGTACGGCCCAGTGAGCGTCCGGCCACGAGAACGGATTTTGTATGAAAATCATGCTAAAAATCTTGGGACTTTAAAATTCGTCCGGCTGGGAGAGATGTCCGCCTGAGGGAGCTGTCCGCGACTAGAGCTGTATATATACATATACATACATACATATATATAAAATTTCCAACCTTTTTTTTTAAGTCCCTCTCTCTATCCAATTGCCACAACAATTTTTTTTGATTTAAAGTTTAAAGATCAGAGTTTAAACAAGTATATTTTTTTTAAAGTCCATAACAACAACTAAATCCTTTAAAGAATTGAACTTGTATTTATACCTTTGGCTACAGAATTGCATTCTAAATAATTTTGAAACTAATTTCTAACTTACTTACTTTTTACCACAAGAAATTGTAATTTGGACTACCAAGAATACATATGTACATATGTATACCTATGTATATATATATATCTCTATATACGCATGGATCATATATACATACATACATACTATTTAGATAGATTTAGATTAATTTCACGGAAGTTTTGGCCATTGACGCACGTAACGGAACGATTATCGTCTGCGATTTACGATTCCGATTGCAATTGATGCGATTGATTGCTCAATTAAATTTATTAATTATTAAGTGACCCGGTAATAAATTAAATGTCAAATGACTTAATTAAACAATATATATGTATTTATATCAAAAATATTATATTATTGGTGACAGACAAGCCTTCCGAATGGGGGTGTGTGTTTACAACATTCGATAACCCGATATAGCTAACTATGTATATATATGTATGTATGTATGTATGTATCTATGTATGTACATACCTACCTAAATCATAATAACTGAATATATCTGATTATAGTAAATGTCAACGATAAGCTAACTGGCGTCGACCTTGTTGCATCAGCAATATCTATATGTATATATGTATGTATGTATGTACATATATGTATAAACTATTTGCTGACACCTTTGTCACACGCATCGATTTTGTAATAACTGTAACTCTATATGATTCATCGGGTGGTTGCCCTGCCATAGCGACACTATTCGATTTTGTAATCTGATTTCGCTGACGCGACTTTTTTTTTCCCCCTTCATTTTTTTTCCAATTTCAATTTTTCAATTAACAAATGCGAGTCGCGTGCCTTGACGTCATCATCAACCATTTGTTTGTATTTAATACATATGTTGTTATTGTTGCTGTGTGTGTGTGTGTTGTTGTTGTTGTTGTTTTGTTGTTGCAAAGTTCAAAATTCCATTGAAGTTGGCATAGGGCTATATCTTGCCGACTCCTAAAATCGACACCGACGTCAAACACTATGTATAATTTTCAAGAATTTCAGCGGGAATTTTTGTTTTATTTCTATTCAATGGCGAAATTTATTGGGAAAATTTATGAATGAAAATATATTTGAGAATTCGTCACGATCTGTGGGTACTTTTTTTTTTTTGTGTTAGGCTAGGTTTTCACAGCTTACAAGTTAATTTTTATTACCATATTGTGAAATTCTATACCTACTATTATGTAAGTTTAAAATAAGTTAATTGGTTCATCGTTATCAAGTCGAAATGGTGGTTAGGAATACATATGTATATAATGTTAATCTTTACATTATATTGTGAAATAAAAATATATAAATATTAATATAGAAATTATAGTTAATAATCTCATATACATATACATATGTATACATATACATATACAGATATGTAAGTATATTTGTAAATGTATGTACATACATACATATGTATGTATATAGGAAAGTTAGTGATCGCTCATGTATTTGTGATAAGTTTTCTGAGTTAAAAGTTTTTGGATAGTAGATACATAAGTAAAAATATTTCTACTTTTGTTACCTTAAATATATATCGTTAATAAGGCTTTTACTTACATTCTTAATTTAAAACATATTTTATTTAAAATAATTTAATTGTTAAGGCATGCAATTTGGCTATTGATATATATATATATGAATGTTGAATGCCATTTTTTTTAGTTGTTTTTTGGTTTTTATTTTGTTTTTTCATGAATTTTTTCTTTTGTCCGATTTGGCGTTGAAGCTCAAAATCGGACTTGTTATTCGTTTTTTAAAATAAAAAAAATGTTACCGTTTGAAATTTAAATTTTTTTTGTTTGTTTTAGATAGATAAGACATTATAGAATTAAGAAAAAATATTAAAACTTAAAATAAGATACTTACTGCCTAAGAAAAAACACTTTAAAATAAATGAAAGGTCTTGTCTGATTTGGCGTTGGAACCACTGTATATGTATATATATTTTGGTAGAACTTGCAAGTCCTGGATCCAAAATTCTTCCTCAACAAACTCTACAAAAAAAAAATATATATATTAAAAAATAAAAAGAAATTATTTGACTATTTATTTTTATTTCGTGATAGTTTTTATAATATAAGCAATAAAAAAAATAAAGCTTTATGTTTTAAATATGAAAATAGAATTAAATACAAATCAATATAACTTTCTAAGGCTTCAAAACCTGCTTAATTCTTCTCTCCTCTAAATTGTAGATTTTAAAAGAATCAACTAAAAAAAACCAATGCTTTTTTTTAGAATTTAATTCTCAAATGAAATTAAAATTTGGGTCAAGGCTAATTTTATGTATTCCTATCAATTTTTTTTCTCTTACTTAATTCCCAGATTCCAACAAAAAAAAAAAATGATACAAAATGAAACCTGTTTCAGTTCTCACACGTTTTTTTTCCCCACTTTTTTTTATTATTATTAATTTTTTTTTTTTTTTTTTGATTTTGGTTTTGTAAGCTTTGCTGTAGACTTGTCATATTATTTTTACATTTTAATTTCGAAAAGAGTTGAAATTTTTTCCTGATGAGTCGAAAAAAGCCGTGAAGACATTATTGTAGTCGACGTTCTCCTTGTCGTGGGCTAATCAATTGAGTTTTTATTTTTATACCTTGTTGCTAACCAACATGTTATTTTTACCTCTTCTTCACGCCAATTTAAGGCATTTTCTGTCTCTCTAAATATACATACATATGTGTGTGTGTGTGTGTGTGTGTGTGTGTGTGTGTGAGTGTTTGGTCTTCGTGTTTTTATACCCTTTACGAAGGGTGTACATTAACTTTATTAAACACTAAAAACGAACTGTTTATTCCGTATAATATTGTTAAATAAGTTAATTATCAATTCTAATGAATTTCCATAGATGTCATTAGATTCTTAATGTGTTATACAAAGTTGCCAAAGTGTTATAATATATGTATAAATATAACTACATTATTTAACTGCTATGAAAAGTAAATTTATATAAAATTTTGTTTCAATTGTTAGACAGTTATCATAATCTTTGAGTAGTTGTTTTGTAAGTGTTATAATAACTAACATAACTGTTATACATAGAAAATTAAACCTAACAACTTAACTTGGTTAACAAAATATCTTATTTTTCAACTCTTGTGGAAATTTAATATATTTATCCTTTCGTTAATTTAATGAAAACATCTACTAAATTTATTATAATAACTTATTTAACTGTTATACAAAAAGATTCGATTAGAAATTAAGCAAAACTGTTATAAAAAGTTGTTCAACTATTGTAGCACACATTTCAACTGTTATAAAAAGTGTATTCAAATTTCGGCACTGGAAAATGTTAGCATTAGCACACCGATTTTTTTTTTTTGGATAATTTGTTTTTGTTGCTTTTTTTGTATATATGTATATCTTTTTTTTCGATTTGTAGGTCAAGATTTGGCTTTCGTGACGTCATTAAAGTTAAGGCGCGTGTTTTGGAGTCGCGTCTTATGGTTGGTATAAGAGCTTGTGGCGTCATCTACGGTCCTATGTACCACACACACGCACACACACACGCACACACACACCCATACACACACACATACACCCATACATACGCATACGCATATATGACGCATCCATGTGGATTCACATTTGACTTGAGAATTGTCTTGCTAAACCATTGCGTAGGTCGTGTGTGTACCTGTGTGTGTGTGTGTGTGTGCATCTGTGTATAAGAAATGAGAGTGTGTGGGGTGTCTAATTGGGTTATTAGGAAATGATTTGATGACGACAACGCCGACACGACAAATGTTTTGTTTTTTTTTTCTTTTTCTTTTTTTGGTGTTTCTTTCTTGCTTTTTTGCTTTTTCTTTTTTTTTTTTTTTTTGTTTATTTTTGTTTGCTTTTCATATTTTTTGGAATTTGCCATGGTTATAAATCGTTTGAGAAGGGGTGTGTGGGGCATCGAGTACCGATTGATTGGACTTAACACATTAAGAACTCACTGATTGAATCATTTTTATCAGAATACTGATATGAAATGTTGATCGTTTATTTTGGGTGTATCATTAAAATGCAATTAATTTTAATCTATAATTTGATTTTGTTAGAAAAACCAAAATTGAAAAGGGCAAAGTTTGACATTTGCATAAATAGATGAACTGTATATGTATGTATGTGTATGTGTGTATGTGTGTATGTATGTGTTTATATGGGTATCATTTGGTCGATCCAGTTATTTTATATCATTTGTCATTATTATATTCACCATATCTGTATTTGTTTTTAATTAGGCAAGGTTGTTGCACGGGCGCTTTCGATGAGTGAGGGTTGATGCGTCGTTATGTAGGCGGTGGTTGAGTGGTCGGGTGGTTGGATGATTGGGTGGTTGGATGGTTGGGTGGTTGAATGGGGTGGTTGTGTGGGCTTAATTGTAGATGATTAACACGACTGCCTGACTGTTTATTGATCTACGCATGTTAATTGATACGATCACCTGCAACATATTGGCTGATTCATACAGTATGACCTTTTGATAAAAAGAATTATATGTTGACTAATTAACTGATTGATTGATAATTTTGTATGCGAGATATGTACATACATAACATATGTATGTACTTATGCAAACATACATACATACATATGTATCTAATTTATGATAAATAATAGTCAACAGTCCGTCAGTTAGTCAGTTATTCATTTAACCATCTATCCTGAAACAACATTTTACATGTGATTGAAAGTCAACATATTTCAAATTATGCGTGAACACACACACATCTTGGTCCCAGTTAGTCAGTCAACTTGTTTTTTTTTTTTTTTTGTTTTGTTTTGGTTTGGTTTGTTTTTGCTGAGGTGGTGGCGGCTACAGTTCAAAACCTCATCCTCATCGTATATAAAAAAAAAAAAAAAAAAAAAAAAATACAGAAAAATAAAAGAGGCAACTAATACCCGACGTTGTTGTTGTTGTTGTTGTTGTTGCTGTTGTTGCTGTTGTTGTTGTTGCCATTTCCCGCTGCAACTTCGTCTTCTGTATCAAATTTGTTTAATTGTCGGCATTGTCGGCTTCCCAGACATGGATTCGGATTCCTTCCAACATTGTAAGCTCTTTTGCTGCGTTGGCATCTTGTCAACGTTCCAATTCTCTGTTGCTCTCATTTCATGTTGTTAGTCAAGTTGTTTTTGCGCTTGTAAATCGATACATTTTCTCTAAATCTCCCTTTACCTCCTCCATACCCCCCGGTGGAATGGCAACACACTAAATCACTCTGTCACTCTGTCTCTATCTCTCTATCTCTATCTCCCTCGCTCTCTCACTCTTTCTGTCTCTCTCTCTCTGTCGCTCTCTCTGTCGCTCTCTCTCTCTCTCTCTCTGTCTTGTAAAGTATTTATGTGTGTGTATGTAACTGTGTGTCCCCGTGTATGTGTGTCCATTTGTCCAAACAACTGCTGGTCGGTCGGCAGCTAGACGTGATTTCCCTTAGCTTTGATGGTGGCCATTGCATGCCTCTAAAGCTCCAGATTGATCATAATGAGAATTGTTGACATATCCATATACATACATACGTACAGATATATATATATATATATATATGTACATACATATATATATGTAGTTATTTAGATATGTATGTATATGATTGTATGTTATTTATTGCATACACGTGGAAACGAGGGCTGTCTCATCAAGTTTTAAACTAAAGAAAGAGGAAAACTCTATAATGTATTTTCCAGTTCTGTTTCAATATATGTACAAACATAGTAAATATATTCTAAAGAGATCAGGCAAGCAATAAAGTAATAAAATATAGACAAATTTTAATTATTATTCTTTATCTTTTATTGTAAAACAATTAATAATAATTTCCAAAATATTTATTTCTTAATTCAAAATTATTTAAAATCAATTGATTTCAAAATAAATTTTATAATAAATATTATGCAATTTAAGAGAATTTAAAATTAATTGATTTCAAAATATTTCAAATCAATATCAGATTTTCTGAATATTAAGAAATAATGTTAGTAATAATTATAATATTAAACGTTTGATATAAAAATAGATAAATTTATATATGTAACCAATTTATTTCGAATCTAAAATATATTTAGGCAAGTATATGACGATTTGTAAAGATAATTAAATGAATTTAATGATCGAAGATCCTGATTAATAAAAACATTTAACTATATATTTCTGGAGTTTTAGCTAATCGACAAGGATAATTTCAAGGAATTTTATAAAAACAATTGAAGAGGTAATAAAAATGATCTTAATCATAAACTAACACTTTAAAAATTCATTTCATTAATTTCAAATGTTAACTAAAAAATTAACTGAATGTAATTAACTGAAGGGAACAGTAAGTATTTGATATAAAATGTGAATATAAAATATCATTAAGATTTGACAAAATAATTAATATAAATTCAAAAGCAACTGGAATCTAAATACAAATAATTTGATTTCGATCCAATTTACTAATTAATTCGAAACTAAATAAAATTGAACGAAATTCTATATGATTGTAATATAATCAATTACTTTATTGGAAATTATTTAACATAGTGTAAAAGTCTTGTAATAATACGATAAATTATTATAGTTTGCTATAAATTTTTGAATTTTTATTTTACCTAAATAAATCAATTAAAAGTTTCGTTCATGTTAAGTATGTATATATATATATATTTGGAATTATTTATTTAATTGAAATTTTATATTGATTTGCAATTGACAGTGTTTGAAGAATTGCGGTAATGATAAAGAAGATGGGTATGGTGAACAGGTTCCAGTTCTATATAGTCAGCTTAGTGGCCATCTCATTAGCTTCAAATTACGGTCGAGCTAGTGCAGCTGGCGGTGATTGAGATTGAGATTGAGATGGTGGCAATGCTTATGGAAATGATCATGATGATGATGATGATGTTGATGACGATGATGCAGACGCCTCTGCAAAGAATCATAAAATAAAATAAAATCAAGAAGAAGAAGAAGAAGAACCATAACAACAACAACAACAACATAACAACAACAAAAACTATGGGAGCCAGACACAGAGTATTTGCTGCCGCAACTTTTGCTGAGGGAAACAGTTTCCCTAGAGAAAAATCGAACGTGCAAGAGTTACCGCCCAACAGTCTCCCTTTTGTTTCCTCACACCCAACCCCTCCCTCCCACACTCCCACCAATCCCATAATGTATTGCCTTAACCATGGTTTACATTTGCGTTTACTTGCTCAGATTTCTGGGTCATATTTTTGCCAATTTGAGTGCCCCATAGTTCGAGAGTGACATTTGAAGCCGCCGACGACGACGACGACAACAACAACAACAATAACAATAACAAAAACAAAAAAAAAACAAAAACAACGACCATGGTGATCATGATCATGACGATGATCTTGTTGATGATAATGATGATAAAAAAAAGAAGAAGAAGAAGAAGAAAAAAGGCTGGCACGATATGGTCAGGTTATTTTAACAGTCCACCCCAAAAGACGTAATTTTTATGATCCAAAGCACAAACGACTCAAAGTTTGCCTTCGACTCTGTCAAGCTGACTAACTGACTGACTGAGTGACTGACTGACTGACTGGCTTAACTCTCTCTATATGTAAATCACTAGCTGGGATATGTATAAATACATACATATGTATATACATACGTGTACGTGAAGAATCTTGAATTGCAATTTCAATAACGAGACACAAAACACTTTCAAGTGCAAAAACTTTTGTGCAAGTCGATGCCGCAACACTCGCATTTGAAGGTAAAGTAAGAGACAAGTATATAAAAATTGAAAAGAGACGAAAAATATATATATATATATAGAAATATCTAAGTAAGTACCTATATAAAACTGCATTCAATCTGTTTACATCCAATACAATTAATCTATTTTTTATTTTTAAAAAGTAACAAATAAGAAAGTTAAATATGTGATGAATATGAATTAAATATTTCAAATTAACTTTAGAAAATATTTGTTGATTCAAAATAAAAATATCGTTTTTAAGGCCTTATAGTAAGTATGTGAAAATGATTAAAAATATTTCCATCGGAAACTATAAAATCATCTAACCAAAAAATCATTGTAAAAAGTGGAAAAAATAACAATCCTTAGAAGATTTCTGTGAAATGATGCTGGAATAATGTATTCAAAAATATTTAAATGCAATGATTATTATCTTATTATATTGTTTTTATTAGTTTGGGACTATTTTCCAAATTTGAAAATTACTTTAAAAGTTATGCAATAAATCTTGTATAGCCACCTATGAGCACTTATAATTGTAGCCAATTTCTTGGCCAAAAAAAAAGGTAAAAATAAAATGTTTAAAAATTGCGCTATTTTATATTATATAGAGATGGATTAGAGTGATATGTATATATATATATATACATAACTCAGATAATGCCAACATTTTATACCTAAACATACAGAGTTTGTTTTTTTTTGATTATTCAGTTGCCTTCTTTATTTGATTTCAAATTCTACTATTTTTGTATAATTTTAAGCAATTCAATAATTTTCTTGAACCACTGTGCATGGACAATGTTGAAGAGTAATTAAATCGTAAATCGTTTAACAGATGAAAATTCTATACTACTAGCAAATGGAATGATGAATATTTTGTTCCGGTCTAACAATAAAACAATCTGAGTGGGATTATATACATACACATACATACATACACACATACATATATACATATGTATGTTTGTTTGTATGCATATATACAAAATATTGTACTAATTGCTCATCGACGAATTACCTAAAATTGACCCCAAAATAAATATACATTAATCGTATTTACGATGATTGGGTCATATGGAAGGAAAAAAGAAGAAGAAAGAGGAAGAAAAAGAAGAAGAAGAAGGAGTGTTTATGCGCCGCCTATGCAAATTTTCATATTTATTTTTGGCAACAATTCTCATTCATCGTTCATGGATATTTGCAGAGTCTCGTTTTTTTCTTTTTTTTTATTTTATTTATTTTTATTTTTTTTAGTTTTAGTTATTTTTCTTCTTCTTCTTTTTCCCTCCTTTTGTTTGCTGCCCGAAACGGAAGTGTTTGTGCGATGTGTAAGAGATGCCAAATTTGAAAAAAAAAAGTCAAAGAAAAATGCGAATATAACTTGAACAATTCGGGCTTAAGAGTGAAAGAGACAGAGTTGAATGATATAGGATGAAATTCACACGCGATGAGTATTAAACTCTAAATTTGGAACTGAATAAGTTAAATGAATATGATCTCTGATCGGCTATTATAAACCAAATAAAATGAATAATAAAATAAAATAGTATTAAAAACTAAATTTAATTTATGATACTTAAAGTAAATATACTTTATTTCTTTTTTTTTTTTTATCAAAAACATGAAAAAATAAATATTAATTCAGTTTTATAAGCCAAATTCGATGTGATTTTTACTAAGCATTAATTGGGCTATAAGTTAAGAAGAGTCCTCACAAGTTATTAATCACTACTACTTTGTTTTAATAAATTATTTGCAAATTAGATATAAAGAATTATCTAAAAATTAGATTCCTTTAAATACTATATTCCAATAAATTCATTAATGGAAAATCTTATAAATTTTCTTTGCCTTGATTTGTATATACTCATAGGGAGAGATTTTGTTTTCCCCTCAAAAAGGGTAAATGGAAGTCGACCTTTTGATCCATCCAGTTGAAAGTGGCCAATCTTCTTCTGCTTTTTCAGTTTTTTTTTTTTTCTTTTATGATGTCTGGCTAAAAGTGAAGCCAATGAGTGAATAAATGAATGAATATATTTATTATAGGAAGAAGGGATGGGGTAGGGGGGTGTAGGGAGGGGTGGGGGGGGCTGGGAATTGGTTGATTCATCGCTAAATTGGGCCCCTTGGCCAAATCGCTGTATAAAGATTAAAATGTTAGTTAGATGACTAATTTACTAACTGAAATCGCTTGCCGAACGGATCATCTATCTTTTAGCCTATATCCCCCCCCCCCCACCCATCATCCATAAAATGTTGCGCCAGCTTGTCAATTGGCCCCAGTTGGACAATGTGTCAATAATCATTTGCAACAACAACAACAACAACAACAACAGCAACACCATTGAAAGCCGCACGCGACATTTGTTGACACATTAGAAGGCATCGCTCGATGAGGCGCGCGTCATGGAGTTGACGTTGGCACGCGATAAAAAAATACAAAAAAAAAAAAAAAAAAAATATACAGCGAAAAAAAAGTGAACAAAATGAAATCGCTTAACATGAATGCTTATCAATTAGTCATAGGAACACTCAAAGTTGTCTCTGTGGACGAAAGGGAATCGGGGTAAGGAATTAAATATATGTATACTCACTGAAGGAATTTTAAAATACGAAAATTTGAATTCTAAAATTAGAATTTGTTTTTGTTTTTTCTTTTATATTTGATTTAAAATAAAGTCTAATAATACTTTTTTCATATTTAGCATTAAATTCG
Organism: Drosophila sturtevanti; assembly: GCA_018150375.1. Taxonomy (NCBI): domain Eukaryota; kingdom Metazoa; phylum Arthropoda; class Insecta; order Diptera; family Drosophilidae; genus Drosophila; species Drosophila sturtevanti. The sequence continues at coordinate 1,569,026 of JAECWJ010000378.1, forward strand.
GCTAAGTAATAATAATGCAGAAAATTATGATTAAATATATATATATATATATATTCATGCAATCGACATGATGACATTCTAAATATGGAAAACAAATTTACAAAGAAAACTTCTTACTTTTATACTTACTATACTTAAATCTTAATTCATTATATTAGAATTGATTAATTAATCATTGCTAATACATTTTGAATGTGACAAGACGAATAAATCCATGGAACAACTTTGATTTAATTAAATGACTTGTTTGATTATAATTTAACTATTTTTTATAAAAATTACCATATTAATATTTTTTGGGAATACAGTTTAAAGAATTTTGCGCAGTGTAATACTTTAGTATACTCAATTTACATGTTCTTTGGTGTAATCAGTAAGTGGCCGTAACTCAATTATTTGCTGATAAGCGACAATTTCAATTATGTGTATCGACGTAAGTATCTCCTAGGCAAGGTGCTTTATTAATAACAATTATAATAATAATATCTAAATATATATAAATCTATATAATGCCCAGGCGTTAGCCATGCGATTTGTTGGCATTAGGCCACTATATCAATTGCTTGCGAATGATAATGATAAGCAGCAGTCAGTCAGTTGCCTGGTGGAAAGGTTCAAAAAAGGTAATTACAGCAAATTTCGCAAATGATAATTGGTTGCCTACGTCACAGGCTGGCGACACCTACGTCACTCGGAATAGGTTAAACAAATGTCCAAAATACAAAAAAAAAAAAAATAAAAATAAAAAAACAAAATAGACAGAATGCTAAATTTAGCATCAAACGAAGCCGTAGCTGAAGACGGAGCCGGAGCTTGCACCCCACCACGATAACTTTGGGTAAACAAAGAAGTCACCAAAGGATTCCCACAGTCGTTACCCTCTAATCTGTTGCCACGTAAATACATATACATATGTAACTATATCTGTATACCTACACATATTTATGTACATACATATGTATGTATGTGTATATATCTTTATATCTATGACAATCGATGGCAGTCGTGTGGATGGAGGAATTGACTTTTGAATGTATGAGTCAACATTTAAAGCTCTAAATTACGATCCATCCGCAGACATCTAATTTACAAATGAACTTATATCGTTTGTTTTTTTTTTTTTTTTTGCTATCTAAGGAAAATTTTGGGGTAACGCTATGATTATTCATTCATTGAATGGGCATTAGTCAACGGCCCCCACATGCTCGCGGCCCACGACCAAGTCAATTGTGATTTCCCTCCCCTAGGTATGACCAAAAATAACTAAAATATATATCACATATATATGCAACAGCAAAAAAAAAAAAAAAAAAAAATCAACGTCAAAGTTCAATCTCAATAAACGTAAAGTAAATGATAAGATTTGTTCAATGGAAAACTTGTTCAAATTATTGGTAAAATGAGCATTAAATCAAAATTTCTATTTGATAATTACTTTTGGCCAACTACATACATAAATAGATAAAGTGGCTAAGCACTAGTCAACTTTTTTATGACAGTGGAGCAAAAAAAAATCAAAAAAAGAAAAATTTTATATAAAAATTTAACCCCTTTAAATGTATTAAAGAAATCAAGGATCATTACACTAAATGAGTTCTTAATTATAAAAAATATAATATATATATTTATAATAATAAATTATTTTTTTCCTTATGAAGATAACAACTCATTTAATACATAATTTTTGATCTAATATGACAGATTCATTTTTTTTATTAAATTTTAGTTATTTTATTTTTATTAATTTTAGTTATTATAATTAATTTTTTAATTTTTAGATATTTTTCAAAATGATATATATGTTTATTGTTCTATATATTTTGAATTGACATTTCTATATAATTTTTAATTGATGCATTTCTGATACTAAACTTTATTCTAGTCTATACAAAATAAAATGTTTGATTTTTGCATTAATTTAATGCTAATTATTGATTTCTTTTGGCCACTGTAACATTTAAACATTTGGAAAACGAAAGTTTTCCACACAACCTTATCAATAAAGTTATAATAATAACGCGTCATCAACAAAAGTAAATTAATGGCAATTTTCAAGTATTTGTCAATTTGTATGCATGTATCATATATTTTCAAATTCTCATAAAATCGTTCGTTGACACACCAAGAGAAACGAACCGTAAATATATAGACAACCAAAAAGTTGAAACCTTTACAATTTGCACTTTGATCCAAAGACAAAAAGACAAGACAAGAAGAAAAGAAAAGAAAAAAACAAGAAAAAACAAAACCAAAATATATATCACAATTTTGATATTATTAGCTATTAACAAATGAACATATTCCCTGAATTTTAATCATTTCAAACATGACTTGTGTTTCTTTTTCATGATACGTATACGCAATGTATGTCTATATAGAAAAATGAAAATTAGGGCTCAATTATTTTACATAGGCTTTATATTAGATATATATGTATATTAACAAGAATTTAAAATAACATTTATATCTATTAATTTGTTATAGAAATTTCCTTTAGTTCGCATAGATTTGTTTATTGTTTTTAAGTGATTTTCGTATAGGATTATTTTTTTAAATTTTATGGTAGAGCATTGATAATTCGTTCTATTGCAAGCTAGTTTAAAATTAAGGGAATACCGATAAAGTGCTTAAAGAAGAATCTAAAACGTAATCTATAAATTATAAATTATTACGTCAATTACTAATATTTAGTTAAAATTGATGATCTAATTATTATAAAATATTGCAAATTTATTAATTGAATTTAATATATATATTTAATATGTACATATATATATATATACCTATCTCTCTGTTATCTATATGAACTGGCCAATGGGAAAAAATGTATAACTTTGTCATAACCAAAACCGTTTACCTTAACTAACAAAGATAATTGATGAAAAATTAAATTAAGATTATTTTTAATGTACACATGTTTCTGTTCACATTCAAGATTCTGCCCTATATCAATTGCTATCGTAATTACTCTTTAGTTAAAATTAACTATAAATTTAATACAACAATTTCTTGCAAACACATTTTAGTTTAATTCAATGTACTTTTGTCTAAATCAAGGATCCTAGTTAAGAAAATATTTTATTCCTATCCCCCATATCTTTCTCAGAAATTTCATGTAATAAATACTGATTTAAGGTGTTTTTTCTATGGACATAATATCAATTTATTTAATTACAATATGTCTTATTATAAAGAATTCACAAAATAAAATGATAATAAAAAGGATTACGATTCGATTGAAGTTTAAAATTTTTGTAAAAGTCGGCACAATAATTTGTGATTCGAGAAGTATATATATAGACACACATAGATATACATATATGATTGTATATATGTATATTATAAATATATTTCCCTTATACTGATGATGATAATTGAATTAAATAATAATAATAATTTTGTTTTATTGTTGTTGGTATTTGTGATTTGTTGTTATTATGTGTGGTTTTTGGTCAAAATTTAATAGGCCTTATCTCTGGGGATCAGCATCTATTGTCCAATTTTAGTGGGTCAACCAAGCATCTAACTCTCACACCTTGTTTTCCCATGGCTCGAAATAAAAAATTCCCCCCCATATTTTGTTATTTTGCTACTTTTTTTTATTTTGCTATTTTATTTATTTATTTTTTTTTGGTTTTTTTGTTTGTTTATTGTAGACTGCAATTAATTTTCGGTTTTCAAGCCAAAAAACTAGCCAGACCACGCCTCAACCGTCAGCCCACCATTGAAATTATTAAGTGAAGGTATCAAATAATATATAATATATGTATATATAAAACATATGTCTGTCTACATCTGTATGTATAGGTGTAAATAGATTTTGTTTGGACAAGAAAAATCCCCGCTAAAAATTGATGATGGAGTGTGGTAAAGGGGACGGTGTGCCATGGTTAACGGAGGAGCTTGGCAATTGATAAAAAAAAAACCTTAAAAATATATATGTATATATAGAAATATTAATAAAATTTTGGAGTTAGTTTTCAAATAATGATGGAAAGAGGATAGTTAGAGTGGGGGAGGGGGGCGGGGATTATTTTACACGTGTTGGTAGGAGGTGAAGATTGCTATTTTTGCTGTTGTTGTTGTTGCTGTTGCTGCTGCTGCTGCTGCTGCTGCTGCTGGTTTGGTCAATCATAAAATCAAATAATAATTATAAGCATTATTTCCTATCTCACTTTAGTCTTTGGATTGTATTTCTATTGTTTCTTTCTCTTTCTGTCTCTGTCCACACACACACACACACACACACACACACACACACACACACACACATATACACATACAGATAGACACACACTCTGCGACGATGATACGATGCCAATTCTTTTGCACAACGAAACGCATTAACGTCGACCTCAACACACACACACACACGCACACACACATACGCACATACGAAGGGAACTATCGGCGTTAAAGTTAACGCCGCAGTTAAGGTTACGATTGACACCAAAACCGACGTCGACGCCGACGCCGATGCCGATGCCGACGCCGATGCCGAAGAGGACTGCCTCACACACATACGCAATCGGCGGCAGCAGCAGCGGCCTTTTTCGTATATATATAAAATTATGGGACAACCTAAAATCATGAATCAGTCTCATTTAGACACACGCCAATGTTAATTGTCTTCGGCTCACGCGTCCATCGAATCGCTAAGAGCTAACCAATATATATATAAATATATATGTACTTATATATTTATATAGAGAGTGTATATTGTATATTAATCAGATAGAATTATAGAAAGTGATCTCTTTGCCAGTGATCGATCAGTATTATTTTACTAATATTAAAACAAAAAATTATATAAAATGTGCCAACAACAACAAGCAAAACAACAACATAACCAACAACAGAAACAACAACAACAACAAGTACAAAGTAAGTAACATTTTATAGTCAAGTTGGATAGATAATGTGTGAAATTAAATCATAATGCAATATATAGATTCTTAGTCTCTGCCAAATTGTTTTTTTTTTTCTTTTCTTAGATAATGATAATGGTGGCAAAATCAGAACCATTCGCAATTGTTTATAAATATTCGATTTCCCAATTCATAGAATGATAAATAATTATTGTTTTTTTCTTTTTTTTTGTTGTTGGTTTTTCCTTTTGCACAGAGTGAGAAGATTCATACATTAAGAATTTTAGTAGAGGTAAATGAAAAGGGGATCCCTGTCTCCCACTTTGCCACAATCAAAAGATTGATTACATAGGGGCAAATTGGTAATTGTTTTCGTGTTTCTTTTCTATTTTTTTTTTTTTTTTTATTTCCGATAAACGTTAGTTAATGAGTAAAACTTCAAATCACAATCATAGTAAAATCTAGAAGCAGTTTAAAATGTTTAAATTTAATAAATCTTTCGATCACTTTTCTTTGCTAAACAAGAAATTGCAAATTTAAATATACTAAAGCATTAATTCATTAACTGAATCTGATAAATTCCTATATATTTTTGTATATAGTATTCAGCCTTACATCTTATGCAATTTATAGAAAAAAAATAAATAGGAATTCGAATGTTAGTCAACTTTTTATTGCTTTGAAAAAAAGGGGGTTGGTTTATAGCTTAATCACATTATATTGAACAAGAATATATGTGCTTATAAATATATATGTATTATATACATTTCTTAGTTAGTGATTGAATAGAAAAAGTAATTATTTTGTTAATAATTGTTAAATTATCAAAATTTTGTTCAAGTAGCCGATTGCTAATTGAAGATTTCATAATCTACAACAAAAATGAACCGATACCATTATCTTAAAAATTGCTTTTGTCTTAAATCTCAAATGAATTGAATTGAAAATCACATGAGGTTGCTGTGCACTCACGTGAGTTGCTCCAAACTTATTCTTCATTTAGAATTATCAATGGTTTACTCATGCGGAAAAACAAAAATTGATTGTGGCAATAATAATGCCAATCTTATTAATATGGTTAATAATCTATGATGGCAAAATGCATTATTAAAGACGCCAAGTACATACCATAAAATAATATAATATACACAGACATTCACACACACACACACACACACAGACACACTCACACTCTGACACCTGTGATTAATCATACAGAGAGTACTAGAAATTTCTTTGATTATGATTCCGATCATTATACAAGATTTCAATAACTAAGGCAGCGGGCCAACTGCCTACAAGTAAAACCGTTAACAGTCAAACAGCCAATTCAATATCCAAAAGGCGGCAGTCAGCAAGCAGTCAGCAGTCAGCACTTGGCAGTCGGCAGTCGGCAGTGAGAGGCACGTGCCTTATCGCAGTCGCTGTTTGCTTCACAGTCGGCGCTATCAAGTCGCTGACCTACGGCAACAACAAAATATAACAGAACGCGCAACGCGCTAACAGTGTATGAGTAGGAGTAGGTGGAGGTGAAGAAGGAAGAGATGGAGGAGAAGAGGGATGAGGAGTGAGCTAGCAAGCGAGCAAGCAAGCAAGCAAGCAAACGAACAAACAAATAACCGACAGAGAAAGGTTGAGAGCAAAAGAGAGCATGATCGGAACTGCATGAGTTTTGAATGAATTTGTATATGAATTATTCATACGACGTGTGGCCGATCGCCTCTAGTACCATAACGCTACCCCTCATATCTTACATATGTATTACCCCGTTGCCGTTCCCCCTTCTCATACTGTCTACTATTCCTTTTAGCTGGTACGTCATCGTTTAAGTTGTCTGGTCAGCGTCTGATGCGGCAGTTGTTGCTCTTCATTGAGTCTCAATGAAAAGCAGCAGCAACAACAAAATGTATATGTATGCACAACAAAAAAAAAAACCCACCAAATTCCTATGAGTAATACTAAAATTCTGATGAAATTCAAGTAAATGGCAAAAATAAGTGAAAAGAAGCGAGCAGAGAGCCATGACAAATGATTTGATCCAAAAAAAAAAAAGCAAAACAAAAAAAAAATATTGAAAACCCGAAAACGGAAACGAAATAGCTTTAAGATACATATATATATATATATATAGATGTTCATGTAATATTTTCAAATGATCAAATTAAATAAGATAAGGGTTAAATATTCTTTAATAGATTTCATAGATCAGTTCTTTACTTTCGATACTTTCACTTTAACATTGTTTATCGAAATAGTAGTTTTTCGATTTTCTTAAGGCCTAATCATTGCAATGCTGCTCTCATTCACCCACTCTCGCTCTCCCCCTCTCTCTCTCTCACACTCTCTCGCTCTCTCTTGCTGATTAGCGTTAACTCTCACCATTTAGGTGACAGACAGACACACATAAGCAGACATAAGTAGTTACTACTTTATCTTACTCTTACTTATCGACACACACACACACACACACACACACACACTTTCCTCTCTCTCACTGTTGCTCTCTCACTCCGTCTCTCTCTTGCATTCTGGAGGCTGTAATTTAGGTATATATCTAACTCAATTGAGTGCGATTACGAGTGCGAGTGAGTGTACGAGTGCGAGAATTGAATATGAGTTATTTGACCGAATGCGTGAGTGAGTTGCGAGTGCGCGATGGTTGGTTTAAAATTTTACAGCCCCGATTGAACTACAGTTAGTTAGTGAACAGACGCCGTCAAGAGCGCACAACATTTTAATTAAGAGAGAAAAAGGAAGAAGAAAAGAAAAGAAAAGAAAAAAAAAAAGAAAAACGAACGAAACTAAAGTTATAACTTATATGGATATATAGAGATACATACAAATTAAATAATATTGTGATATTTGTAATACAGTTATAGCCAAATATGCCAGTCTTTAGTTTAAACGGTATGAATTTGACCATCTCATTCAACCCCTCTCCCCCCCACCCCCCCCAATTTAAATCATATCATTGTTTAAGTGTTTATGTATTAATAAAAAGTTCTTCACTTTGTTATTTATTTATTTACAGCAACAAAAAATATGTGCAGCAGAAAATATATTTTTAATCACAGTGGAAGCAAGCAATTATTATTGCTAATTATTTCATTGACATCGTTATGGATCCCCCTAACCCATGCCAGGCATTTGCATGATGAAGTTGCTCTGGATTTTGCCTATGATGAGGATACATCCAGTTCAAGTTCCAGTTCCAGTTCAAGTGCAAGTTCATCATCTGGTGATCAATTGCCACAATGGCATATTAATCCCTTCCATGGCCTATCCGAATCATTTCCAAGTGAAGGCAGCTACGATAATTCCGATATGAGTTTGAGTGATAGCAGCTATGAGGAGATTGCCCAGGCAGCTTTTAGAGCGGCACAACGTGAATTTCGTCGTCAAAGGACACGACATGCCCGCAGTAATAGCTTGAGATGGTTTACAAAAAATGTGGAAACACCTGAATGGGAGAATCCTTGCGGTGGTGTCTATTCAATGGATGGGTATCAAAATTCTGAAATCGATAGTTCCGGTCAACATGGACGAGTTATTAAGAAAAAGGTGAGTCAGAATCTTCAATATACTTATACTCTTATTCAAAATAAATATCGTATTCTAATTAAAATTGAATTTTTATTTTTTATAGTATTTGGATGCTCTGCGTAATAATACAAAAAGGGAATACCAATTCGTTCGGAGCAATGCAAAAGTGGAATATTCTCCATATCAGCATCGTCAACATGAATACGAATTCTTGCCAAACATGACGCGTCCCACAAATCAGGTAAGTGGATCGAACATTTTGTTCATGGATGGACCGGCTCCGCCTTAGGGTCTTATATTTATACCAGTTTCTGACTGCCCTTCCTAATGTTCCTTCTTCTCTCTCTCTCTCTCTCTCTCTCGCTTGCTCTCTTTAGATAAAGTTAAAGAGATGGTATCGTAATATGCAGACCTTTGTGGGTGGTTTCGCCTATTTGGGTCGTGCCGAATATAAATACCGTAAACAACATCAAAGAAATTTGGGACCAATTACCTTTGAGCTACACGAACTGTTAATAAGTGCCAGGAATATGCTATGCGAATTGGAAACCACAATTAATTCCTCATATCCGAATAGTAATGGTGCAAAATTGACACGTATTAGCAGGGAGGCCATGATGGATAAATTGAAATTTCTAACCAAACCCGATGGCAGTCAAGAGGCAAATGAACGAGATTTGAGAATGACCAAAGATTTGTATATACAATATCTGGATAATATGTGGAAGAGTCTACATAAAACTTTACGCAAACAGCAGCTGAAAAATAGTACGGAGAGAAGGCATCATATTGCCAATGGTGGCGGAGCAATTGGATCATCCTCTGGTTCATCCTCATCATTGATCAATGTGAATTCTGATAGTGCGGAGAGTGTTGGCGGAGGCAGCAATTTCAGTGGTTCAGTGGAGTCTTAATTTTAATTAAAACACACCTTTACGCCTAAATCCCCTGCCCCAGATCCAGACCCAGCCACGGCTCATGAGCATAATGCTCGTTCCTTTTGCCTCTCTAGTATTATAGTGCTCAGTTCCGATTGGCACAAGCACCTACCTCCCCCCACCCCCTAATTTACCCTAGTTCCCCCTAATTCCTATGCCCCGCCAAAGAATACAAAGAAGAAATAAGAAAAGAAACACAAACAAAAAAAAAAAAAACATAAGAATTTATGTCGAATTGCCATTTATTTAGTATTTATTTTAGTATTCTTTTCTATATATTTATTTCTATATAATTAGTATTATTACATTTCGCGCATTCCTTAAATTATAAATCATTCCCATCTTTCATTCCTTTCACATACTATCCTTAAAACATCCTTCACTCACCAGCCAAGCCTTGCCACACTTAAGTTCACTAATTATTAGTTATTTATTTTATTTATTTAAATATTTATTATTTATTGACCCCTCTGTGTGACAACCAAAATCCAATTCCAAACAAAATGAAAATCCAAGGAACCAACCAACAAACAAAACAACAAACAAATAACAAAAAAATGCTTAAATATTTATCTGTGATTTAATTTAAGTAATTTTTTTGACTAGTTCTTAATGAAAAATTTTATTGTAAAACATTATTGCATGGATATAGTATTACAATTCCAACAAAAATGAAAAAAAAAAAAAAAAAAAAAAAAAAATAGAAATATAAATAAAATTCCTAAAAGCAAGAAAATTTTTAGGAAAAGACAAAAAAAAAAATCTACCAATGAGTTTTTATTTTCTGATAATAACAATATTTATATAGATAAAGAATCGGAGTCTAACTAAATTATCAAAAATGTTTGACTCCTTCTTGGTGTTGCATCTCAAACATTTTTAAAAATTTTAGAAAAAAGAGCTCAGAATTCGAAGAGTTTAGTTTTAGCCACAATAGTTGGAAATTCATCTGGTGTATTCGTTAATTCACTTAAAAAAAAAAAAAAAAAGTACCAAAGATAAAGCAAACCACTCAAATGACTGAACCTACCGACTCGTGATAGCAATATATTGCTATACCGATTGGTTATTTTGCCTCTTATATATATAGAGTAGGGGTAAATATTTGAGTTCATAAAGTTTTATTGTTTAATCGTTTTCCTCATATTATTGCCCAATCTTACTTCCTTCCGATTTGAAATTAATTAATTAATGTACTTGCCTTATCGCCTATCACAGAATCAATTTATTGTTATAGCTTGCCTTTTGATCAATCGAATTTTTTTTTTTTGGTCTGGTGAAGATAAAACGATTGGGAACTGCTAATGGCTTGTTGATTGACTTTTAAAAATTTAGCGTAGGGACAGAACGCTCAATAATATACAGGTAAATTTAAACGATCTAATAATAATCATTTCCGTTTCAACTTTGATCAAGTGGAGGAAATAGCCAAGGAAGCAGAGAAGTCTTATCAAATCCCCCAAGTGCCATCCACCTTATCAATTTTCCGGTGATGCTTGTTCTTCTTATTCATGGTTTAAGTATGCGATGAGTTCGATGAATGAATTGAACAAACATACTATATGTATTTGTTTACTATTAACCAATAGATGGAATCCATATAAGTCTATACTGCAGTATGTTCTAAAGGGTGGGGGGGTTGGGGGGTGGGGGGCGGTGCGAACTAAAATAACTTTAAAGTTGGCCTAGGTCGTAATCGGAGTAGGTTGTATATTTACTGCATTGAAGTGGCTAGTCGAGTGGCTTTGCTTGTCTGGAATGTTGGGGTTACTCATACGCCACGCGTGCCCGCAAAGCTTCTTTACAAAAAGCTTTTTAGCACACCAAAAAGTGTAGCATACCTTAAGGCTGCTATGATAGGCAATTTAATGGAAAGGGATTTTTGACACTGCTTGGCCAACCATTGGGAAATTATGCACAGTGGCGACAGGCAAATTATTGGCATTTATTTCCAGTTTTGATTGAGAATCCAAATTGATGCTGAACATTTTTTTACACTTTAGTTGCATGAAATTGCAATTTAAATACTATTATTTATAAGATTTTCAATCAAAGTTGGTTTTAACATTGAAAATAATAATATGATAAAATAAAAGCCAATCGATAATAAATCTACTTCAAGTTTCATTCTCAATTTTTTTTTTTTTTTGCTATATATTTCAATACCAGCATAAAAATAATCTGATTAGAACAATTTGATTCCAATTTAAAGCAGTTTTATTTAGCATCATTCACATTAAATAAATCAAAACAGCGTGCACTGCTTCATTTGGTTTTGTTAAAGTCTGCAACGGTTTTTTTTCAAATTCAATTGAAACAAGCAGTGTTATGGCAGCCCTAACAAAATACCGACTAAATTGCTATAACCGAGAAGACAGACACCGAGAAACCAACTTCCTGTAAGGACTTTCCTGCAAGGACCTATAATTTGTATTATAACCACTGATAATTGTTATATACACTGGTATATTAAATATCTTACTGATTTTTATAGAACTTATTTATATATGCAGCAAGCAGTTTGATTGAAAATAAATTTACCCAACAATTGTGCCATAAAATTAACATTTTCCTAGTTTTCCATTCAATTTACTTGGTTCATTTTCATGAACAGCGAAAATCCTTTCAATATCTTTTAAATTTTTCCCCTCCTAACGAGTTTTATTTATAGATAGTTGTTCAAGGCAACGGCAGCAGCAGCAGCAGTCAGTCAGTAGTAAAAGAAGGTCCAGCAAGTTTTGTCCAAGGCTCAAGCTTGACTTTTATCATTCATGGATTAGATAATGATGATGTTGATGATTATAAAGTAGCAGGTGATGATGGTGATGGTGGTATTTGAGAGGGATTAGAGGGATGTCTTTGCCCAATCAATCGTATAATGGGATGACAACGAACATTCAAGCACAAAGTGTTCGCAAATCGTCCATTAATAATTTGAATTAACTTTTTCTTGTTGTTGCTTTTGCCTGGAAAAAAAAAACACTTGACTATGGTAGACATACACATACACACAACCATAAGCATACCTGTGAATATACCTGTACACACCAATACACACGCACACACACACACACACATACACTTGTTAAAAGGGCGCATTAAATTCAATTAACAAGGCATTGTAAATATTGTCACACCTTTCACAAAAGTCAACAGAAAGAACGCCAAAACACTCGAAAGTTGAAAGTTTTATATCTATATTCTTGTTGTTGTTCGCATATATACACATATATATATATATATATATTTATATATATATATATATATATATATATATAACCTACTTGTCTGTATATGTAGATATAAATATATATGGATACTGGGACATGTGGGCGTACCTTAATACATCCATGTTTATGCGTGCCCAGTCAGGCAAAGGTGTAATGGATCAAAAGCCAAACAATAACAAAAAAAAAAAAAAAAAAAAAAATAGAAAAAGAAAACAGAAAATAAGAAAAATAAAGTAGAAAAACAGAATTCAATACTTAATTCCTTAGGCTTCTACATATAGAAAATATATTCAATTATTAATGCAAAATTTACCTTGATATTTGGCCTCAATTGGTCGAGCAACACGTATAAGATATTTATATAGTAACCAATTGGAAATTAATGAAATTAAAAATTCAGTACTAATTGTTTCTAATTTTGCATTCTCGACTTACTTATCAACAAGTTGTGAAAACATTTTCATCAACAATATGTTTAAATATTCTATTATTTTCCATTTTTCTTTTGTTTGTTGTTTGTTTTCAGTTAAGTTAAAATTAAGACGGAAAATGCTAATATACTACCATAAACTATAAAATTATATATAAAAATCAATCGTAAAAATTGCTACAAGGTCTGTATGAAATTTCGCTAAAAATTCGCTAGACATAAAAATTGAAGCAAAACAATTTTGATTTTTATTGAAATGAGAAAAGAATAGAGAAGTGTCAACAAATTTAATAATTCAGATGTTTACATATAAAAATAGCTTAAAAAATATTTTAATATACATATAACATATGAGCATGACATCAGATGATAAAAATAAAGCTCAAAATTATATGTCTATAGCATGGATTTGATTAATCAAAAGTCTCAAGTAATAATTAAAATTACGTTTTTCTATGACTACGAAGAGATAAATAAAACCTAAATAATGGAAAGATTTTCCCCCCCCTTTTTTTTTTTGCTTCTTTTTTGGGGTCGAAAAGAAAAACTTTTTCCAATAAATTTAGATCAAAAAGCAAAATGAAATTTAGAAATTATAAAAACCGATTAAATAAAAAAATTCGAATATATATATTATGCTTTTGAAAAATAAAATATTAAAAAGTTAATGAAAATGATTATAGTTTTACATGAAAGGTTATATTTAATTATATATACATATATAACTATTTGATTGGTTAAGCAACTGGACTGGACTTTTGCTTTTCAAATTCGTAATACTAAATATTTGCCATGGTCGAAAAGTTTTGGTTATACTTTAATTATTATTATTCTTTTTTTTCAACTGCAATTGTTATCACTTTCTTTGCTTTCTGTCTGTCTGTATGTGTGCGTGTGTGTGTGTGTGTGTGTGTGTGTATCATTGTCTCGCTCATTGTGATATTTGTGCGTACGTCTGTCAGTGTGATATATGCTTCTTTAAAGTGGATTATCGCCCAGTTCATGTCAGAGAGATGGAGAAGAGAAGAGAGAAAGAGAAAGAGAAAGAGGGTGTGTGTGTGTGTATGTGCGTATGTGCGTGCGTGCGTGGGCGTATGTGTATATGTTTGGGGTATTTATCCGGATTTCAAGGAGGAACGAGCAGCATGGAGAATGTATAGAGTGGAGGGGAGTGTTGCTGACGGGGTAAAGGGTGTAATCGCAGCTGCAGCTGTAGGAAGCCCGGGAATGTCTGCCCTATATAATAGACTGAATCGTTTCGAGTTAAGTTGGTGGGTTGTGTAGGGTCATGTAGGGTCGGGTCAGGTCTCAGTTCGTAATGCGTTCTCCGATTTCCTTGTCTCCTGCATATTCTCCTATCTTTCTCTGTTTTTTTTTTTTTTTTGTGTGTCTGGGGAACATCATGCTTATTCACCCCCTACCCTACCCTACCCCATTTTGGAATTCTCTATGAGACTCTAGGATGATTACAACACTGGCGACCGACTGGGGGGCACTGTCGGCGCCATTAACCCTAACGAGGCGGCAACATTTTTAATGAATATCAAGTTAATGAATATTTTATAGAAATATGCACAAGTAGCAAAGCTTAACACCTGGATGGACCCTTGCAAAATGCAAAATGCAAAAAGCTGTTGGTCAGCTTTAAAATCTCTTTCCTGTTATCCGTGCACACACACACACACACACACATGTAGATACGCAGCAGTATGCACACTCAATCTCAATGCAAAAATTAATAAAACTTTATCTACAACGAATTATTTCTACCCTTGAAAAGCCAAAAACGAAATCTTAAACGTAATTTAAATAAATTTATGAAAAAAAATTAAATAAAAAAACCAAGTAAGATTCTTTTTTTTTCTATGTAATAACTTGATTAAAAAGATTTCTGTGATTCTGATTTAAATCAATGCAATAGAGACAACAGAAAATCGATATAATGGCAATCAGTTTATAAGATTAATAGAATATATTATTGATAATTAAATATAATTTATTAATATGAAAAGTGTTAATGAGAAAAAGGACACTTGGACCCCACATAAGGTAAATGTCCTTCTTGCGAAAGGGTATGCAAAAAAGTAAAAGCAAACAAAAAAGAAAAAAGAAACAAAAAAAAAATGCATCCGAGCACGTAGTTTAATTTTGCTTACTTCGTGAATGAGTGCAATTCGAAATGAATAGAAATGAGAAAAGCTTCGCCATCAGGTGGGAGGGGAGGGCTCCATTCTCCACACAATCCTCACCCTCATCCTTTACCCCGTAGCCCTTTTACTCGCCATTCAACCCAACCCCATTGACCCCGCTACGTGTGAAGCGATAGACAAATTGAGCATGGGGCGACCAAAAGACGTTGACGATGACGATGACGATATACTAAAATATTTGAGAGCAAAGCCAAGTCATAGGGCAATTGGAAAAGTACAGTCAGGGGTGCAGGGGTACAGGGGTGCAGTGGCCCAAGGGGGGGGACTCTAGATGGCCTGGCAGAGGTAAGCAACAGCAGCCTTGTGCGGCCCTGAATCCCATTTACATGCGAAAATGCAGGGTAAGAGCAAAAAGAAAATAAAAAAGAAAAAGAGAAAAAAATTAGAAAAAAAAACTGTAACTTTTAACTAAATTATGCACATAGTAAATGCTGCCTGAACGAAAGTAAAAAAAAATCGTTGAACGACCTCTGACCTGTAGCATGACCCTCATTATTACAATGCAAAAGATCAATGCAAAATCGTATCTTAATCTTAAATAATTTCGCTTCATTGCCTTAAAGCTGATTAAAATGATTTATTGAAAGTTCTTTAAAACGAGAATTCTTCTATATTTTTGAATATTTGGTAAATTAATTAATGTGCTGCCCGATAATACAATGAATCCGTCACTGAAATCTAGATCTAGATGCAGTCATATATATATATATATATATATAGTTTACATTTATATATACCATGTATATATATCTACCTCAATGGCCATCGCCATGACCAGTCCGTGCAGAAATGTTAAGTACTGACGACTTTAAGCACTTTTATTTATGCATTTTGAATGAAGAAATACTGATAAAATATAATCTGAACAATTCTAATTAGATTGAAAAATTTTAATTAACCAAATATATGAAACTATGTTCTAGAACTTCAATCATTTTAATGGTATTCATTTCAAAAATCTTTTCTATATTTTTGTAGGATTTGTTTCAATTTAGATAGAAATTTCATAAATTAAAATTTAAGCGAATGAAAAACAAAAAAAAAAAAAAAAATAAAATGGTTGAGAATTTAATTCGATAATAATTAATTGAAGCATTATGTTTCGATTGTACTTCAATGGCATGCTCAAAACAATTCAAATGGGTAGATCATAAAATATTTGCTGCTTAAGCGGTTTTCATTAAGTACCTGTGGTTGGCCATGGCTTGAATGGCAATGAATGGCCGATGGTAGGGGGTTATTTAAGCCATTAAAGGCATCAATTAGGCATACAATTTCCATATCAAGAGCATTCTATTTGGGCAATTAACCTCCACTCTCCCCACCACACACACACACACACAAGCACACACACACACGCACACACACACACATACACGCACAGAAGCATCGCAGAGAGAGAGAGAGAGATATTGAAATTGGATAGAAGAGGGTAAATACAAAATACTCCACTATAGTAAAATTCCAACAATGTTCAATAATACAGAAACTTGTATTTGTACTGTGAAATAATGCAACAAGGCTTTCGAATTGGTTCTCTCAACTTTCTCTGTTTATTACCTATAGTATATATAGATATATAGCAGAGCCAAAAACAAGTTCATTTCCCTCTGGTATTCGTGATAAGTGAGTCATCAGGGTAGTAAGTTTTAACATAGCTAAAATGAATGAATTATTAAGTGGCCAATCATTTGACTAAAGGCCAACACAAGCCATTGAAAGTATTTTACATTTGGCAAACATCTATTAAATAAGATTAACAACTAAAATTAAAACTATATGAAATTCTCCATACTAAATTGTAAAGTGCAATTAAAAGCCATAAGCTAAAAAAATATTATTCGATTTGTTATAATATTTTATATGTTCTATTCATGTCTCCTATTTCTTCTGCTTTTTTATCTTAACATTTTCCCTTAGTTTTATATCTTTGATGTCTTCACATTTAACCCCGATTTCAGTTTGTAAAAGGGTATCAAAACTTTCGTCTCAAAGGTGCTTTAAGGGTGAGGTGAGATAAGGTGAGTGTTTTCTCAATCGTTCACGTGAATGCGTTTTAGTTGACTGTGAAGACAGCAAAGGGCAGGTATGGGGAGAAAAGACGAAGAAGAGAAACAACAACAACAGCAACTACATGAAAAGCATGAAAATTAGGTCAACTTTGACCCAAACTTCAACCTCAACTTCAACTTCAACTTCAACTCCCTTGGCTATCAATGGTTGGACTATTTTTGGGCCTCAAGTTGTCTGCTTGACTATATCAGAAAATAAAATAAAATAAAAGCAAGGGCAAGCACGCACACGTCGGGCTAAGGCGAAGGGCAAAATCTATACAAACACACACACACACACACGCACACACACACACAGACACATAGACAGAGAGAAAGACGGAAAGACATTGACCAGGACGAAAGGCAAGACCAGGAGGTGCGCACATTGCATTCTGATTAGGCAAACAAAGTTAATTGGATGCGACAGGATGGCGCGAGATTGAAGGCCAATAGCAGCAATATAACAGTCAAGCAACTTCCTTCCTTCTTATATTTTGATATACCATATCTATGTATATGTACATATACATATACATATATACTACACCTATATATAAACATATGTATGTGTATATATAAACGTACCAACACCATTCAAGTGTGTGTGTGTGCGTGTGTGTATTTATTGTGTTTCTTAGATATGGAATTTAAGGCTTGTCTATGAATTTCAATTGAATTTACGAGCAACTTCATTTTTCAAAACAATATTTCGATTTCCTTCATCTCGACGCTGAAATGTATGCTATGAAATATTTCCATTTTCTGTTTTTGTACTAACTTGGCTTAGCCTTTCAGTCTGGCCTCTCTTTCGCTAACGAATGTTCTGTTACCGCCCCCCCTGCCTTAGCCAGCATCAAGGCGTCTTCATAGATGTCACATGGCTTCATCTGCCACATCACTCATACGCCCAAATGGCCAATGGAACAGCTGTTAGGCATTTTTAAATGTACAACGATAGAAGGAAGGGAGAAATATATTTGGAATTTGAGTGAGAAAGAGTGTAAACGAGATGACAGTTAAGCTAATGCCTAAAATGACAATGGATTGAATCATTATTAATAATATTATTCTTTATATATCGTATAGAAATATATATATATATATATATGTATAATGTATAAATTATTTTATTTCTTTTTTGCCCGAGTAAGGTGATAAATAACACATATAATTGTCCCCCTCGAGCAGAGCACAGCAATGTGAAAGGGAAAACCCTTGAAGTAATAAGAATATAGTAAGAAAAGCACAAAAAAAAAAGAAAAGAAAAACAGAAACCCCCATGCCCCAAAGGGACCGACCGCGGGCCAGTTGGCAAATGTTTTACTCACCATGAAAGTTGACCCAGTTTCGTTTACGGTCGTTCCTTTGCTACGTCTGGCACTGTGGTTAACTGCTTAAGGAATAATTCATTATGTATTTTGGTTGCCATTGTCACTTAATTTGAGTGGAGGTTTCACCAACATCAACCTATTGAACCTATAGAGCCACCAAACCACCCATAACCAAACCATTTTGGACTTGCCCCGTTTTGTTTATTTTTTTTATTTATTTATTTTTTTTTTTTTTTTGGCGATGCGGGCAATTTGCTTGTGAACTAATTGTCCACGTTTTGGAAATCGATCAACCGTCTAAACGAGTCAGACGAGTCCCCCCCCTTACACTTAAAGCATTGACCAACCAATATTAACCACTAAAACGCACATCTCCCCCCACGACCATCCCTCTCCACCCATCACCCATCACCATTCTTTCTCCCTAATCACCGTACCATCAGCAAACTAAGCCACCAGCTGGTTTTTGTGTTATATATATATATATATATATATAGTATATTTGAAGTGAAATTGTTTATTTGCGTTACTTTTATGGGCTTCTTTTAGTCGTTGACAGCAATTTGTTTGCTCCCCAAGACATTAACCAGGAACCAGGAGCCAGCAGCTAAGCGAGAGGGAGAGAGAAATAGAAAGAAGTGTATAAGAGAAGAGAAGAAGATGGCCATTTAAGAAATGCAAATGAATATTACATTATTGGTTTTCTTTTTTAATTGCGGCAAAATGACAAAAAGATTGTCCTGTCAATGTCTGTCATTAGAAATTCAAGAAAAATATTAATGACAAATAACTGATAAGTAGGAAACTGAAATATTGCAAATTAAATTTTAGTTTTTTAATGAAACCAGTTAAAAATTTACTTTAAATTTAATTAAAAGCGAGAGGTAGAGAGACAGAGAAAATGAGAAAGAAAGAGCAACAAATTGACATATTGGCAAGAAATTCTGGCAAACTTTTAGCCTATCTATATATTTATATATCGAAGAGGTGGCAGATTTAATTCTATCTATATTATCTATATGCATTACTTTACACCACCAACATATATCCACACCCATCCCCCAATACTCACACCCATTGCCAACTCAGCTATAAATCCTGCAATCTAACCGAAACTACTTCAAACTAAAAGAAAAATGAAAGCAGCAACTTTTTTTTGTTACTCTTGCATAAATGGGGTATATGGAATTCTTTATAAAAATTATATTGACTATTAAAAAACTATAAAATTGCTTGAATTGCTTAAAATCTTTAATCAAATTGATTTTGTAAATGAATATTTCTATATTTAATATTCTCCTATATGTATATAGTTTGTGTGGCATATACTTACCATTTGAATGATAGAGTATAAAAGAAAACTTTTCAACATAGTTAAAGCTAAAAAAAAAAAAAAAAACAGAAATCCGGCTTCATTTTGCTTTGCTTTCTTTCTATTAGATGATGACACTGGCTTTCCCCATGGGAAAAATCAATTACAGCTTTGCCAAAATAAAAAAGAAAACCAAAAGAAAAAAAAAATAGAAAAACGAAAAAAATAACAGCAAAAGAAGCGAAATAAACCAAGTAAAATCAAAATAAAAATAGGTGGCAAATTGCTAGGCAGCCTTTGATTTGAAATGAATGGCTTCATGCCCAGGGCCGCAGCATCAGTAGCATTGCCCTTAGCCCTTCGTTTCCTCAACCCCAAAAATGATGTCAATGAACTTTGTAAACAATTTTTAATCACATGCCCGCCGTGGCTTGGTTTGCTCTCTCCCACTTTCTCTCTCTCTCTCTCTCTCTCCTCCCTCTCTTTCACCAATTATTTCCCTATTGCCCCTCTCTCTCTCTCTCTCTCTCTCTTCATTTTTATTGCTCTATCTCACTCTTGATTTCGGTTTCTCTTATCCTCTAACTGAACATCAGCCCATTGACGCCGATTTCAAATTAAATTGAATAAATCTCAGCCTACGCACGCCTTGGCCAAGGTAATGAAGTTGTCACAGTGGTAAAAGTTATAGAAAAATGTTAGACAAAAGTGCAGAGATTTTTATATAAAAAATATAACATTAATAAATGATTTCGTTCTGTACTTTCTTAGATATAAATCCATAAAATAAGGCTTCATTTAATATTGAATAATAAGATTATTAATTTATATCGGTATACTATATTTATAGCTTTATTATGCCAAACTTGTAATTTCTTAGAATGATAAAATCGCAAGGATAACTATAAAAGTAACAAGGGCGATTTTAACTTACTTTTTATGTTAATCATTATTATTATTATAATTATGTTATGAATGTTTATTGTCAACTTCATCTAGAAATTTAAAATATAGTTGTTATATTTACATATCAATATCATATTGCTCACTTAACGTTTTAATTAACAATCGCAATCAATTCATTTAATTCATTTTCTAAAAGTTTATGTAATCGAAAAATTTTGATGCCAAATGATAGATAATAGATCAAAGCTCACTGTTGCATACTAGTATTTTTATCATTTTGCAACACTTTTGAGAAAACAGCTGATGAATACACGTGTTTTTTTAAAAAACTTGTATTCGCTTCATGAAGTAAAAATTTGTAGCTCAAATTTAAGTGGTGATATTTTTCAAATAAAAAAAGTTATTGAAATTCGCGTAAATGGAATAAAATAATTCGGGTTTGTACTATATGTTGGTAGATCTGTATTGTAGAAATTGTATATGAGTGTGGTAATATTTGTTTCAGCTTAAACTTCTCTCAAAGGCAAATTCTAAAAAAATTTTATCTTTGGGATGAGTTTAAAAAAATTGTCGACCAGTGTCCAGTCTAAAACTTGTAGAATTTTGTGGTGTCCGTAACTGTTAATCAAATCGAGTTAGTCCCCATAGCCACAAATGGCCACAAATTTTGCAATTTTGGTTAGTAGCAATTAACCTCACATTTTCCCATATGGACTTTTTTTTCCATATGGCGCAAAGAGAAAGAAAAATCAGCAATTGTAGATATAATTTTGACCTGAAAAATGAAAGAGTTTAGACTGATATTGCACTAAGAGAAATGTGTCGACAATTTGGCAATAAATTAAATCAGAAATGGCGGAAATATAGATCTAATTTAAGCATGTTAAGAAGACATTTTGGTGGCTGATTAGAGCAGGAAACAACCTGGGCAATCGGAGAAACTCTTGATAATAGTCGCGACGGATACATCACATTCAATATGTATTATCCTCAATCAGTCTGGCACATCGAATAAGAAAATTAAAACAAATTCCTCTGCCTTCGGATGTGATTTCCTTTGCTTTCTGGTGCCGTTGCTAAAAATGGCGGTGATGGAAACATAGACGAAAACAATGAAGGTTTTCCCGATTTTCCAATGACTTTTGAACTTGAAACCGAAGGGAAAATATCGAATATTATTCTAAAATAAAACCAGTTTTCTTTGTCACAGATTATATAGCATACTTTTTGGTGCAAATTTTGTTTTATGGCCGTGGGCACTTAGTGTCACGCCCATTTTGTTCAAAAGCTATAAAAAAAATATAATCACTACTGAAGTAAAAAAAATATATTGGAAGAAATGCCTAGAAATCAATTTTTGAATTAAGTGCACAAAAAACGCTCAAATTCCCGAGATTGCAATTTGGCTGAATGGAAAATGCAAATCTGGGGAATTGCTGCTAAGTCAAATTATAAACTGCCCAAATACTCAACCTGCATACAGTAGAGGAGAAGATCGGTAGACACACTATTATATATAGGGACCGGCTTAATAGATACCTTGCAGTATCCTCGCAAGGCGACAACTCCCCGCCAGGCCCCAAAGACGGCCAACACCAACACCATAAATACTTATCATCTTCTTGGATATATCAAAGAGGTTGGTTTTTTTTGCACTTTTTTACTACTTTTGCATGTATGGATTCAGCGCTTAAATATAAAAAAAAAAAAAATCGTATTCAATTCGTTTGTTTTGGATCTTGTAACACGGTATTTAAATACATTGTAATTATATTTCTATAGCTACTAAACCCACTGTTCTCCCTTCCCCTACCCATCCACTTTGCTTCAACCCCCTCTCCACCAGCCCTTCCACCACTCTTTTTATCAAACAATGGCCAGCGTAATTTCTCAAAGGCAGCCGTCACCGTCGTTTTCGTCGCAGTTGTGTGGTGTGAAATATTCGACGAGCTTAAGAGGGTATATGAAGAGCGGGTTGATTGACTTGATGGGTAAGAAGGAGAAGGGGAAGGAGGAGAAGAAGGGAGAGTGGGAATAAGTGTGACACAAACACATACATGTACATATATATATATAAATGTGCACGCACTTGTTGGCCTGCCCTATAAACTCTCTATCTCTCTCTCTCTCTCTCGCTCTCTCTCTCTCTCTCTGTGTGTTAACTGTGCTGACTGTTGACGAACTGCCAAAAGATTTTCTTTCAGTTACATTTTTGTTATGTTTGTTTTCTTGTTCTGTGATTCCTTGTTCCTGTTGAATCGTTTTGCCATGGTCCGTCACCTGCGTGCCAAGCGAGCGTTCATCTTGGCTTACAATGACGAGGTCAATGGCCGCACAATGGGATGTCCTTCCGTCCATTGCCTTTCCTTATACGAGTATTCGGTACGTAGCAGCATTGCGTTAAGTTAACGTGTTGTTTTTATTTTTCCTTCGTTTCGTTTCCTTTCGTTTCTTTCTTTCTCTCTTTATGTTTTTTTCTTCTTTTGTGTTTTTTTTTTTTTTTTTTAATTGGCAAAACAAACGTAATTAATGCATTTAGCAACCAGATTGAATAATGAGTAATCGCGCAGCAAGAACTGGCAATTAGTGGCCATCGAGTCCAGTTCTTAAGACCAAAGACAAGCGAAAGGAGAGCGGTGTATGTAAGAAAGAGAAAGATAACCATGGGTCGTTATCCTTTCTTCATGTTGAACTAGCTAACTGAGTGATTGACTGCCAAGGACAAGAGTGCTTGTCGTATGAGTGATATAATTGTAATTGGCTGCCATAAGGTGCCAAAGGTAACCAAACAAGAGGAGTTCAGGAGTAAAAACTTTTATCAAAAGTTCAGGACTTAAAAGAAAAAATTGTATTTCCATATATATATATGTTTATTTGCCAGAGTGCATTTTGAAATTTAATAAATAATAAGCATTGCAATTGCAATCAGTAAAGAAAAAACAACAAAAATAGAACTCAAAAGAACGACAGCAAAAGAAAACAAAAAAAAAGAAAAAACGAAAATAAAATCAATTATTAAAGAGAAACAAATTTCTCAATTGATTTTTATGCCTCCTTGAAATTCTCTCACAATTAAAGAAAATTCCTATTTTTTTACCTGCTTTCTGGTAACTATATACATACATACATATATATAGCTCATATTTAAGTGCAAGTGTAGCTTATATATAAGTATATATTTTTGTAAGTGTCTTTTACTATGGAAAATTGTGATTATTATGGCTGCCAACAGAAAGTTGGTTATATTGTTACCAAGATAAGATAAAGCCGCTTATATCCGTATATATATGTGTGTGTGTGTGGGTATGTGTGTACTTATACATATAAACATACAAGCATACATATTTATTGTATGTTTGACTAGACGGGCTTATTCTGATCTAAAAAGATATATGACACTGACAATTGAAGTGGAAACTAACTAACAAATATAGTGAAAATTCTAATTTTAATTTAATACATTAATCATACGACATGTTGTCCCATACAAGTTATGGCCACGTCCATCCATTGCAATTGTGTCATTCTGCTAAATCATGAATCCATTTCATTATTCATAATGTCATAATGCATTTCTTTTACTGTAAAAATTATTCTACAACTTGGCGTATGAGTAATATAATTGCAATTCAAATTGTACAAATTTTACCCGAATAAAATTTGTAGACAAATTATTTGCGAGCTATAATAAAAATGCTAGTTCGTTCATTTACAATAGTTACAAAAATAAATGATAAGATAATGTTGTATGTTCATCGTCAAAATCTTTTTTTTTTGCTTCGTGAAATGGATATAGAAAAGTAGAAGAGAGAAATGAAAATATCGTAAAAATATTTCCATCAAACAAAACTAAATTTCCTCAATTTCTTTTATCTCTGTCATAGCATCAAAGAAGTTTAATTTCCCACACACACACACATACATACATATACATGTGTATATGTATATATATGTATATATAGGGATATATGTATATCATTTATACTGAAAAATAATATTCAAAAATGTTCATCGAATCAAATGCAAAAATCAGTTCCGACTGCTGTCCAGTTTTAAGGATGTTTTGTGTGGATTTTAATTATTTTCGGCCAGTTGGTAATCCGCCATGTTCATCACAGCATCACTCAGATATGGGATGAGGCAAACGAGAAGATGAAGGACGTAAAGTAGGAGTGGGTATATGGTAGGATGCGGATGGCGGCGGTTGGACCAGAAATACTGCATAAAACTCAACTCAAGTTACGAAACCTGGCGACGGATGAACTGCATCTAACAGTATATACATATATATATATATATGCCTGCTTCTCTAACTTATTTTGCTTATCCTGCCTGTTTCCCCGAGCCCGTCATTATCTTTTAAGGCGACACACACACACACACACACACACTATTGATTTACATTCAAAAAACGACGTTAGGCAGTCAGACAGGCGGGCAGGCAGGAGGCTAATCTACGTCGGCTTCTTCAGACTAGCTTTCACTCTCTCTCTCTCTCTCTGTCTCTCTCTTTCATCTCTCTTGCTTGCTCTTTCTTTTTAAATGTAGAACATGCTGCGTCAAGGCATTTTTGTGGCAAAAGACTAAAAGAAAAGAAAAAACAACGAAACTATACATACATATAAATATAGATGTCTATGTATGTGTATGCTGCATATGTGTGTGTGTGTGTGTGTGTATGTAGGGTAAGAGAAACGGGTGACTGAGCGTAACTCAAGCGGCAGCTGCCAAGGGGTTGAATCGGCTGCTGGCTAGCGAGCAAGCCATGAACAGTATTGAATGGAAAGATGGCAAGGGGAAGAGGGGAGGGCGGTGCGGTTGGGGGGGATGGGGGGGGGACATTCTGGTAGGATGTAGACGACAATAAGCACCAAAAGACAACGACAAAAACAACAACTAACAAGAGCAATAACAAAAGCCAACAACCAGAAGGCAGTCAGATGAACACTAAGAGAACGCTAGTAGCATGAGTGCGAGAGAGACAAAGTGAGAGAGAGGGGGAAGGGGGAAGTGGGCAGGCTAAAGCGAGATGCTATTGATAAGTTATTATCTATTCAAACGCAAGTTTAAAAGGTTTAAACAAATATTTTTCCTTTTCATTTATTATTATTTTTACATTTTATATTATTTTTAATATGTTTTATTTAAATAATAATAAAACTTTTAATAAGTTGCACTCGATCGATTTCTATTCATTCCCTCTGCAGGAAATGACTTTAAACATTATATATCGAAATATATATATATAAGGTATAAAACAAACCTGCTGACTGGACAACATTTGACCAAATGAAAGAGGAGAGTAGCAACCACCTATCCATTTATTATTCCGAAACATATATGGTCTATCTTCATATATATTAAATATATTTAATCACTATCAACCAACAGATCTCTTAAAAGTTATTAACAAAAGGAACAGGAAATCTCATTAATGAATTTGTAAAAAAAGCCAAAGTTGTAAACCAAATTTAAAAGTAGAATAAGATTTATAAAATAGGCGTCGAAGTCCATTAATTATATTAGGCATAATATTTCATATTTTATCTAATAGTCATAAATAAAATAAACAAAAAAAAAAAAAATAAAATGCAATAAAGTATAAATATATATGTATATATAGTAATCTGTATAATTTATAATAATTTCTTTTTAAATATTGGTTTAACTCCCATCTATATAAAACTTAAATGGAATTTTCTTTTTTGTTTTTGTTTTGATGAAATTGTTAAACTGCCCTCGCCTTACAAAATATTGCCACTGACCTACTTACCGAAAAATGGCTGAGTCTGTGCTTATTGGTGTGAGTTAGTTGCCTGAACGGGTCGGTCTGTGTGTGTATGTGTGTGTGTGTGTGTGTCTGTGTGTGTCTGTGGGTGGGGGGGATAAAGGTGGAGGTGGAAATTGCTGTGGGGTACGGTTGATTTGGTGTGTCTGATGAAAGGAGAGCTTTTTCGCTTTTGTTTGATTTGCCTGGACATATCGATGGCATAAAGCTGAAAAGTAGCGACAGACATAAAATCGGAATAGACATATATATAGATATATATATATATATATTCATATATTCACATACAATATATATGTATGCTTCAAATACAAAACGAATGGGTGCAATGCAATGACGACTGTCACCTGCCAACTGCCACCTGGTGGCTTGGGCATAAATGCTGACAATGACAATGCACGCACACACACACACACACACACTCATATATATACACAGACAGCGGAAACGGATGCAGCGATGCTGGCAGAGAAAAATCAAAATGAGAATCACAAAATGCAAAAATGTAAAATGCCGCAAATTGCTTGTACGACGGATGGAAGCCGAAGCGAAGGAAGGACCCAAAGTTCTCATCAAAATCCATAGTCAGAGAGGTACAAAAGGCAGAGAGAAAGAGAGAGAGAGAGAGAGAATGAAGGAGGATGAGGGCCCAAAGAAAGCGATAGTAAAAAAAACAGGAGAGGAAAAAACAGTGTGAAGGACAATGCGTGCATAACGTTTATTGAAATAGTTCTCAAGTGAGTTCGACATCGACTCTTTCCTCTCATTCGTCTCGTTTCTTCACTTCTCCCTCCCTCCCTCCCTCCATTCTATTCATTCATTCATTGTCAACGTTGGCTTTTCTAAAAAAAAAAAAAACCTTTTGCCAGGAAATAGGGAAACGGGGTGCCATTGAGGGTTGAGCTGAGGAAAACTTGGCATGCATCATTCAATGCCAAGTGAAGTGCATACGGCAATCGGAATCCAAATCAGAACTATACCAGAAAGAGCCCATATCGAAGAAAGTAAAACCAAAAAAAAAAAAACCAAATTTAAGAATACCAATCAGGTTAACAAATTAAGATATATGGAACAAAAAAAAAAAAACGCAAGAATAGGAAATGAAATTTAAGGATAGACTGATAAAAAAAAAAAACTCTATTCTGACAGTACGCAGAATCCATAAAAGCGACAAAAGGCTTAAAAGGCAAAACCAAAAGAAGATAAGCAGCAGCTGAACAGCTTTAGTCGACCTACAGGACCAAGTAACAGTCTTACGACTACAATTCCCCGTGACCTGCTTTGCGGTGCCACTATAAACCAGATATTATACATAACTATATATATATATATATATATATATATATGTATTATGTATATAGTATAACATCTGCATCTGTGACCATCGCCGTGTGGTATTTGTTTTGATTTTATGCGCTGTTACTTGCGCCTGTTAACTGATTGTTGTTGTTGTTTTCTTGCCTGTTCTTGACTGAGAAAGAAATATACCAACTGAAATGATAAACATGGTAAACGAGAGGAAACCAAGCTGGGTGGAGCTTAACCAAGCAATTGGTCTAAGGATGGGTAAAATGGTTAGAGTAGACAAAGCGTATCACTTGCAGGCAACCACAATATCTAATGGGAGTGGGGGGGGGGTGAGGTGTACAAACACCACACTCTCCCACACTCTCCCACACCCTACCCACAGACAACCAAACAGACGCACACACACACACACACACACACAGACATACAGTTGCAAAATATGTATGTATATCGATAACAAATATTGCCCTTTATCCGATTCAAATGAAATAATTGCAAATTTGATATCTACCTTATATAGTTCATAATTCACTTCATTCTATGTACATTTATTTCTTAATTAGCTCTTCATTTTCATTTAACTAAATCGATTTATGTTTTCCTAGTTTTTATTTTGGTTTCTGATTTGGATTAAAAATTTAAAATTGAAGAATTGAAATATTATTCGATTAATGTTTGTGGTTAGAATTTGAATGATTATTGGAAAATAATTTCATATACGAATTGAGGATAGCAAGATTTAATAGTTTTTAATAAGATTATTTAAAAAATTAATTCTCAGTACAATTTTAGGAAAGTTTTTTAAATATATTCCAAATGATTGCTTATATTTTTATGAAGATTTTAAAAGTTCTAAATAAGATTTGTAAAGCTTTTGTTAATAATTTAAATTTTTTCAAAGATTTCACAAGAGAGTTTATTCAAATTATCAAAAATATTAGCAAATTATTTAAAACATTTGTACAGGATTGTTTAAGTTTTTAACAAAAAATTTTGTATTTGAAATTTTGATTACGTTTTTTAAAGTTTTCTAAAGATTTAAAGATTTCCAAATCATCTACTATTGGAAAAAAAAGTTTTTATAAAATGCAATGTTTTTGCCAAAAAAAAAAAAAAAAAAAAAAATAAAAATAATGGTGAAAATTTGTTCATATATTTACACATGTAAAAGAGGAACATATTTCATTTAATATAATATTTAATAATTAATTAACTTCATTTGTAATATTTTTAATAGATAAATATATGACTTAATTGTTGTAAAACTATATGATTGATAAATCAGAATTAAATTCCTATAAGCATTTAAATATTTGCAATAAGCATTTAAATATTTGCAATATTAGCAGGACGAACTGATAACAATGTTAACATTGATTGACAATGTTAAAATATACCCGCACATTCAATTTCAATGGTTGAAACTGTAAACGTTAACAGCAGTAAAATGGTCCCGTTCAATGAGGATAAGAGTAACAACCTTGGCCAGAAGCCATTCAGTTGCCAGCGAGCAGTGAACAGGCATGGATGTGCCCTAAATCAGCAGTAGTCAAAACTAATACCAGTCGACATTTAGCCAACATTTTCAATATAAAACGAAAATCAGCCAACTAACCAGCTAACGCAGCGGTGAACCATCGCCGCTGCCGCATTAGCCGAAATTCTGCCCAACTTTTACGACAACGGTCAGGCACAGAAAACAGTTTTTCTTTTTTTTGGATTTCTTTTTATTTTTTTTTTGGTTTTTGAAAAATAGAAAGAAAAGAAAAACAATGGATTATGAAAAGTGAATAAATTGAAGCAAAATATATACATATATATATACAAATTTGGAAAATAAAGTAACAGAGATAATTCCGATTTTACAAAAGTGTTTGAATGAAATTGTATTTAAGTGTTTTTTGAGTGCATTTTCATGTTATTTCTGACTAACAATATTAATACTTATGTTATGGTTTCTTGTTTTTTTTTTTTTGTTGTTAATTTTGTTATTTTATTCTACTTAAAGTAACATATAACTGCCACGCCTCTACTACAACACTGCCCACCCGCCAAGAATACTGCCAATTAAAAAAAAAAAAAACAACAACGTGAGAAAAAAGAAAAAAACTAAAGAAACAAAAGAGAAGAGCAAAAAAAAAAGTTGCCATATTTTTGTTCATTTTTGTTTTTGTTTGTTGCTGGTTACTGTTTTATTCTTTTTTTTTTTTTTTTGTGAAGTTTCTCAACTAAAGTGCAAAATAACGGCAACAAAAAATAACAGCAGCAACGAAAACAAGAACAACAACGTGTTGCTGCACCTCAGCATCAGCATCAGCATCAGCAGAAAAGTGAACGTCGACGTCGACGTCATCATTGCCCTTCGCACGCCTTGTCTCGTCTCTGTGTGTGATCCCACTCTCTCTCACGCTCTCGCTCTCGCCCCACTCAGTGCATTTATATACGTGTGTGTCTGTGTCTGTGTGGGTAAGTTGACATTTCATTTTCATTTTAAGTGCAGTTTTTGTAGTTGTAGTTGTAGTTGTAGTTTTTGTCCTTTTTCTGCTACTTGCGTTAGCGTACTCGTATTGGGTGTGCAGGGTGTGCGGGTATGAATGTTGTTGCTGTCGGGGTCAGCGTGTTATTACAAGTTATGCGTGCACAACAACAACAACAATAGCAACAACAACAACAAAACTGATTCACAAATCCCCACCAACAAGAAAAAGGACTCTGCCTCCCCCATGGGATTGCAGTTCATTTTAGAGGCAGCAAAAGTCACGTTTTACGTTTGCTGAAGGACAAACACCCGATTCAAACTAAAAAAAAAAAAAAAAATAGGAAAATATGAAGAAAAAAAAAAGAAAGGAAAACAATATTAAGCACCAACAGCAACAACATAAACGATTTTCACTTTGACTTTAAGCCAAATAAAAGTCTGATAGGAGTCTACATATGCATGTGCAAATGTATATACATACATATATCGAATATATATCACTATATAGTAAATTATGTTCAGAAAATTAAAAAAAAAATAAACAAACAATGATCTTTAATGTGAATTGGATGGAATTCAACTATAAAAAAAAATTTCTAATATATAAATCGATTAGTTTAGTTAATCAATTTGATTCAAATAATAATTGTGAAGAATTAATAATCAACTATGTTGGATTTCTTTAAGAACTTTTGATCAGTTTTTTGGTTTTATCTGAAATCAAATTTAAATTTCTTGCACCGATCTCTTAAAACATATTTTTTTTTAAATTATGAATTTATATAAATTTATTAAAAACATGGTAAATTTATAAATTCTATTTTTTGTATATATATGCAGTAATTGTAAATTAAAATGTATATCAATCATATCGTAATTATATTGTAAATATAATTAAATGATCGAGATATTTATGTTTCTATTCATTCTTAATGAATATAACTAAATTAGGAGATGATCTATAAAAGACTTAACTTCTATCAGATATTCAAAAGAAACTCATTTAATAGATCAAAAAGTCATTTAATTTTATTTAATTATGATATAAAATTGATTTTTTTGTATGATATCATTTTAATGGTTTTTCTTCTTCTGCTTTCTAACAACATTTACAATATGTGTTTTCCCGCATTGTTAGTAAATTGTTGTTTTATTTCTATAAAATAACTTTCCATACATTTCCTTCAATCGGCATGTTTTTCCGGGGGCACAAATGAGGGTCGAATGAGGGTGTAGGCAAAAATTGTTGTTGAAATGTTAAACGACAATCAGCGACAGCAGGCATGCCCCAAAGACAAATCGCATTTTATTGACCTGCCTCATAGCTCCGAGTCACAGGACCGTTTCACAAGCTACCAGACGAAAAAGGAGAGCACACACACTCGCACAGAGGGAGACACATATATATAAACACTTTGCATGCTTATCTCGATTCAAATCGCACCAACAAAAAAAAAAAAAAAAAAAAAAGAGTCCAACAAAAATGCCGTTAAGCAATTTCGATAACTGCGTAGCGACAAAGTCAACTTCAACTGGTCAGGCCAATTTATGGGGCTCCTAACCTATCTCTCTCCCTTCTCCTATCTCTATCCCTATCTTTCTTTTGGGCCAATTTCTATTGCTTTGCATATAAATGATAAATTTAAATTGAAAATTAATCGACTGGCGCACGCGCGACTCTTTTAACCATATCAACTTTGACTCTAACTAAAACTCCAATCAACATTCGACCACAAACCCAACATCGACCTCGACCTCGACCTTTGGTTAACATTAAGAAAGCTGTCAAATTCTCATTTCTTTTTATTTGTATGTGGTGTGTGTGTGTGTGTTTCTTTTTTTTTCTTAATTTTTTTTTGTTTTTTTTTGGTTTTATTTTGTTTTGTGTTTTGCTCAACACATTTTTTAATTAAAGAACTTAATGGTTAGCGTAATTAAAAGCAAACAGCTTTGAAAATATCCTTAAAACCGGCTAAGTGGGCGCTAACCAAAAGCAGGGCAAAAATCATCAAGATAATAGCAAAAAAAGAAGAAGAAGAAGAAGAAGAAGAAGAAAAAATTATTACAAAAAATTTAATGGTAAGCTACAGAAAAACACTCTCAAACAATAACACACACACACACACACACACACATACACACATTGTGATAGATTAAAGGTTGCCATAGGAAAATACTTGAGCCACATAAAAGTGCGGCTCATTCACAAATCTAAGGACTTTCTTTTAAATTAAGATCTTTTTGAGATAATTTTTGTATCAATATGAATTAAATTTTTTTTTTTTTAGAATTTTTCCTTTGAATTTATAATTAAGAATCAAAGTAATTTTGTTGTATTTAAAATGCAAAGTCAAGATCAACAGGTGTGATTAAGAGAAGCAGACTAAAGCCTGAGTTAAATACAAAAGGATTCTTATCCATGAGCCTGTTCTCTTTCTTTTAACGATAATTTCGCTTCACTTGACTTTATATAGACATATATCAATTTATATATGTGTATATATATACATATATCTATTAATATCAATGAGTATCAATATGTTATTGATCAATTGATGGCAGCTATTGACAATTTAAACAGATTATTGACTTGTTTTTTTTTTTTAATTAGATTTGCTTCTCATTTAGCCCATTGTTCTCTTGTTGCCTTTTTTTGGCCCAATGAAGAAATCCACTTAAACTTTGCCTTGAGTTGATTTCCTTTAAGCAAAGGAAAAACAAATAAACAACAATCTAAACTTGTAGGAAACTTAATTTTCTATGCCATGAGTGTGTGTCCCTACATATCCTGGTCATGGTTCTGGTTCTTCTTTTCTTTTTTTTTTTGCTGTTGGTCCGCTCGGCGCTCGTGTGTGTGTGTGTGTGAGCGTGTGTGTGAATTAAAGTCAGAGTTGTTCCATTTTTTTTTTTTTTTTTTGTCAGTGATTGGTTAAGGATATGGGGGAGGGGCAGGGGTAGGTCTGCAATCGGGAAAACTCCTCCTGCCAATGTATAAAACTCTCACACACACAGTGGGACGTCTGACGTTGTATGAGAGTGAGGGAGATGGGGTGATATTCATCTATGTCGCACATCGTTAAGCGCTGCCAGTTTGACTTAATTTGCGTTAAACTTTTTTTGTTAAACATATCATTCGGTTGGCAGGCCCAAAAACAAAACAAAACGAACCAAAAAAAAAAAAAAAGAAGAAAACGGGACAACCAAAAAAAAAAAAAAAAACGAGAGGGAGAAAATAGAAAAATTTCGACGGAATGGAGGGGGGTACAAGTGAAACGGGAAATGTAAACAAAGGCATTAATCATGCCCCGACAGGGCCTGAATGAGACAAACTGTGCGAACGAGAGAAAGCGATAGAGTTGAAGCGAGACAACATGTC
Organism: Drosophila sturtevanti; assembly: GCA_018150375.1. Taxonomy (NCBI): domain Eukaryota; kingdom Metazoa; phylum Arthropoda; class Insecta; order Diptera; family Drosophilidae; genus Drosophila; species Drosophila sturtevanti. The sequence continues at coordinate 1,602,799 of JAECWJ010000378.1, forward strand.
CATTAAGCTTTGGTTTTGCCACTCTTCTTCGTCCTTTTTACCCTAATACAAGACAAAAAAAAAAAAAACGAAAAAACGAAAAAAGGAGAAAGGAAGAAGATAAAGCAGCAAAGTCATTCACATGTGTTTGTTTAAATGACAAACTGTTGTTTGTTAGCAACAAAAACGGTATAAAAAACACACACTCACACACATAAAGAAAACCTCAAAAAATTTGCAAAAAAAAAAAAGAAAAAAAGAAAAACAAAACAAAACAAATGCGAAAAAAGGGGTGCCAAATGGAGGCGGGGACCGGCCACGGGCTTAGATTTTGGGCCTTTATTTATTTACCGGATGAAAACTAAACCGCAATAACAGTAAGTGCTCAGCAAACACAGAAAACCAAAGGCAACGCCTACACCATATACCATCACACATGCACACACCCACACCCACACCCACACACACACCCACATATACTATGTATGTGTATCCCAACGGGCGTACGTCCCACCCAGGATCATTCGTGTGTGTCACAATTTCGACTGGTCTGTGCCGAATTATTATGATAATCGCAAGCATAAATTATGCGCCATATTTACCAATTACAGTGAAAACCAATTAAGTGCAACTAAATATCAATCAATAGGATATGAGAGCTTCATTTGAACATACATACATACATACATATGTAGAGTTTGCATTCGGTTCCACAATAAAGTCAATTGGCCAATTCAATAAATTGACTTTTGGTTAGAGAATTTTTGATAATCTGATTACATTAGTGAATCTTTACTATATATATGATATTAAAATTATAACCAAGGATAATTCATTTTCCATTTCGTATATTTTTATATACAATACACGCACAATTTACATTTAATGCGATTTATTATAAAATAGAGTGGCTGCATATTTTTACAGTTAAAATGCTGAAAAATGATAAACATAACTATGTATGTATGTATGTATAATTAAAATGCTTCTAGCGATTGCTTATATAGTCAAAGCTCCTTATTTTTTCTCAGCTTCGATTCCTTTAACTGTACAAAATCTGAACTTTATGTAACAAGCATTGAGACCAAGTGAGATTGGGCCGCTTTTCAGGTAAGCTTCGGCATATGTCTTTTGAAGTGCCCTTCGATGAAGCATAATACACATAGAAACATTGAAGAGAAATGGTAACAGGGAACAGCTTTTATGTTTGCCTTGGGGAAATTAAGTTTGTGTCATGTTTTGAGTCACCTAAATTGTTGAATGGTTAGATGGTTAGAGACACCACAGTGCGTATGTGTAATATGCAAAATAATGATGAACAGAAGAAATATATATATATATATATATAAGTAGATATGGTGTGATAATCAAACTATTTTATTTAAATTTGTACAAATTTAACATTTTCTCTATTATATTTTTGATTTGAATAATGAAAACAAAAACCATTATCTACTTAAAATTCATTTGCTTTTAGCTTTGGCTTAGCGATAAAAAAAAAGTAAAATAAAAAATGAAAAATAAAAAATGAACAGGAAAAGCAAGACTCGGAACCAACGCACCTTTGTTTATTCGTTAAAGATTCGATATATAGACGATTGCCTGCTGGCAGTTATGAGACGCGTTCAGGCAATTTATCAAAAATATTTTATACGAAATTTTGTTGCCTGTCAACGTTGATTTTAGCGCTTAGCATGTGGGCGTTAAGGCATGGCGGGGTGGATAAATAAAACACACCTGTTGCCACCACCCAATCTCTCTGTGTATATATAACTTTTCTCTCTCTCTCTCTCCTTCTCTCTTTCTGTCCGTCTGCCTGTCTATCTGTCCGTCTGCCTGTCTATCTGTCCCTCAATGGCCACACGTCAATAATGTGACACATGCCACATGAGTTTTTGGATTTTCATACGGGTTCGACTTTGAGTTCGGAAGTTTTAGGACCTTTGCTCGTAATAAAATACAAATAAAAATATATGTATGTATATATAAGTATATATTTCTAATGCCATTTTCTTGCAATATTATTATATAAATTATATTATGTTTTACTCATTTTTTTTTTGTGTGTTTTCCTTTATCTATTTGAACGCAGCTTTGGCCGTAAAATCAAAATGCCATATGCAATTGTCAGTGAGGAACTTAACAACCATTCCGGAATTGTCTCGACTGTGGATCGAGCATTTCAATTGCAAAGATTTTATGAACCAAATGGCGAGGTCCGTTGGCCGAAAAATTCTACAACAAATTAATGGAAAATTAATTGCTACAAAGAAATCATAAAGAATTAGCAATACAGGTGAGTATAGCGGAATATAAAATAAAAAAAATATCAAATAAATATCATTAAAAGACAATAGAAATATTACAAGTGATATCAAAATAAATTAAAAAAAGAAACAGCAGAGAAATCTACAATGTGTCTGGTTTATATATATAAAGTTTTAGATTATACAAATTTTAAGGCATGATTTTATACAATGAAATTAAAAGCCTTCATTTGTTATAAAAAAGGTTTTTGATTCCTAAATAAAATATGTTACAATTAAAGTGTCAAGTTAGTTATATCGCAAAGTTATTCAAAACAAAAAAAATTCATTTCTTAGTGGTAATTTTTTTTTTTAAATTCTACGAACTGATTTTGCTTCTAAAATTAAAATAACTGAGCCATAAATAAAAACTGTCTGAATCTTGGTCGAATGCTCATGATGATATCGGTGACAACTGTTGAAGTATTTCGCTATCATTTCATCATTCATTTTCAACTTATTTACAACCCGCAATTATTTCCAGCATTTTATTTTTACGCTTTCAATTTTCGTTTTTTCGTTGATTTGTTTTTATATGCACGGGTACTCGTCCGCAGTCAAAGTATCAATTGTTTGTTTCTTTTCTTTTTCTTCTTTTTTGTATTTTTTGTTGTTGTTTTGTTTCGTTTTTCATTTCTTTTATTCTTTTTTTTCTTTTCTTGTGTTTTATCGCAAACTGGAGAAGTGAACGCTTCCGTTTCCGCTAGTCTTCACTTCCGTCTCGGACTCCTAGTTTCTAGTTCTGCTATTCAAATAATATGGTAGAATTGTAGTCTCCGTCTCCGTCACCGTCTCCGTCACCGTCTCCGTCTCCTCTTTCCCCTTTGTCTGTCCCCTTTTGTTTCTCTGTGAGCCTATTTTCTCGCATTATTACACGCAATTTCGTTTTTCTTTACTTACACAAATTGAACTTGCGGAAGGACCCGAAGCAACAGCAGCAACAACAGCAACAACAACAGCAGCAGCAACAACAAGAGAGAGAAAAATATTTCAACTAAAGGAAAGGAAAAAAAACTATGATAACAAGACTATACAATACGGAAGAGGATCCCGCCTATTGCTCATTCATTTGGGGAGCAAACCTTAGCAGCAGCAATGATGTCCTTTTGGCCACTACAGCAAATGAAACATCCGTGTATGGTAGCGATTTACGTGATGATTTTTATAGGGTAAGTGCAATTAAGTTTAAAACTTTTACAAAAATTTTACAGAATTTTCGATAGAGTTTTCTATAATCGTGCATTAAATGTATTTTTTTTTTTTGGCGATAAATCATAAGTATGTACAATATCTATATATAGTATATATATATATATATATATATATATATATAACCATAACCCATCAATGACTAAAAGCTGCCCGCTGTGAAATGTTTTTTTTGCCCAGCGGGTGAAGCTAGAGAGAGAGAGGACAAAGGACATGGAATAACTCATTTCAGGACACAGCACGTTGAAAAACTTTACCGACATACAAGGAGAACGACATCAACAAGGACGCCAGGCAAAAGCTGCTTTGTGTGCAAGTTTTTACTGGCATAAATGTAAAAAGTAGGCAAAAAAAAAAAAGGAAAAAGAAAAAGTTAAAACAAAATAAGCAGAGAGAAGGCAATGAAAAAGAAAATAGGTGAAACTAACTAAAAAAGAAAAAAAATATATATATAGAAAAACATATTAACAATGGGTTGTCAGTTCAAAAAAAAAAATAAATAAATAAAAAAAACAAACGTGTCAAAAGTGACTATTATAATTTTTATCAGTAAAATTTGAACTTATATTCAACCATATATGAATATATGTAGCATATATGTATAATACATATGGAAAATCTGCATAGCAACAACAGTTTCAACCAAACATTTAGTCATTGAGTCATGCATTCAATCAGTCAGACTGAATAGAAGATGGGAATGATTAACGAGTTTTCTTTATTCTTTATTCTCCCCCCCCATACCTCTTTCATCTATTCAATTTGAAAAATAGTTACAAGAATTGTGGTTTTATTCCTTGCAGGATGTGGAAGATCCACGTACCGAATCTTTACGAGAATATTGTTACGGACTCCTATTGCCCATCATCTGTACAATGGGCATTATCGGTAATGTCCTCAATTTAATTGTATTAACTAGACGGAATATGCGTGGCACTGCCTATATCTATATGAGAGGTAAGTGCATCGATCATCCTTAAAATTAAATATATATTCAATTTGAATTATATTGGCATTCATGCCATATCATCATTATTTTTTATTCATATCGAATATATGTATATATAAATATTTTTTGTCTATTTTTTATAATTGTAACATTTTTAATTTATGACCATTTTTAATCAGATTATTAAATATAAATTATAAAAATTATATTATACATACATAACATTTTCAATGCCCTCTTCTAACTTTATCATCCTATGTATTATATATATATATATATATATATATATATATACAAAACTAGATTGAAACTTTCGAAACTTAAAAAGAAATTTCTACGGGAAAATAGCAAAAAGTCAGATTAAAAATAAGTTTTTTTTCTAGTTTTTATTGTCAATTTGAAGATGCGACTGCAAAAAATTAAAAAAACACAAAATTTTCCAAAGTCAGAAATAGGAAATTTGACTAAACAGTAGCCTATTTATGCAATGTCCTTTAGAATTTAAATTGGCTAAAAGTCACTCAATATCAATATCAGCGCCAGTTTCTGAAGTTAAAAACTACATTTAAAATTTTCAAAACTTGCAAAAACCAGTGTAAAAATTCAAACAAAGAAGAATTTAATTAATTTAATTTAATTTAGTAAAATGGGAAACCTTAGAAATCTGATACAAATAGATTTGATGCCTTCTATTTAACTAAAAACTAAAATATATACCCAAAGCAGAAACAGAACCGATTTGCACTGATTCCATCCATTGTATAGTTTATCACAATTGAATTATATAATTATCATATATATGAGTTTATCGTTTAATCAGTTTTGTTCAATTCTATTGTCTGAATATGCTCACTCCACCTAATCCAACTCACCCATACAATGCCACCAAAAAAAAAAAAAAATAAATGAGAAGTTGATTTCATTAAATGAAGCTACACAAATTTATGCAAAGCCATTGCCTAAGCTCACGGAGTTCTACTTATGTCTTCAGCTTCCTTATTAGACAGACTGCCATAAGGTGGGGAGAGGGTGGGGCAATGGGGCTATGGGGCGGGGAGGGTGTGGGGGATGAGGGCATGTTAACTCTATTAGGCACTCGTTTGCTTTATGGCATTTTAATTGATTAATGAGCAACCATCCATACCTAAAGCAGAAGGGTGTCTGACACCAAAGAAACGACTTGAAAATACTCTACTTTGTTTTTTTTTTCTCTTTATATCAAATTTGTAACTCTCAGGGAAATTAGTTATTTTTTATTTTAATAATTCAAAGAATCAAGATTGAGTCAAGTTAATTATTACTGAAACTGCTGAAATTTTGCTTATTTAAATATACCCTAAATATTTAGTAGCGTATAGAGAGAGAGAGAGAGAGCAAGAGAAAGAGAGAAAGAGGGCAAGTGCAAGCAGAAAGGAAGGAAGGAACTTTGGCAAACCGAATGCTGGGTAAACAGTTAGTGGGAATGGAAAAAAAGGATGGCAAAAGGAACTTGTCACACAACATGCTGAGGCAATTTTTTATCCTCATCTATCAGTCATGTGACTACCAAATAGAATGAAGATACCAAAAAAACAGGAAGCCAACAAAAAAAAAATATATATATATATATATATGACAAAAAAAAAAAGCAACAACATCAACAAAGAAAAAGGAACCGTAACGTAACATAACGAAACGAAACGAAACGAAACAAGAAAACTGAAAAAAAAAAAAAAAATAGGAAAAAAAAGAAGGAAAATGCGAAATGTAAAATGCTCGAGCGGCAGCCGCATAATTGATTGCCCTGGCAAAATGCAAAAGGCGAACTGAAAAGAGTTTCGCCCCAATTCAAATGGCAGTAAATAAAATTGTGAAGAGGCTTCATCTTATCCACTTCACTTCCCAACTGGAGCCCATAAAATCAGAGAGGTCCAGCAACTTTTTGTTGTGCCATATACAAATATATGTATATATATATTTTGATTATTAAAATAACAAAAAATATTTATCCGCCAGCAGTCTTTTCATACGATATATATATATATATGTATGTATAAATATAAGTATTCTATTTTTTTCGTTTTAATAATTTTATTGCCATTTGGCGGTTATTGACACCAAAAATGTTGTTTTTCCTTTTCCTTCCGGTTAAAGGGCTGTGGGCGTGGCTTATATAGGCGTAGTGTAAGCAAAAAGTAGAAGGCTTTTTTCTATTTTGTTATTCTATCTTGAGATAGGCAAAATGTTTTATGATCATCTAGGGAAATGCGAGAATAAAGAGAGAGAGAGAGAGAGAGAGAGGGGGAGAGATAGAGAAAGAGAGAGAACGAGATATCAGTTAAACAACTAAATTATATAATTAGCATACACTGACCTACAAAAAAGGGGTACATTTTGTAAAAAGTATATCAGATAAAAGGCAAAGGTAACAAATTAATTTAATCTCTTAATTGAATAATTAGCACGTACATTTTAATTGTCTGTAGTTAATATTTAATGGGACAAAACAATAAGTCAGTGTCGAATTGAAACGAATTTTTCATAATATTTTTTCCATAAAAGAAATATTTTCAATATTCTCAGTTTTCTCAAAGGAATCAAGTAATTACTTTTAACTTTTTCAAATTGGCTATAAGTTAAATGTTTTCCTATTGTTTTCCAGATATTTTCGAGATAAACTAAAAGAATATTTTCCTTTTATATTCTAATAAAGGGCATTATTAAGTCGTTAACCTTAATAAGTTGCATGGAATTTTAATTATTTTATTATGGTAATAATTAAAATCTCAGTTAGTGTAAGAAACCTATAAATCTTTTACTTTGATTTATTAAAACAAAAAAAAATAAATAAAACTAAAAAGGACTTTGCAATTTTAGTCACTTAAATAAATTCACCAATAGACATAAATATACAAGCCACACACCCACACGCACGCATACACACATACATACATACATGAAAGTTGTGCAATCCTTTAAGCCATTTCCTTTAGCCAACAGCTCAAAATGTCTAGTGGAAAATTCTTCTATGTGTTGACAGCAAACAACAAGAAAGATTTGTATAATTTGGTATGCCCACCAGATAGAGATGATAGGCGTGGATAGGGAGGGGGGTTTTGGTATTATCGGAAGAATAGACATTGTCTTTATAGGTTTTAGTTATGGCGGTGGCTAGAAAGGCAGAAGGGAAAGAACAATTCTGATGAGCAAATCAAGTGACAAACACTTGACTGACATTTATATTGATGCCATGTGCTATATGGTTAATGTGAGACTGTGTGTTTGTGTGTATGTGTGTGTGTGCTTGTGCCCAATTAGATGGGCCAACATAACATACATACATATGTATGTACATACATATATGGTCAAGAATGCTAAGGAGAGAGAAGGGGTATTCAATACACACAATGGCATTAAGAGTTATGTGATATTGGTAACAATGTAATTAAAGAGCCATAAACGATATTATAAATCAATAGCAGCAACAGTAAAAAAAAAAAAAAAAGGAGAATGAGAATGAGAGGAAAATAAGAAAACAAAAATATAAAAAGAAAAGTAACAGGAACTGAGAGCCATTCATTTCAAGTAGCATTTGCTTCCTGTAGCTGTAGACGGTTCAAACGGAAATTCTGTCGCCATAATTATGCCATAAAATCAGCCATAAAATCTTGGTTTATTTCTTCCTTACATATATGTATGTATATATGTACATATGTATATGTATTATTATTATTTTCCCCCTAGCCTATTCGACAGCTGCACTGCTTGCCATTGTTTTTGCCATACCATTTGGCATACGAATGTTGGTCCACAAGGATCGTGGACAATGGGAGCAATTTGGCCCAGCTTTCTATACGGCACATTTGGAGCTTTATTTGGGCAATGGATGCTTGGGTAAGTGTTAAAGCTTTTAAAAAGCTTCATTAAAACTTAAAATTTATAGTTAAATTGGATAAATACCTAGTTAAATGTGAACATTTTCAAAATAAATGATAGATGGATGATAGTTAAAAGCCAAAAGACTAGACAAATTGATATGAAAAATGATGAAAAACTTTGGCATCATATATTCACAATTTCAATTTCAATTTCATTAAAAAGTTTTCTAAATTTAATTGATATATTTTATGCCAAGGTTTAAATTTATTTATTTCCAGGTGTGGGCGTTATGATGCTTTTGGTATTGACCATTGAACGTTATGTATCTGTATGCCATCCGGGTTTCACTCGTCCTGTAATGGGACCCCCAGTGTAAGTAAAGAAAATGATTTAATTTCAAATCATATAACAAAATGAATAATAACATATATTTATATATATATATATATATATATATGTATATCATATTCAGGGTCGTTGTATTTCTTACATGTTTCGTGACATTCATTATATACTTGCCAAGCATTTTTCGCGGTGAATTGATCAAATGTATGCTAGCATCGAATGAACCAGTTTATCTAAGACGAGATAATACTATATATCAACAGACATTATTTTATCGCGTCTATAAGATAATGCTTGAGGTGATCTTTAAGTTGATACCGACTTGTATTATTGGTGGATTGAATTTAAGGATTATGCTTGTTTATCGGAGCACTTGCGAACGACGACGTCAAATGGTATTAAGCCGAGCCAATGTCAACTATATGAAGGATGATGATCCACGTAAATTTGCTGAAGAGCGTCGACTATTCTTGCTATTGGGTAGCACATCGATATTGTTCCTTGTTTGCGTCTCACCGATGGCCATATTGCATATGACGATCGCATCTGAGGTGTATCCAAGTTTTCCGTTTCAGGTTTTTCGTGCCAGTGCCAATTTATTGGAATTGATTAATTATTCATTAACATTTTACATCTATTGTCTGTTCAGTGAGGATTTCCGGAATACATTAATGCGTACCATCAAATGGAAATGGCTAAAAAGTAAATTTTGTCATCAAATTGATAATCGTCATCATAATCATCATCAGGCTGAGGTGAGTGCTAGTCCAGCGGTCACAGCGGCAACAGCTGCCACACCAGCTCCTCCACCCCCTTTGACCCATTCTCAATATCAAAATCCAAATCAGACCCCAAACCAAACCCAGACCCAAATCCAGACCCAGACCCAGACCCAGACCCAGACCCAGACGCAGATCCAGATCAAGACCAATTCCATATCCACACAAATCCTTCCAGACCACAAAAGGTGTCCCAATGGTGCGATTTAATAAGCTAAAGAAACCGAATCGACATCATCACATCACAAATACAACATCCGGATTGGGACGTTCCAGCAGTATATAACAATCCTAATGCCTAAATTCTGACCAACATTCAACCAAACGATACCATCAATTTCTCTCACCCCCCCTTCTCTCATTCCATCAAAATCGTCTAGTCCATTGGCAATTCCCTGCTAAATTGATTTGCTAATCCATTTGACATGATCTTTAAAAGCGACGAAGCCGCCGAAATATCATCAATAAAATAAAAACAACAACAACAAATGAAAGGATTTACAATATAGACACACACACACTCACACATACATAGATAAAAGGTATATATATATGTATGTAATTACTTTTTAATGGCATTCATGTGTTCAACATAAAACTTATAAGTGTGTGTATATTGTACGTGTGCGTTGGATCGTCTTACCAATTCTTTTTTTTCTTTTGTTTTTCCCCTCTTTTTTTTTTTTTTTTTTTTTTTTTTTGATAAGAATTAAGTTAAAAGATGTAAGCATAAAATAGATAATTCAATATAAAAATGAATGTTCGATAGGAAAAGAATGAAATAATTGATATATATTGATTGAAAAACAGAATGAAATAGAAATGTTTTAAATATTTATGAGTGTGCAACATAAATGGATAAATGTTAACAATTTCGATTCGTAAGTCCATAATTGTTAAATGTTTTGCTTCAACAATGAAATCTTCTGCTGCTGTATAAAATATCGGTTGGGCTAATAGATTTAACAGATTTACATAACAAAAATGAACAAACAACTATGTACGCAAGAAAAAAAACAAGGAATGTCAAAAGATATATGTATATTAACTAGTAGTATATACTCGTATATTCAGCTGCATCTAATAGTAGAATATTTACTAAATGTATACACATTTTGATTGATGGCCAAAGCAAATGAGCTTAGCTTAGATAATTTCAGACAAGAACTTAGAAAGAAGAAAAAAAGGCAGAAAAAACAATGAAACAATGAAATATCTAGATAAATTTATCCATATATGTATTCCTACGATAAAGGAGCCATATTTACATGTTTACTAAAGATAACTAACAATTCCAACACATACACACACACACACACAGAAATAAATGCATAGATACTACTAATATATATATATATATATATACATACATACATATATAGTCTACGTAATGTAGATGGCCAGATGAATGTGAATATACGAGCTCGTATACTCTAGTTTTAGAAACATTTCCCAAAAGATAAAAATGATGACAGACAGAAGACATGATTGAATATATATATATATATATATATATATATATATGTATAAATACATAAATACTTATTATACAGGCATAAACCATGTGAACTCTATATATATATAGATATATGAATGATATTTATGTAAACCGATGTATTTATATAGATGGAAAAATATATACATATATACATATATGTATATATATATATATAAATATATATACATTATTATATTGATATTATCGATTGATAATATTTTAGCATTTAAAACTAAAAGCGTGCAAGTTTGCAAAACACAAAAAAAATACGAAAAGAAAAAAGAAAAAAAAGCCCTTCGTCTGACGAATAAATTGTTAAGTTAAATGATCAATGATAAAAATGATTTAATTGTTAAATTAATTATAATAATTTATGTTAAAATATAAGTTAATATTGCATAAGTTTAAAAAAAGAATTTGAAATTTTTCAAAACATTCCCATACCATTTTTGAAACCTAAACAAAATCTAAAAAAAAGGAAAACAAAAAAAGGAAGGAAAACTTGCAGTACGTGTAGAAAATAAACCAAAATGAAAACTCAACTAAATGTGTGTACCTAGAAATAAAGTTAAATCAATATAAATGCAAAACTGTGGAAAATATGAAACTAATATATACCTATATACATACATATATATATATATATATATATATGTGCATATACATACATATATGTATGTATGCATATAATCTATAGCATTTAGATCCGACTTACACTTTTCTTTAAACTTGTTTTTTTTTTTTTTGGGAGCTCAGCTCAAACGATGAAAATAATAAAAGAAAAAGAAAAATAAAATGAGAGAGAATGAGAATAGAAAATTGAAGACACCAAGGCGAATAATGGATATCGATGTGCCCACATACATACACATACATATTTACAATATATACATACATAGATGCATATACATATATATATATATATATATATATCTACAGAGTATTTATATATATATATATATATATATATAGATGTCAAATTCAATTCAATGGCCAAATCACATACATGCATAAATTCGAACATATATGTACATATACATAGCTCCAGATAAATAAAGAGCATGGCACAGTGGCGCCACTGATATATAGAAATGAATGTACTAACATAACACATGAACGAAATAAAGAAAATGCATTAAACTAATCACAGTAAAAGAAAAATCAGCATTAATAAAAAAAAACTAAAAGAAAATATTCAATATGCATAAACAATTTTAATTGGTGTCAATGTTCAATAAATAAAACAACAACAAAACTGCAAAACAAAATCTGTTTTCTTTTCCTTTCGCTTTCCTTTCCTTTTTCATTAGATGTATTAATCGTCCATTTATTGGATAAACAATTTTGGTACTCGCAGGAAGGATTAATTAATATTGTTTATAAAAAATTTCAAGTGATTAGTGGTATGTATACTGATATTTAATAATTATTTAATACATTTTTTAAAAATTGGGACAGGACACGAAAGGACTTCCAAAGATTAAAAAGAAAAAATGGATATATTGCAAATATAAATTTTGATTGAATTAATATAATTTGTCTAAATTTCTATTTAACAAGTTCAATGGTTCAAAATTTTTCTTGGTTATTATATAATTATCTTTTTATTATATATTTATATTATTATATTTTATTATATATATTTATAGGTATATACTTACTGATCTTATTTCATTAAATAAAGGTAAGTACATATTGTATATATTTTGAGTGTTTATAAAACAGTTTATTTTCATTTTGAAAGCTCTTTAGATAAAGCTTAATTACGTGTAGTTATACAAGAAAAAAAAAAAAAAAGAACGGGAAGAATATCATAAGATATATTAAAAAATAATCAGTTTTGTATATAGGCAAATGGAAGAGCGGCCATTGTGAAGTTCACATACAGCAAAATATGAGGAATAATACAATTTTCTTATAGATAAACATTTCTAAGACTAGTTTCAAATGAGTGCCTCACTCTCCCACACTCTGTCACACACACACACCCACACACACACACACGCACACACACACAGTTACACAAACATTTTGTTACAGTCACAGACATAATCCTTTTTAATTATTCACCAATATTGAACTACCAGGGACGCCATACGACCAAACGCTGCTGCACAAGTTCAGCCAGTTGCCGTTGTCGTCGACGTTTACGTTCAAATATCTGATGACGTATTTTTAATAGAATGCTATCCCTTGGTGCTTTTGCCACATGCTGCAGCTGATCAATATCAATTAGATCAATATCCATATCCATATTGTCTGAATTGCCTGATTGCGGCAATGTTAAATCCAATTGTGAAAGTGGTTTTAGCTGCTCTTGATCCTGTTGTGTGGGTAAATCATATTGATGATATTCTAGTTTTAAACGTTGACGCTAAATAAAAAAAAAAAAGACCCAAAAATAGTTTAACCATTTAATTAAAAGTTTTATATTATTATTTATTTATTTCCTTGTACCTTTTTACGTGCTGCATTTTCAGCTAGAAAGCGGCAAAGTTGCTGCAATTGTTGTTCAGCTATTTTATCCTGATTATGATCATCTAATTGATCCTGTTGTTGATCTTGTTCTCTTTCTTGATCCGATTCTTGATACTGTTCCCTTTTTATATATTCATATTTCTGTTGTTGTCTTTGTTTGATAGCCGCTTGTACTTTACATTTTGTACTGGAACTCAAATTAATATCCATATTCATATTTTTGCGAAATAATTGTTCTTGTTCTAGTTGCTGTTGTTCCAGATGTTGTTCTTGTTGTTGCTGCTGCTGCTGTTGTTGCTGTTGTTGCTGTTCCTGTTGTTGCCGTTGCTGTTTAAGTATTTTGTATATGACACCCATTTTAATAAATTCGAATTTCTATTCGATCGAACTAAACACAATGAGAGACTGGCAACGACTGTTGAAAATAGGGAAAATTATCTGCCTCTTATATGGCGGTTCTTGCCACAAAATAGAAAGAGTGTGTGTAGTGGAGTGGCAGAGGAGGAGAGAGTAAGAGCAATATGTACAACAAGAGGCAATATGTCGTTGGTATTGTTGTTGTTGTTGTTGTTGTTGTTGTTTTTTTGGGAAAATTAAAAATAAAACATAACTCTGTGTGTACTTCAACTTCGCTTTATGAGTCTTCATTGCTCAAGTGGAGTTCTATTTTTTGCTCTCATTACAAAGCCTTTGGCCAACACATGTGCCAGCAACTAAATATAGATCAATGTTTCTCTCCCTCTCTCTCTCTCTCTCCCTTTCTCTCTCACTCTCCCTTTCTGTGTGTGCAACAGCAACTGCAACAATTTCGCTTCTGACAGTGCAACAGAATCCCAAAACTAAAATCCCAGAAAATATTTCAATACTTTTTTGATTACCAAAATAATTTGGCGCCCTTTTTAAGTTGGCAGTTTGCTGAAATTTTTTTGTTTTATTTTTTTTTTTTTTTTGAAAAGAAAATATAAAAATAATTTACTATAGCATTAAAAGTTAGTAATCGAATAAGGTTAACGATATGTCATTAAAGTGCAGATAAGCCATGTGTAAATAATGCTACTGATCTATTCAGGATTGCTTTTTTTTTTGTTTGATCAGTTTACCAGGTATCCTTTTTTTTGAAAATTCCATGAAACTTTTAGATACTGAATTTCTATATATTTAAATTAAATATCATATCAAAGTAATAAGTATATTATTAAATAAACTCTTGAAAAAATATTTATCATCTTCACTTTTTCTATTGATCGATAAATTTCTTTTTGCTCACCGAAGAGAACAGGATAATTCTTTATTATTGTAAAATTTCAAATGTACCAGCTGCCCTCACTCTGATTCTGGGCAACACATGGACAAAAAAAATAATATTTATTTATTGCTTACTTTGGTTTTTTTTTTGTATTGGCTTTAATATGATTTTGATTAATGAGAAATTTGTTTTTTTTTTGTTGCAAAACCAAATATTATGTTTATGTAAATAAAATGATTTCTTTATCTATTTTTTTTAATGGCCAATCAATTGATTTTTGATAATTTACAGTTACAAATGTAGAATCGAATGGTCATAATTAATGCGCCGCAATTGATGTATGTGGTATACATATATATATATATATATATATTGTTATTAATAGCGTCTGGGAAAAAACACTTTACACCATACACACACACACACACACACACTCACATATACATACAGATGTGCGACACAGGCACATTCCAACTGAGCGTGTCTGTGTCATGGCATGCACTTGAACTCCGCATTTCACATGTTGTGCATGAAACTCTCTTTCCATCTTGCATCTCAGTCGCACCTTCATCATTTTCATCATTCGCTGCTTATTTGCTTAACCATCTATCCATCTCTTCCCCTTCTCTTCTTCTCTGTATGCTGTTCCTGTATTTGTGTATTATCACATGCTCTCACATGCCTGTCATGCCTTTTTTTTGTGGATTTATTTGAGCGTTCAAGATGCGTTTCAAAGTGCACTTCAAGTGCGTTAAAATTGTTATATCTATTTTTGGATGCTTGGGAAATAAAGTATGTCTTGCCAACGACTCGAAGAAAATAGTCAGAGAGAAAGGAGAGAGAGAGAGAGAGAGAGAGAGAAGGAGAGAGAGAGCTAGTTATTCAGAGTGAGCGAGGTAAAAGTTAAGATATGAAAGAGAACAATTTCAATAGTCAGTCATAGTTGCATGTATATATATATATATATATATGTATGTATGTGCCCCCACCCACTGTACATTCGAATATGCTTAATGATCAACTATAGAGTCACAACTATGTTGCTAGGCCATTAGAATAGCTAAGCACATTGATTTGAATACAAATAAAATGTTTTTTCAAAATCATACAAATATATACATATATATGGGTTTTCTTTATAATAATTTCCCAACAAATCGCAACTTTTTTATTTTTGTGACTTTCAAATCCCCAAATTTATTTGAAATCAAATTTTTTATGTTTTTTTTTTTTAATAAATTTAATCCTTGATGTTAATATCAATTATAAAAATAATAAAATTTGGAATATATAAAATTGATTAGTATCAGATTTAGTTATTATTCTATTAGAAAAATTTAAAAATATTTAATAACTTAAAGGCAGCAAAATTTTCCAATTTATCTTATTTAGATAATTAGGATCTGATATATGTATGATAAATAAGTTGATATGACTCCTGTTCTTTGATATATGAAAAATGATGCATGTAGAAACTATATGCCATGTGCTATATGGTATCAGCTATTAACAGAATTTGAACAATCAAATAAGTGTCAATAAAGTATTATTTTGAACCACTGTATCAGCAAGGCCGCAATCAGATCAGTTTACAGTCTGAGACTTGGGATTAATACGCGTGTGCAGCAGACTGTATATGCTTGTGTATAAGTATATATATATATATATATATATATACATACGTAAGCATCTGTATACATATATACGTTGAATCCTATATTCATGCATATATAAGTGTGTCGCCTCTTGGATTTCATTTTAATTTGTTAGTCTAAAATGTAATTTAGGTATTTCTAAATGAAAAGAGGGGAAGGCATCCCCTTCATTTGGTTATGGAGCACAACCCTTAGTGACAATTAGCCATTGTTTTTCCTTTGAGTACGAGTTTCCCACATATTGAGAAAAGTGTTTAGTGGAGGGGCAAACAAGTGCACATATGTTTTTTGTTCGAATGGCTAATCGAATGCATTTGATTCTATTTTAGGACTTCCGTCTTTCAAAAACCGAAACAAAAGAATTAGTTAAGATCAATTATATGTATGTATATATTGTGCGATATATGTTAATGTGTTTGTATGACCCAGTAATATATAAAATAATACCATATACACACACTTAAAAGTATACACACTCACACACACATATATATATATATATATATATATATATGTAGATGGCCCAACGGAGTGCTCGCAGTGCTTAAATAATTTTTGGCGCGAAAAAATAAAAAAAGTTTGTTACTCTCTGTGGGGGCCATCTCATTTTATACACTTACTAGAAATTCCCTTGAATTTCTCACGCTTGCCAAAGTTCGTGCCGGTATTGTTGGGGAGATACCCCCAATGTATCTGACACAACTTGTCAGCATCATCACTGTTAATGAGCTCTGACTTGTGCGGATTGGGTTGGTTGCTTCAAATTATGGAACATTCATCTCCCCCTTTTCTTCTCAATTGTTTAGTGTAACTAAATGGAATCCACTCTACGTCAAATATTTCTTTCTAATTTTCAGATAAATAACAGTTTTAATATATATATATTAAATATTTAAAATAAAATATGACATAAAGTTGAAAACGAAAATCTGGGCATATATATATATATATATATATATATATATGTAAATGAATGAAAACTGATTTGGTATTCCTCATTCAGTATACGTCTATATTCAATTGTCTTAACTTTTAGCTTCATTAAATACAATTCGAATAGTCTAAACTTACTCATTAGTTAATTGTCTTATATTAAATGTATCTCTGGCTAAATTATTAGAATCAAAATCTTTTATTTAATGTCAAGTAAAATGAAGTAATCAGCGCCAAACTCAATTATCTTTGTTGGTGTTGTTAAAACGAAGACAACTAAAGAGAACATGTGTTGGCAATGTAAACCCCTCCTTCCCCCTTTCCACAACATTCACTTGCCACTGATTATTCCCCTCACTGTATCATTTATGAGTGCCAAGATACTGTCGGAATTGCCCCAACTACAGACACGGTCTCCGTCTCATTCTCCGTCTCAGTCTCCATCTCAGTCTCCGTCTCAGTCTCAATCTCAATCTCATCTCGTGTGCAACATTTGCCAAAGCGTGGGAAACTCTTTTCAAAAAAAAAAAGGGGCAAAACCCATTTGCTTAGCGTCGAGTGACGAAAGATCACCACCCAACAATAAGAGAAACCACAGCAACAACAATAAAAGCAACAATAACAACAACAATAACAACAACAATAACAACAACAATAACAACAACAACAACAACAACAACACCAAAGTCAAAGTTGATGCTGTAATTTCAACTCTTTCTGACGTTAACGTTGCGCTTGATTTCCAACAGAAGTCAAAGCAGAAGCAAAAGTGGCAGAAATTGAGGCAAAATGTTATCCATCTGCCCCTCTTGGATGGCAGAGAACTAGATACAGTGGATGAGAGAAATAATCATACAGTTATCTATTAAAAGATATATTGTGGCCGAACAATAGTCGCTGACTGTCTTTATTTCTTTAGTTCATCTGTTCTATTCTCTAGTTGACTTAGAACTAATTCGACTCTGCTCGCAGGCAGATTTACAATATTCAGAGAGCTCAAGGGAGCGCCTCTTTTCATCTTCGCCTGTAAGGCAGAGCGAGATGGTTATAACAAATAAGAGAGTGAGAACTTATAACGGTCTTTGGACAGTGCTTATGATCTTATTGGTACTCTACTTGCACATTAGGCCTACTATAATATGTTGCTAGAGGCTTGTAAATATTGCTCTATTAGGATACTAAAACTTAAAGTTTTTATACTAATTAAATAAATGAATTAATTTTTTTTTTATATTTAACTTCTATTTTGAATTCTTCTTCGATTGATTATCTCTAGTTTAAAAAAATATTTTAAGTAAACTCTAAAACCGTTCATAATATAAAATGTTTAATTCAAATATTTTCCCTAAACTATGTTAAATCATGTAAGCATTTATTACTTTTTCAATCAAATTAATTTTATTGAAACTTTCCAATTGGCTGTACATAGACATTGTTGAGCCACTGTTTAAAAGATAATAGCAAATAGTTAAGCTTAGACTTTAGCAACTTGTGCGTCATACGAATCGGTTCATTCAATCAAGTTGTTGGTTGCTCCAAGTACTCAGTCTAAAATATTCTATAAATGATTAAAGTGAATATAGTTTGAATAGAGAAAAGGTTATATACATACCTTAATAAGGTACGACTCGACACTAGCTTCAAAATCTTTCCTCTCTCACTCTCTGCATTTCTCTTATTATCCCTCCCTCGCTCTCTCTCTCTGTCCGTCAAGTGCTGGAAAATTGTGAGCTTTTCTGGCAAACATGTCAGTTAGTAAAAATATTTTGTGCTACTCGGAGGCTCGACAAATGAACAATAGAGATAAGATATCAACCCAAGATCCACCTTCAACTGTGGCCACCTCGCGTACCTATCAATATCGTAAAGTGATGAAACCGCTGTTGGAAAGGAAACGTCGTGCTAGAATTAACAAGTGCCTGGACGAGTTAAAACATCTTATTATGGATATTGTACAAATGGTACAAATACATATAGTATATATATATATATGTAGTAATTAAACAATATTTAATAGCAGCATTTTAATGCAGGATCCTGATACTTTAGCCAAGCTGGAAAAAGCTGATATATTGGAACTCACAGTTCATCATTTGCACCGACAACGCTCTCAATTCGTTGCAGTCTCTAACAATTTCCATTCAACACAACAACAGCAACAACAGCAAAGGAATATGGAACGCTATTGGTGCGGATTTCAACAATGCGCCTTGGAAGTCTCACAATTCCTTCAACGTCATGATAATCAAATGAATTTGAAATTTTTAAAAGCCTTCGAACAGTTTATGCCAAGCTTACCTCTTCGCATCTGGCGACCTTGGTAGGGCTATAATTTAGATTAAAATTAAGACAAATTAATTCTAAATTATGTTAATATTAAATTTTTGAATTCATAAAAGTCAGGATTCGTCTTTTACCATTTTACCTTTGGAAAACACATAAGTATACATATATCAAAGGTTCCAAAGATTCAAATGAAAGCTAAAAATAATAACTTAAACAATCTCTTTCTCGAGTATTATTTCACCCGATGCAAAATCTCAAATCTTATAGTAACTATAGCTTATATAGATTTATTTTGTCTATTTGTAATTACCAAATATTTCGTTCGTAGTTTCATTTTTCTGTAATTTTCCCAATCCAATTAATAGATTTCTTTTGATTTCTGTTGTGTTTTTTTTTTTTAATTTTTTAATTTTTAATTTAATAATAATAAACATTTTACTTAATGCATTTTAATGCTAAATTAAATATTGCTTATGATTGAATTCTTTTCATTTCATGTTTTCATTATTTCTTCCATAATTATACATACCCAATATATACATATATATATATATATATATATATATATATATATATATAGGTGTATAAAAAACAGATTCGAATATGTTTCACATGTGAGATGTAGCATTTGTTTGAATGAATTTGAAATTTATGTGATTTCTATACACTTTACCCAAAGAAACCAACAAGAGAACAAATTTTGATTCCAGTAAATGGCAATTGAATGTGGTTTGTTTTATAATTTTTTCATCGAAATTTTGAGAGAAAATATACATATATACTTAAGTATATACGTATACACATATAGATAAACATATATGATGTTTAAAAATAAAAGTTTTGCATTTCATAATTTCAATATTTGTTTAATTGCGGGTTGAAAAAAGGTAAATTTTCAATGTTTCTTCCCCCTTGGAAGGTTTTAACATTTTTGTATCCTTTCTTTTATAAGGATTCGAATAGATTTACTTTTTTCCTGGGTGTACTGAATAAAAATATATTACAATAGGAAATCAAAATTTGTTTAAGAACAAATAATTGCAATATCTTTAATATTTTTATATACCTCTTAAATAATATCGAATAATACTAATGGGGCAAAATTTAAACATTGCCACGAATTGGAAGAAACGTGACGGTACCGTAGGATCTATGTCAATGAAATAAATAACTTTGTCCCACTGTACATTACTATTATCGAGTCAATTCGGAATATATATTTGTATACTTAAAAGTTTTTTGATTTAAATTTCAATTTGTAAAGTGTATAGAAATATTGTCGGCCCAGCCGACTAAAGCCCCGATTCTAAATTTGTATCAATTTGCTTAGCTACTAAAGTTTTCTTGTATTTACATAAAATTTTATCGTTTTCCCTTTTTATTTTGTTTCTTTTTCTATCGAAATTTTTTATCAGTTGGTTTATTTGTTGGTTTGGTTTTTTATTTTTTTTTTTTTTTGTTATTTTATTTTTTCAAGTGTAAGAAGCGCAAAAAACTTGATTGTTGCTGCAGTTGGTTTTTGGTTTTAAATTTGTTGTTTTCAGTGTTATTATTGTTAATGTTGTTGTTGTTGTTGTTGTTGGTGTTTATGAACTTTATTTGTAACGGTTCTTGTATGTATATATATATATATATACATATACATATGTATATATCGATATTGTTTGTCATTTAATTGATATAATGTTGTTTCTTTTTTTTTTGGGGTTTTTTTTTTTGTTTTTCTTTGTTTCATTTTGCAGAAGAATTTCGGTGAGGATAAAAAGGCATGCAAACATTTTATATATTTATATTTAATTTAAATTTTTTATTTTGTGCATTTGCATTTGTAAACTTTTAATTAACTAACTTTAGCAAAGAGTTTTTTTTGCGTTTTTTTTTTGTATGTTTTGCTTTGTTTAACAATTTGTATTTTCTATGCAAAAACAATTTGCAAAATTACAGATTATATATTTAACTTTATTTTACATATATATACATACATATGAGTTTATATATGTATGCATATATATATATATAATATGTATGTATATGTGTGTATTAGGTTTAGGATCAAAAAGATTTGCTTTAAGTATAAAATTTGTTTATAAGCCAATTAGTAAATTTAAATAATAAATCGTTTTTCAGCATTTTATTGTTTAAAACTATAGAAAAAACAAAAATGATTGTTTAGTGCAAGCAAATGGAAAATCAAATATAAATTTCAATAAATTATGAAAAGAAACTTAAAGTGTGAGTGTATATTTATAAAGATATAGAATATAGAAAAATCGTTCATTTTTTTACAAGTTTTGCTTTCTAATAATTACATTATAAGTATATTAATTTTATTTTCATTTTTTTTTTTTTTATTTTTCCTTTTTTTCAATAATTATGTTTTGGTATTGTTTGTTTAATAAAGCTGAACCACATATAAAATAGAAATTATTTTAGCATGGTGATTAGATTTTTGGTTTGTCGAGTTGAAAGAAACACAAAAAAAAAAAAATAATAAATATAGTAGATACACATACGAGGGGTGATCCAAAAGTAATGATAATCAATCAGTTCTTTATTGTGCCTCAACAAAAATCTAAAAAAACAAAATGTAAAAATTATACAATCGAGAGAAACCAAAAATGTGACATAATATTAATAACTTGTAGATGGAAAAACAGGGAAAATAGATTGAGAAAAGAGAAGAAGAGGAAAGTTTTAGGACTGCATTTAGTTTACATGAACATTGGAATGCTCATTGGGTCACATCAGAATGGAAAAGTTAACAAATCAAGTAGAAATTTGTATTATTAATAGTATTATTAATTAAGTAACTATTAATCTACCTAAATAACATAACTAGAGTCCACTTTTATATATTCAAAAAACTAATTAAATAAAAAGAAATTGTTTGATACAGATAAACATTACTTTTGGATTGTCCCTTCGATTAAATAGTTTGAAAATAGTAAATATGTATGTAAGTGCGTGTATATGTATATGTATGTATGTGTGTGTGATATAGGGAGAGTATTCATATGTATGTAGAAATATTTATGAATTGGCGATAGTTAGTTCGTTAATAGAATTTTTTTTTTTTTTGTTTTTTTAAGGCATATTTTGTATTCTTTTTTGTGTTTTCTCTTTTTTGCTTTTTGCAACAGTTTAGCAAGCTCTAGTTTATAGTAAAGAAGGCATAAAATAAATTGAATAGAAAAACTTTTGATATACATATATACTATTTATATACATATATGTACATACATAGTAGTTGGTATATATTTATGTTTGTTCATCGTATAAGGCATGCAGACAAAATAGTTATTATATAAAAATGTGAAGTATATATGTAGCATAAGGTATATACATATTTATGTATATAATGAGTGGAAGTAGAAATGTCCTTTTTTTATGGAAAATAGATTGTCGAAAGCTGCTGAGATTCCGCAATTGATATGAACATTGAGTTACCCATTACCAATAAATGAATATATTTGTTTCAAAAAAAAAAAAAAAAAAGAAAAGAAACACCATCATTAGCCATTAGAGTTAACTTTCTTTTGGCCATCTCAATCTCACTCGCTTTTGCCAAATTGGCACACTGGTGCCATCTATCGTTAAGCATTTCCATCCGATTTCCGATTATAGATGAAACAAAAATAATTATCTATGTGTTTTCCTCTTAATATTTTGTTTGTACATATTTAAAAAGTTTATATATGTATAACTAGCTTTGCATTTCATCCCCCAACCCCCACCACCCAATCCCTTTTCCCTAAGTTATTCAACAGATATTAAATTATACCGTTAATAATCTAAAACAAATTTGTTTAAAATAAATCCAATGAAGATTAATGCTGATAGAAAGATATTATTTCATTTTTAATTATTAATATCCTTCATTCTTTTCATTTGATTGCAAACTATATATATCCAATTCCTTATAAGATCCCAACTAGCTATATTTTATCCCGAATACTGATATTAGTTTAAGCTCGATCTATGTATCTTTATCGTTTCTAAACAGAATTTCACTTCATTATAAACTTTATCATTGAATTATTAGCATGAATATAAATAAATTGGTAATTTCTAACAATATCATTATGCAACCGCAATTGTTCGATAGAAAGTGTCTAAATAAGATACAGGATATAGTTAGTTAATCGAATACTTCTATATAGATGAGAGGATTAAGGGCATTTGGCAAAAGGTGATAAGCAAAATAAAATATAAATGTTAAACAACTACCGCATGCCTCATGCAATAAGCAATTTTTTTTTTTATCGGTGTTCCTTTTGTTGTTTTTTCTTTTAATTTAATTTCTGTTTAGTATGTAAAACAATACCAAATTAGTTACATTTTAACATTTGGCATAGCTTAGTGTACATCTGTATTAGTGTGTTAGTGGGTGTGTGTGTGTGTGTGCTGACGTTGAGCATATTTCAATCTTCATTTCAAATTTCGATTAGTTAAGTTTTTGCTTTCAGGCTGGTTATATATAGTATATATATATATATATATATATATATATATATATGTATATTTTTATGCATTATAATTTGATCAATAATTTATTTTGGTTTTTTGTCTTTGTATTGGGAGCAAAGCGCTTTATGGTTTTCTAGTATTCTCTTCCGATCAATACGTTTGATTATCAACAGTTTTTTTTTTATTTTCATTTAGTTTTTCTTTTGCTCGGCAAAAAGGCAAAAAAAAAAGGTTATGTAAAAATAGGAAAAATTTGTTAAGTTAAATAGTAACAATCGAGTTGAGAAAGCTTTTAAGCGTAATATTCATTATATATACATGTATATATATATATATATATATATATATATATATATGTATATATATACAATCGGTAGATTATATACCTATATATATATATATATATATATATGTATACATTGTATTCGTATAATAGTAGCATTGTATAGGATTTAATTTAACACTTGATTGCATGACGTTTAATTGTAATTTTTAATTTTTATTTATTAACCTTAGTTTTTTTCATTTTTTTTTTTTGGTTGTTTTTTTTTTTTTGTATGGTTTTTTGCAAAAATTCCAACTTTAAATTTTGCCCAAGCATTTCAATAAAAATGCCCATTGTCATCATTAAACAAATGCCTAATATATATATGCATATATATATATACACAAATACATATATATATATATATATATGTATATAGATTTTAAGGTATATATATATATATATATTTATGCGTTTATGTATGTGGTAAATATATATTAAAAAAAAAAAACATTTTCTATAATTTAAATTGGTGTTAATTTTGTTTACGGCATTAACATTTTTCTGGCGGCTTGTAATTGAATTTTAATCTATTCATATATATTCTATATATATGTATATATATATATAAATATATTTATATACATACATATATATATGCTAGTTATTTAGTTGGAATTTCACTTAAGTCAAATTTTCATTTAAATTTTGTTCATGGCGGCGGCTGCTGTATAGTACATGAAGTAAGTGGAAAGGGGTATTTGTGTGTGTGTGTGTGTGTGTGTATGTGTATAAATATGTATTGGTATTGGTATTATATTGATATAACCTTTTCAGTGGCTTTGTGTTATTTTTATTGTGCGTGAATTCGTTGTCTCTAGTCATTTTGTGTCTCTTCCTCCTCCACAGCGGCATATCTTGTCTCTCTTTCATTTTCGATAGACAATGACACATATATTGTAACATTTTGGGACAATCGGGAATTTCAACGCAACTATATATCTTGCGGTTAATCACCACCTAAACTTAACGCCTGGACTATACGTGGATCAGCTTTACTACCCTCACGAAACTCTTCTAGAGTTAAACGATCATCATGATTTTTATCCATCTGATCGAATATTTTATCCACACGTTTTTGTGGCGTATTCTCATCCTCTGTCTGCGGCTGTTGTCCCTGTCAAATAAATATTGTATATTAAAATAGATAAACATTTTAAACAATACATATATATTATTATATAAGATATACTTACCACCATCTGATAAATCGCATCCACTATGTTGTACATCTCCTCTCGAGTTATGTAACCATCATTGTCCACATCATAGAGACGGAAAGCCCCTAGATTAAATTATAATATATTCATTCTATATATATACATATATGATTTCTATCAAATATAATTGCTATAAAAAACAGCCATGATTTAACTCAATGGGAAATGCATGTAGAATAAAATTTCCATTTTCGAATTTAATTTTCATGAATATGGAGTTCAATTTATCCAGCAGTTGTCATTTCGTTTTTGTTTTCTTTATTTTCTTTTGGCTTCTTAACTTACAATGTAACTTTTCATCCAAATTTCCGCGAGATGTTATGGACAAGGCTCTTATGAATTCCTCAAACTCAATGGCGCCATCCTGCAGTTAGAAGATATATGTACATATATCATAACATTGTACGGCAATTAATTGAAATGTGTTCAAAAGATCAACTTACATTATTCTCATCGAATACACGAAATACCAATGAAGCAAATTTACTGGGATCTCCGTCCGGAAAGAATTGTTTATAAATTTTAATGAAGCCCTGTTGATGGTTGTTGAATTTGCATCGGATTTAAGTTTTGGATTTGGTTAGGTGTCGGTGTATTAACGCAGCAGGGACCATGTGTGGAGATAAACAATGAAAGGGACAGAGAGAGCGAGAGAGAGAGAGAGAGAGGGAGAGAAAAAGAGAAAGTGGAAGAGAATATATACAGACACACGCACACACACATAAAAAAGCATTACATATGGAGAACAAACAGCAAACAAAATGGCACAAAAACAAAAACAAAATACATATATAGAAACGAAGGAAATACCAGAGATTTTTGCTTTTTGGTTTCTTTTTTCATTTTTTTTTTTATTATTCTTAAGTGAAACAAACGAGCGGCAGCAACAAAAAGAAAGTTGTAAAAATTTATGAAGTACAGTTGTGTACAGCTTAAAAGTATGCTATAAATTCCAAATAAAACTCACTAAAGAAACGTAAAGCAAAAAAAAAAAAGAACCGAAACCACAATTCTCGTGGCCAAAGGGAGGGGGAGAGTTTAAGAACAAAAAACCACAAAAAAAAAACAAAAACAAATGTGAAAATAAAAATAGGAATGCAAGTATAAAAAATATGTATATATACATATATATATAATACATATGTGTACCAATGTTTGGACAAACTATTCATATTTTTTTTCATTTTTTTCTGTGGTTAGGTACATGAATTGTGAAGGTTTTGGTATGTTTGTTTTTTGGTTTGCCATTTACTTTTTTAATAGGATTTTGGGTACTTACTTGTTCAGTCAGCAAGCCATTTGGACAGTCTTTGAGAAAACCTTTGTGCCTAGTTTTTTTTTCATATTTTTTTTTTGTTATTTGATATCATTATATATGATTATATATACATATATATTGTTTTTTTTTTTTTTTTTGTTTCGATTGTTGTTGATGTTGATGTCAGAGTCAAAGTTGAAAACAGTTGAAACAGTAGTTCAAAGTTCACAGAGAGAGACAGTGACAGAGTGACAAGTGAAAACCAGCAAAAGGCGAGCGAGAGAAGGAAGAAAAGAAAAAACAAAAGAACGATAGATTAGCCAGTTAAAGTTAACCAGAAATAAAGACCAAAAAGAAAAATGAGGAAAATTATAAATGGAAAAAAAAGAAATACAAATTAAATTCAAAAACAAATTAAAATACATATATAATACATATATAATTTATAATAGAGTTGACTTAAAAAACAGGAGTATAACTTCGATGAATTGTACTTAACCTTTGCTCTTAAATTACAAAAATTAATTATAATTATGGTATAGTTTAAGGTAAGGAATTATTATTATAGCAAAGAATTAGATTTAAATTATAATAATCTATACAGTTAACTTTTTTTTACCATATTTTTATTCATCTTGCTTACTTTAGTGGCATAATGCCAGATCTCTGAACAAGACACGAATAATAAGCTCTTTTTTCTTTAGAAAAATAAGGTTAAAATTATATTCAAATATCGAATTAGGATATATATATCGAGAAATTGATAAAGAAATTTCGTATACCGAATAAAAAGGCAGTAAATCTAGATCTATATTTCATAGTAGCTTTTCTTGTTTTCTTTTTTTTTGTTTATTTTAATTGGAATATATACCCATAAATTGGATGACTTTGCATAATTGTTTTGTTAGTGTAAATTTAAAGAAAAAATAATAATAACATCATGTATATATATATGCATATATATATATATATATATATACATATAAATACGTACTATATATATATAATTTTATGTAAGGAAAAAAATGTACATAGAAAATTCGGCATTCATTCATATTCATTTGCACCATTTATCATATATTTTAATTTAAATTCAAGTAAGGGAAATTGGACACACGCACACACACACACACACATATACCGAAAGAAAGACAGATAGGGAGATATACATACATACATATATGTATATGTAAATATACATAAATTTGAATATACAAAGTTGATTGAAAGAGCACAAAATAAAATAAAAAAAATATGTATAAAAACCGATATTTATTTAAATTTCCATGCTTACCATTGACGAATCTCCTTTTCAGTGACTGTAATGAAAAAATAAAAGAATACAAATTAATCGAACAGATTTAAATAATACCAAAAGACAAAAATAAAAATAATCATTGAAATACATTTTGTTTTTATTATTGGTTAAAAATTATTTGCCTCATATTTTTTTTTTTCAATTATTTAATGGTATTCATTTAATATTTATTTATTGACCAAACATCTCTGATACTTGAAATTTTGTTGTCCCCATAGTTAACTATCATCTATTGCAATCCCCTGATAGTCCTTGACTAAAATCCCCACGAGCGCTATTATTATGATCATTATCTGTTTGTGGAAAATTTCATCGTAACATTTCCATTTTCAGTCATTGAAAGCTAAGCACAAAATGTTACTTATTTCCCTTTCTCTCCTTCTCTCCTTCTCTCTCTCCCTCTCTCTCTTTTACACACAAACAGAAGCATATTCTTATATCAGTGTAAGTTATGGCAGCTTAGCTTTGGCTTAAGTTCCCAGTCCAAAGATTGATGATGTTCTCCTCACGAAGAGGCTTTTGGAACAGCCTGAACGGCGGCCAATAGAATAATACAACGTATGAGTAATATGCAATGGAATATGTATGAGTATACGAATAGAGACATAGAGGGGTGAAGAAGTTGAATTGAACTGTAGTCAAGTGCATAAAGTGCACATCATTTAATAAATCATTTAATTAATTACCAGGTACCTGGTACCTGCATGGGCAATGACACAGTCAAAGGATTCGCTGACTGCTGCCAACGTATAGGAAAATATACTTATACATATAATTATAGTATACTTTAAGGCGCGTGCATAGCATGCAATTTTTTCAGCAAGCATATTAGGCAAGGAAAATGGGCGTGCCACTGGCCATATTTGTGTGTCTATGTCACTTTTCCAAATGCAAGCCAGCGAAAAAAAAGAAGGAGAAAGAGAAATGTGAAATGGAAAGAAAAAGGAACAAAAAAGATGATGATAAAGTAGCTCACATCTGCAAGGATATTTCATTTAAATTTTTGTTACTTTATATATACCATATAAGTAACGAATAACGAATGTCATATAATTTTAGTTGAATATTAGGTTGATTTCATTTGAGAGAAATGAAGTAAAACTTATATGTTTATAATGTCAAGTGCGTGTGTGATGGGGTCACCAAGTGCAGATATCTGGTTTTTAGTACTAAAACAGGCCAAATGCAGCCCAGTCAGCTTGAAATTGAAAAGTCTATCTATCTCTTTCTATCGTTATATAGGTAGATATGTATATGTATGTATGCTGCTATCTTTTTAGTCACCATCCATCCCCAATATCCTGTACACTCACTTGCTCTAACAAGTTTGATGGCATCAACAAAAAATTATATACATACATACATACATATATACATATACATATACATATATATATATATGTATATATACATGGCAAAAAAGAACCACAACCACAGAGGAGCAGCCTTCACATCCATGGTAAAGGCGCCGCATCAGTCCCTCAACGCCTTTTAAAAGTCTACGCACGCCAAAAAGCGGCGAGAAACGACTTTTACTGCGGCTACATGAATAATACATGTGTAACATCTCCCCCCCCTTGTCACTCACCCCACCCCATTCTTCTTCTTCATAGCATTCTCTCTTTTCCTCTTTTCTTTCACAGCGTGTATGTGTGTGAGTGTGTGTGTGTGTATGTGTGTGCATAGCCGGCAGCCGTAAAGCAAATTAGTTCATAGCCTGGCCACATTGAGGGCGCTACTTAAAGGCCACTGCTCCAAAAAAAAAAAAAAAAAAAAAAAAATTATTTCGATTTAAATGTTTATTTGCATTTCTTCTTCCTGTTCTCCTCTTATTTTTTTTGTTGTTGTTGTTGCTGTTGTCGTTTTTTTTTCTTTTTGCCGGCAGCGTTTACTTAAGCGTTTTTTTTCTCTCCTCTCTCTTTTTTTCGGTTAGACCTCAACTTTGCCTTTTTTTTATTTATTTAATTTAATTTTAAACTGATTTAATTTCAACTTTTTACCAACACGACAAGGTCCTTGCAGCTGGGTGTGGCCACATGCTAATTAATGAACGCCAGGGGAAGGTCCCTAAATGAAAAAAAAAAAAAAATAGAAGAAAGAAACAACTCGGAAACGAGTTGCATGCGGGCGTAGTATGTGCGTGTGTGTGTGCGTGTGTGTGTGTGCGTGTGTGTGAGCAACTTGTGTTGTCCTTGTATTCGGGTTTTTGGTTTAGTTTTGGTTAACTTATCAAGGTTTTGGTTTTAAGCTCAACTAACGCATCGTTCGAAAATTATGAAAACCAAACTTCAATAAAAAAAAAAAACAACAATTTTTGTTGGCAACACTTTTTGAATTGTTAATGACCTTGATTCTGTTATTATTTATATCTAAATCTATACAAAATTTAGCATAGAATCAAAAAAAAAAATATAAAATGATAGATATCACTTGAATATCTTTATTATAACTATCTTAATAAATGGCCAACTAATCCAATGTAATCCAAGCTGATTACAATTTTTCTTAAACAATTTTTATACCCTTGCAGAGGGTATATCAATTTTGGTCAAAATTTTGTAACGCACAGAAGGCACGGAGATAAAGTATATATATTCTTGATCAGCATGAAGAGACGGGTCGATCTAGCACTTTCGTCTGGATCAACAGCTTTTCCTTCGAGACCATAACAGCTACAGAGCTGAAATTTTCAACATAGGCTCCAGACATTGTATATCTCAGAATCATTCCGATTGGACGACTATATCACGTAGCTCCCATTGGAACGATCGGTCATAAATAACTCTGTTGTTTTTCAACCGAATGCCACGAAATTTGATATTTATAAGTTAAATATGCTTCTTGATACTTCAACCAAGTTTGATCTGAATCGGACGACGATATCATATAGCTCCCATAGGAACGATCGGTCATGAATAAGCTTTATCCTCAATAACTCTGTTGTTTTTCAACCGAATGCCACGAAATTTGATATTTGTGAGTTTAATATACTTCTTAATACTTCAATCAAGTTTTATCAGAATAGGTTGACTATATCATATAACTGCTATAGAAACAATCGGTACAAAAAAAAAGATTGTATAAAAAATTTGTTTTTTCTCAAGCTCTAAATTTTGAATTTGTAAATTTGGCATGTATAATTTACAGTAATGCTTCTGGTGAATTGTATAAAGAAAATCTGCAAGGGTATACGAACGTCGGCACGACCGAAGTTAGTCTATCCTTCTAATTTTTTTTTAAATTTTCATGTATTTTTATACTAAAAATTCTAGCAATAATATTAATGTTTAACTAACTGCGATCAGTTAAAATTTAACTAACTTAATCTTGAATCTGACTGCAACAAAGGGAAGAAAGAAGAAACTAAAACTTCAAAAGACTCAAAAATTTAGTAAATTTTTGATAGATTTTAAGAAACTATATCTTTATTGCCTTCTTAGATTCGCATCTTTTAACTGGCATAAAACTCTGATTAACTAATTTTTGCAACAGTTTTTTCCTAATTTATTTGTCAATATAAAAAAAAAATCTAGTTAAATTTTCTATTCAAGTTTTGAAATTTTATTACTTTATTATCAAAACTTATAAAACCTTCTAAAATCGGTTAAAATAAAAAATCTACTCAAAATTCTCCCCTAACATTCATACAAAGATCGACGAAAAAATGGAATGTCTTATAATCTAATGGCTTAAATTAGCATTTCGATATCAAAGAACAGTCCTTAAGAGACTAAATTACCGTTAGATAACTTACAAGGTTATACAAACTTTGGCATTCTTGCTTTATTTCAATTAGTTTTCAAAATGTATATGTAACTCGATATAATTCGAATTTATTTAAACATTTGATTTGTAGAGAGTATACTATAAGCTATACTATATGTATATAGTATAATTATTTTAGTCACAGTAAACATTAAATGATGCAACTAACTGGTTTATAGAATAACAATGATAAGAGGTCGCGGTCTACAGATAGATAATATCAAAATTATAAGTCTTTTGTCATAGCCCTTTTAATCCATGGCATGGCATAAAACACTCACACTGATCATATCTAAAATTAGTTTCCACACACACACACACACACACACACACACTCACACACAAAGGAGGCGCCAGGCAAATGACACGGACATGAACATGAACATAGACATGGATACGGACACTGACACGGACATGGACATGGGCATGGACACGAAAAAGAGGTTGTAAACTAATGTAGCCAAGTTGGAATAGTCAAGGGTTTAGATAACTGGCGCATGCAATTTGTTATCTTTCTCAGTTTCAATTTGTGATTTGTCACTTATTTAAAATGTGGTTAACTTTTTGTAGTTTTTCAGTTGAAATTGTGGCACATAGAGATATTCTAATTTTGACATCAATTGGCAATTTGCTAACTATTTATATATATATATATATATAGCTTTCTTTTGATATTCTATTTCGGATGTCCTCTATCCTGACATTCTATTATACCATCATTATCAATTTGTCTGTTTAAATATGACAGAATATCCTTAGAGAGTTGACAAACTAACCGACTGTTTGACTGACTAACTGAATCTCTGTCTGTCTGTCTAACTGACAGAGCAAAGGGACTGAATGACTCAATGAATGGAATGCTTGGACCAAAATAGCGAATCCTCTCCAGCAGCATATTGTCCTCCAATGCCATTAGCAAATTATTTACAATATGTGCAATGTTCGTTTGTTCGACTTTGACATTGACAGCCAGCCAATGCAGTTTTGCACAGTGGTACAAAAGCAAAAAAAAAAAAAACAAAAAAGAAAACGAACACAAAAAAACAGTTTACCAATCCAAAGAGAAAACTTTTTCAACCTTTAATAAAAAGAAATCTTAAATTCGCAAAAATAAGAAAAGACTAGAATTAATTCTTGAATAATTTTTCACTCCAGATTTAACTCAGCATATATAAGTATATATATATATATGTATATATGATATATAATGGATTTGTTTTTAGAATCGAGAAATCTCATAGGTATTATTGACTTCGTATCAATTTAAGAAATATCTAATATACTTATAAGTATAACAACTAAAGAGTTTCATTTAAACGTTCGATCATATAACTAAAGAACAGACTAACAGATATCTGATTGATGCTGATAAGGAATGTATATATATATATCAAATCTGTTAAGCTAAAAGTACTTAAGTAGCAAGAGCTTATTATGGCAATTATTTTGCTGTGTTTGGAAATTGCTTTTCAAGGCATTTACTATAATTTTGTTCCACAGTTTGCTTACAATTAACCTCACTATTATTGTTGTTGGATTGTTGTTGGCTTGTTGCTTTTGTACACATTTGATTTCCACTAGCCAAATGCCAAACAAAATGTCAGGACAAGCCAAGCTAAGTGCCCACGCACACATTGGCTAGAACAAGAATAAAAGAGGACCAAGATGAAACAGACGACAACAGAGACGAACAATATGAGAGAAGAGAAAAAAAAGGGGGATGATTGGATAACGGAGTGGAGGGAGAGTGGAGGCAGCAGGAAATGGTAGTAACGAAGTAGAGTAAGAATGGCAGCAGCAGCAACACACACACAACAAGTGCAATAATATTTTCAACATTGAAGTGAATTTTGAGTGCCAGAAACTGACTGCATACCAATGCGTTGTGCGAAATGAACTGAATCCCCAAAGAACAGGCAAGCCAATTCCTTATATAATCCCATCTCCTGCTTCTGCTCTTGGTTCTGCAGCTGCTCCGGCTTCTGTTTCTACCCCTGCCATGCACCAACAATGGAACCAGGCAACTAACCTCATGCACCAGCAACAGCAGTACCACCACCACCACCACCACCACCACCACCACCCACTCAATCACCATTTGTCTATGTGTTTGCATAGCGAAATGAATGTGGTTCAAAATGCCATTGCAATATGACATTGCGACAGCAAATAGAGTACACTAAAGATTGGATAGCTTGGTATGGGTATTGGGATGGTTTTTTTTTTTTTTTGGATACCTATTGTCTAGGGGGGTAACATGTAAAAGGGGTGCTCTGTCTGCATTTTAGTTTTATAAGCGATTTACTCCACCGCCACCCGTTTTCATGAATGTTTGTCGAAGCGTAAAATAAACAGAAATTGACATGAAAGCCATGGCATATGAGCATGGAGCGAAGCATTGCTGGAGGATGGATGTTTGGGGGAGGGGGGGGGGGGGGGGCAGTCATAATGCTAGATGTGAAGGGTCGCTAAAAGTAATCAAATGTTGCACACATTTCAACATGTTAGTTTTACCCTCCCCATCTAATGCATACAAAAAATAAGAATAGATATATGTATATATATATATATATATATATATGCATATATACATATAAATAAAACGTGACAGCTTCTAGTTTATATATATATGGATATATATTTATATATCAAATTAGTATAAATAACTACAAATTAGGACATAATGTCATAATGTTTACTATCTAAAAACTGCCTTGTGTATTCGATTAAGTTAGTACTATATCTATTAATGATAATGAAAGTGAATTCATGTAAAGTAGCATATTCCCTTTATATATTTATAATGTTTACAAATTAGCATAATTAAAACAGAAAAATACTAAATCACTACTAAAATCATGCGAACCAAATGTTTTTTTATAATAAAATTCTTCAATATTTTTTTTTTGTTTATTTCTATTTATTTTTTTTTTTTTTTTTTTTGCTTGAAGATTTTCATTTTACTCAAATTGGCAAAGTTTTATCCACTATTCCATATTTTCATAATAAACTATAATAACTTCCATTAGATGCTGGAAACTTTCTTGCCACTTATTCAGACGAACATTTTGAGCCAACATTAAAGAGAAATTGCAATAACCATAGTCTACTTATGGGGGTCGGGTTATATGAAGAGAATCTGCTGCCGCCTTATTTCAGGCAATAAACAATAAAACAAAACTCGCCCAGCTTAAACTGCAATCGAAACGCAATGAGGCAAGAGTTGGATGGGTGGATGGGTGGATGGGTGGATGGTTGTTGAATGTTGGGCCCCTCAAAAGCTTTGTGGGGCAATGGAGCAATGTGGTGGTGCTGGTGGTGGTTCTGCTAGTGGTATGGTAGTGCGTTACCAATGCTGCTAAAGGCAAAAAACTTTTTCCCATGTTCAACTATTAGAAAATATAAAATTGTATGACCCACAATCTAAACGAAATACTCCCCAAAGCGGTCTAAGAAATTGACATAAAAAATAACCTTATTGCTGGCCATGTGGTAAGCACCAAACAAGCAAATAAATAGAAAAAAAAATAACCAAAACACATCACACACACACACACACACACACACACACACACACACACACACACACATAGAAAAGTACACATAGAAATAAAGGGTTCAACAAATTCGGGATTCAAGTACAAAAAATGACAATGTCTAGCCAAAACAAAAAATAAAACAAAAATGAAGAATTAGATATAAAAAAATTCAAATCTTATGTAAAGTTCGTTTACTTGATTGCGGACTAGGACTTATATTAAGATCTTAGGGCTGTTATCGGACTTCTATATAATAATGACACTCTTGGCTTATTCTCATGCTCTTGTAGGACATAATTATGGGTAAATAACTTAATAAATTTGTTAATTGAAGATTGGTTATACTTAAAAAGATTTAAATCCGATTTCATTGAAATTGTTCGACTATATCATTTAGCTCACTTTTAAGGATCAAAGAATCGAAAAAAAACTTAAAATATATCAACAACTTTCTGGTTAGGTTAACTATTGAATCAATATATCTATTTAACTAATTCGGTTGTTAAGCCTTTAAATTTCTTAATTGATATTCAATTAAATCGTTAAACTATATTATATAGAAATCATGCAGATTTCTATAGTATCCCAAATCCAATTACTCTATTATTAAGTTTATTTACTTTGCTTGTAGTTTTGATTCTATAATAAAAAAAATACTGCTATGTTCAATTATCCTCGAGTCCTGTAAATTTTTGTCTATCAATTTTCTTTATTCAGTTGAAATGAAAGTTATCAATGTCGATTTCAAAGGACACTGCAGTCATACAAAGGAAGCAAATTTAAGGACTGTTTATTTATTTACCTTTAGCTTTGAAAGTAATTGGAATTCAGAAAACATTTATTATGTGTAAAAAGCCTTTGTTTCATAAATAAACAAATTATAACAAAAGTTTTTGCAAAAAGTTAACAAATAAATCAATGGCATTTGAAAAGCATTTGGCTAACATTTCTAGGGAAATAAAAGGAAAAGGCCATAACCCTTACCAGCAATTTGTGATCTCTTCACGCACTTTGCAGTTACATTTAATTTATTTCATTGTTTTTTTTTGTTGTTGTTGTTGTTGTTGTTTTTTCTTTTTTCTGTGTGGCACTGCGGCACGTTCGTCGTGTGCCAAAATAGCTTTCAAGTGTATAACAATAAGTCCTACATAGTAATTTATTGTTGAGCATTATGGGCTCCATGTGGATGAGAGTTCAAGGCTCACTTAGATGATATATATATATATATTATATATATTATGGATAAGTACTTACAATATGTGTCCGTTGTGAGACGATCAATGGTGTCCTGCTTCAATTTAGAGTTCTTCTTCCCCATTGTCCTGAATGATACTGTGGCAACTGTGCTACTTTCAGGTAGTGTATATAGCTATAGTTAAGTCAAAGGTTAAGGCAAGATTAACCAAGTATGATGACTCTTTGTGTGGATATATGTGGCTGGGAGCGTGTCTTATCCCGATTTGCCTCCAATTCGATCTGTGAATAAAAAACAAGTGGCCCCCAAAAAACAAAAAAAAAAATAAAAGAAAAAAAAAAAAGAAAAGAGATTATAAGATTGTCATCATAATAGCGAAGGAAGAGAAATAAAGGGAGCGAGTATGGTCCAATGGTTCGTTCCATTGCCATGGTATCCATTCATCATACAAACAAGCAACTACCTGCCATGGTCAAAGAGAGCTGTGCTGCCCCCGGGGGCATATACTCTTGATAAATAGGGAAAAGGTACTTTGATATTTAAGCACGACGTCAACGCTGCTTTTTGTGTGGGTGCAACCAAAAGCGGCACAGAAAAAAAAAAAGAAAGAAAAACCAGAAGAAGAGGAAGAATGAAAAGGAAAAAAAGAATACCGAAAAACAAACATGATGGCGGCAGAGAACAAGAAGAACCGCAACGGTTCGAGAAGGTGGAAAAGGCGACGCCTTGGTCGGATGTTGAATAAAAATATATATCAGGCATTTTACCTTGTCTATCAGTCAGCCCGTGTTGCCAAGGCTTTTTACTTATTCAACATAAGCCATATGAGACATATATACAAACATACTGTACATATACATATATATATATATGTATATATGTTTCTGTATATATATATATCTATGCTATGAATTAATAATGCAATGAAATGATATAAAGGACACCCAAAAAAAAATTAACACATTTAAATTGTTATCGAGTCGAGGGAATGAGAAATTGAAATAAAAAAAAAAAAAAGAAATCAGTCCCGATTCGATTTTAATGTCTCCATACTTAACAGGTGTGCCAAAAAGGTGTAGGCCTTTATTAACAATTGACTGACTTAATGCTTATGAAATCATATTAAGTTACTTTGAGAGTATATCAGTTAATAGCAATTTAAGGAGGAAATGAAGCTAGCCAAAAAGGAAATTTATTATTTTTACACAGTGAAAAAAGATAAGTTCATTCTTTAGAGCACTTCGTTATGTAGTTAGAAAAACTTCCCTAGTTCACCCACTCTTTTCGCTAGCTATAATTCTCAACCAGTTTAAGCGGTAAGCAAGTGTTATGACAGTGAAATTCTAAAATAAACTAACAACTAGACAATCTGCTAAGAAACGAGTCATTAAAGAATACATATATTCCTTTCGTTTTATACAAATAAATACACTCTCCAAATTAGACTGAAACATTATCGGAAAAAAGAATAATTTACATTTGTTTTTTTTTCATTGGACTCAGGGCAAAGGCAATAATTTTCCATAAAACATAAAATGCATATATATGGTTTTGTTATTTAAAAAAAAATGTTTTCCTCAATCCATAATTAAGCAATAAAATAAATATTGCAATAAAATTTCCACTTTCACATTTTGTTTTGTGTTTTATTTCTTCCAGTGTATTTCCGCCTCTAGCTACGAAGTTTGAAACTTGGTTGTAGAATTCCTTTCCACTTTTTGTTTTCATTACCTTTGCGGCTGCTGAATTGACGACAAGCGACAATTTCTACAAGTTTTTCCAACCTCTTTCCATCCCCCCATCCCCCTCTCATCCATCATTCACTCTCGCTCACTCTTTCCTGTTCTCTTTGTCTCTGTAGAGTTACGTAATTAAAATTTTAATAATTTCCTAGACAAGTTTTCACAGTATTACGGGGGGGAGGATGGTGGTAGGGGTAGGAGAGGGGTGAAAAAAGGAAACTTTTTTAATTCGTTGTTGCCACTTGACAAGCAAATTGCGCAAGACTTTAATTGACTTTGATTTTGGCAAAGATGAAAAAAGGTGAATCCTCAAAGAGCGTCATTCATTTTATAAATATAAAAATCTCTCTCTCTCTCTTTCTCTCTATCTCTCTCTATATATATATATATATATATTATATGGCTAACAAGGTATTTACGGTTACTCATGCGTGGCATTAAAATGCAATAATCATAATTTATGGTATCCAAGTCATAATTAAGAAATTGAGACTGTGAGTAAGAGTGAGAGTGAAAGTGAAAGAGAGAAATAAGAAGAATCATAAATAATATTTATGCGAATGACAAATTAGAGAGAAAAACAACAACAAAAGTAAAGAACCGCAACTTTCATAACGCAATCGTAAAAGATGGGACCACCCACAGTGTGTGTGTGTGTGTGGTGTGTATGTGTGTTGATGCTATACCATCTTTTGGCATTTCATTTCGGTGTTTCGCTGCTTTTACGAGTTGCGGACAAATTTTGATGGCCATGAAACAAGAAATGGCCCAGCCAATGGGCAACTTTTGATGAAATTTCCACAACAATTCGTCGCGCTGCTGTCAACGTGTTAGACCACCAGGATGACTACAACAATGACGACAAGGACTACAACGGCAACGACAACGATGACAATGACGGACGAGGACGATGACAGCAACAGCAGCAGTGACAATAATTCTCCAAGGATGAACAACTGAACAGGATGAGGAAAAGGAAAAGAAATGGCCTAGGATATGGAGGGGGATATGCAGGGGGGATATACAGAAAAGATGACAGAGTCAAATTAAACCGAATTTCCATTTCAAGAAATTGTACTTTGAATTTCATCTGAAGATTCAAGTCAACACCATTTTCAAGTCACGTTTTTAACTCCACTTGTTTTCAACTCCTACAATAAGTATATACAAAAGATATACATATGTATGTATATACATATATATAAATGGATTTGATCTTTAATTTAAGCATTGAATATGCGCCACGCCCATTTGCTATAGAAAGTAAGTTGAGCTCAAAGAATATGAGGACAAATGATGCGGAAGCCAGACATGTCCGATACGGGGGAAAAAAAAAAAAATGGACATTCAAGATGGACAGATGGAATGAAGGCAGTTCATGCTGCCGCTGTCGACTCTGATGCAATTGCTAACGAGCTGTCCTGTTCATGTTTCTATCTCCTTCCACATCTTTCAAGCACCTAAGCTACCATACTTTCTCTTCCCCTTTCTATCTCTCTCTCTCGCTCGCTCTGTACATTCTTCGTCTATAGTCTCTGGTCTTTGGTCTTTATGTCCACCATGTCTGTATGTCGGAAGTTGTTTGTGCCAAAGGCTCAGGGCTGTGTCCGTATCCGTGTTTGTGTCCCGCTTTCCGTAACCCGTAACCCATCGACCGTGTTCCGTGTCTGTGTCTGTCAGTGTCGGAAATTGAAAGGAAAGAAAATTGAGCATACTTTAAGGCGCCCGCCAGGCACCAATTGCAAATATTTTAGCAGGTAAAGCAAATGTGCAAAATGTTATAACAAAACGAAACCAAAAACAAAAACCCAATAAAGAATATAAAAAAAAAAAAAAGGTAAAAGACAACCACAAAACAAAGTGCAAAAAATTATATAATATTGCCAACAACGTTGCCATTTAATTGAATAATTGCCAAACGACTTGTAAACAAGTTTTACTTTCAAATGAAATTGGCCAAAGAGATGAAGAAAGAGAGAGAGGGAGAGAGAAGAACATTTGTCTTAACTTAACGAGCTCTAATGCTAATTTCTTGGCTACTCCTCCCTAGATGTGTCAGGGCGTCAGTATATATCTAAAGGAAACCCGGCAGAGGAGGAAGGAGGATTCGTATAAATATTTGGCACTTTCACTAATGTCTTATGATAAGTTATGCCTCTGTAACAAACTAAACAAAACTGAAGTTTGTACTAATTCGACTTAGGAATACCCTGCAACAAGAAGAAGGCAAAGTCTGTTACTTAGATTTTAGAAATTGTAATGGAAACTAAAAACCATTTTATATAAAAGGATATATTAAAAAGAATATATATATATATATATATATATATATATATATATATATATATTCAGTGTCTCTTGCGTAAATTAGCACGTTAACTTTTATAATTTATTTATGGTAAAATTCTTGTTCAAATATATGAGTTCCACACACTGGATATATGTTCTATATACAAATTATCTATAGCTTATATCATCTGATTTATGTAACCTAATCTAACTATAGGGTATATATAGAACTGAAGCGTAAAGGAAACTTTATTAAACTTGGCCTAATTAAATCAATCGCGATAAATTCCAATAGATTGACTTATCCGAAATGTATTAATAAGTGTCTGTGGCATTTATATATTTATTAATAAATTTAAATAAATATCTTTCTAGACTTGATATCAGAGTCTTTGAATTTAACTTCAGATCTATTTAGAACTAGCATATATATATATATGAAACTTATTTATATAAATACCCTCCTCTAAACACATTTTATGCATTATATGTTATATATAAGTACCGAATAAATGGAATAACAACTAAAAGACACAAAATTGTACTTTTGATTGATTTTAAGCATTCAATTTTAATTAATTAGTATTTGATAGATATAACTATTTCATTCTGTTTACCTTAATAACTCATTTAAATATTTTAATTGGATTTGTTTTACATTTGGTGACTTCAGCTCATAACTTAAATTGTTTCGAATTGTTTATGCAACTGCATCTTCAGTTTTTCATCTGGAGAGACACGTTGCAGTTTATTTCTCCCTTTTTTTAATGGAATTTTTAAGCAAACAATTATTTACGCCATTTCTGTTGCACAAACAGGACCACACTTCATGCCTCTAGCTTTCAGCTTTTATGTGTTTGGGCGTCTCGCCAAAGTTACCCAAAAGAAAACAAAAAAGTACCAAACAAAAAACAAAAAAAAAAACGAAGAATCTTTAAGTTAGTCTATAAAGAACTTTGTATACCCTATTATCTATATATCTTTTAAAGGAAATTTTGTAACTAAACTTATATGTCATGACCCGACTGAGGGAAGATTCATAAAGCCATCGATATATATATTATTGATATTGCATAGTTCCACAGATTTTTCTTTTGATAAAAGCATTTATCTTTATATATATATTCCGCGAACTGGAGACGACCATTTTCCAACCGGATCGTATAAGCCTCTCCTTCGGAAAATTTAAAAAAAAAAAAACAAAAAGAAAAAGTAAAGTGAACTTATGGCAACTTTTCAACATTTGGCAAAAATGGAATTGTCGGACTTGCGTCTTGTTGCAAGTTTCCTTTGCGCCTTTGATTGCCCGTCCGTTCAGCTTTTTATTAAGTTTTCGTTTCTCGTTTTGCAAATTGCCAGCAAAAAAAGAAAAAAATTGAAAAAGAGACGAAATTTCGCAAAAACATACACGAAATTTTGGTAATGCGATTCATATATATATATATATATAAATATATATATATATATATATATGAATAGACATATATATTTGTTAGCCACATCAAAGTTTCTTCTTGGCCAAGTTCATTGAATGTGATTGCTAGAAAGTTGATTTCTATGTTTCTGTCTCTCACTATATCTATCTATCTCTCTCTCTCTCTCTCTCTCTCTTTCTCCATTTCTTTCTGTGAGTGCTTTTTCTTTTGGATTGATTCATAACATTCAAACTTTCAGTTTTTTTTTAAATTTTTGAATAAATGAGAAGTTAATTGGTTGTAGAGCTCGATTAAAATCTAAGTAATATATATATATTTATTTGAATTATTTTCGAATTATTAAAAAAATGTTAATCTAAAATCTAAGATAGTATATATACATATTTAAAATCTAGCTAATCCTTATTTTTCTGCAACTACTACGAATCTGATAAAAATCTTTGTATCTAATTAAAAATCGGTTATTGAACGAATTATATAAAAAACTCATTTGCATGTTTTCATTTTAGTGAATATTTAAAAGTGATTTTGACAATAAGCAAACTTAATAATTATATATATTTTATAGAGTATTGAAAGTGACTTTCGGTTAGTAGTTTTAGTTACAATTATTCATGTATTTTCGTACATTGTCTAGAGATAATCGCAATGCTCAATAATCATATTTAATTGCAATTATTGGATTAAATTGTCTACTTTTTATTCATTTTATCTCTTATGGGAATATTGTTGTTGTAATGTTGTTATCTTTACTAATCTTTAATTACTTTAAAAACTTAAATGTCTTTATTTTCCACCTCCCTCAAGGCTTTAGCTCTTATTTAACTAAAGGTTTTAGCATCATTTTTATGTCGCAATTTAACCAGGTAAAATGAATATAGCCCCTTCACCTCCTCCTCCTCCCCCCTCCCCACACCACCCCAAAAAACAATGTCAATTTTCATTACAAAACTCATTTTTATTCATTCAACAAACGTTAAGGTCCCTAGCCACCCCCCTTCACACCACCTTACCCCTCAATTATTGAAACAGTAGAAAGATGGAAAAAAAAAAAAGAAAACACAAAAATGTTTATTTTCCTAAAGCAACACCATATCCTTGTAACCATTATTTACCATAGATAAGTTAGCAGCATCAACCCCCTCATTCTACCTACCGCTACCTTCTCCTACAATCTGATATGCTCTCGGCTCATTCCAGAAATCATCCCAAAATCATATATGTATATAGTTAAGCACCCAAAAAGTT
The DNA here is from genome assembly GCA_018150375.1 of Drosophila sturtevanti. Classification (NCBI taxonomy): domain Eukaryota; kingdom Metazoa; phylum Arthropoda; class Insecta; order Diptera; family Drosophilidae; genus Drosophila; species Drosophila sturtevanti. Next base: position 1,646,122 of record JAECWJ010000378.1, read on the forward strand.
TTAGCCCCAAACTCATATGTCTGGCTATTAACTTTTTTCTCTAACAACAGCCAGAGAAAGAAATGGAAACGGAGAGAGACAGACAGAGAGAGAGAGAGAGAGAGATGAGAACAGGTGAGGTGAAGTCCGTGCGAGGGTAGGCAAAATAGTTATAGGTGTGGGTAGCGTCTGTAAATTATGCAAATTACTGCCAGGCAAAAGGAGAGCTAGAAATTAGTAATAAAAGTTACTTTTGGTCCAAACACGAACACACACTCTCCTACACGTACACCTACACCTACACCTACACCTAACACACACACACACACACATACATATATATACAAAGTCTCACACGTGAGTAGAAATTTACATAACCTCTTTCATTTCTTTTACTTCTTTGCCACCATACACCCCCCCACCCCCCCACATTACACCTATACTTCCTCACACTGTCTGTCTGTTTCTCCTTTACTCTTTCTCTTGCTAGCTCACTTACTCGCACACACGCTCTATCTTGCGGCCTCTCATGGTTTTTTTTTTCGTTTTTTTTTTCTTTTGATTTGATTATTTTGAGAAAACACCAACAACATGAAATTCGCTGACGTCTGCGGCGACTGATGGGATGAGACGCAACAGAGATGAGAACGAAGTTAGCTAAAAGCAGAGAGCGAATACATAGAAGAAGAAGAGCAACACTAGCAGCAGCAACAGCAGCAGCAGCAAAAAAATTGAATATTTTATCAAGAGTTACCCTTTTATGTCCTGCCTGGGCAGTCTATAAGTTTCAGCATCCCTCCCTCCCCCCACCACCACCAATATACCACCTCCTATCCGACCAAAACCAAAACTCAAACCGTAACACACACACACATACACACAGAAATCTAACCCCCTCTTACCTACAATAACATGACTTTACTTCTTCTTTCCTCTCATCCATCGTCTTTCATCTGTAGATTTTGACTAAGTAAGTCGTTAAGTTGTCAGACTTGACTCTAGTTTTTCTATATATGTACATACATATATGCATGCATATACATATATAAATGTATATATGTATTGAGAGAGAATGTGTGTGTGTGTGTGTGTGTGATTGTGTGTTTATCTACATGGCTTTGTGTATGTTTGTGGACAAGGTGTATGACTTTATCAATAAAGCGGCATTTCTTGACTCTTGACTTTCACTTTTTATCAGATTCAAATTCGAATTCAATTTTTGCATCAAGCAACAAAAAAAAAAGAAAAACAAAACAAAAAGGATAAAAGGTAACAGACATAAAAATACCAAAAAAAAATCTGCAAAAATTGTGTTTGTTTTTTCTTTTTTTTTTATTTTTGGCTTACATTGTCTTGATGTTTGTTTTTTTTTTTTTTTAAATTGTTGCACTTTACGAAATTCTTTGCAAAATGCTTTTTATTTTATCCATTTCCATTTAGCCTGTTTTGCTACTCTTTTACTTTTAAATTAGTTTGTTGTTTTGTTTTGATTGTAATTTCTTGATTGAAATCTTTTTGATAGGTTGGAAAAAGAAACAAAAAAAAAAATATACACTCGACTGGCTGTCGGTCGGTTTTCTGTGTGGGGCAACAAAATATGTCTGTTCCGTACGTGGCACGGTCTGAAAATCAACTGAAAAGCTTCATCTAGCAATCAACAGTAGGTCGAATGTCCTTGTTGATACGACAAGGAAGCTCCCGAACACACAAACACACACACATACACAGACATTTACTGAAGTTTCCTCCCAATCTCCTCTTCACCCTATTATATGTGCAAGCTTCCTGCTGGAGCGAGCTTTTAACCATCAAGAATAACATCACCCACACACACACATACACACAAACAAACACCAAGAATATCTCAAACAAATTACAAAAAAAAAAAAGGAAAGGAACGGAATATAGGAATACCCGAAAAAAGTTTCAACTGATAAGCAAAGCGCTTGATTTCAAATTAAAAATCTTTGGAAATACGTTCGTTATCAATTTTAGTGGAACTATTAAATCAGTGCTCTGGTCACACTAACTAATTCAAATACCATTATAAACGAGAAATACTTAGTTAAATGGATAAATGAAATTATAGAAATCACTACGTGATCAAGTTACCTGATATTCATTCTAACATCTTTTACAGATTGCTAGATAATGGATTATTAGTTTTAACTGATCTAAATATATTTTGTATATGTACAAAGATATGACATTTTGTTAGAAGTACACACATAAGGGATATATAGAAAATGTTAATTTCATAAAATGTAAATTTTTCGCTATTACAGGATCGTATTTGACTTATGTTAATAGATATCAATTGTTATTATACTATGAAGTAATTAATTACATAAACCAAATGCTAAATCATTTTTTAAGCGCATTTATTCTGAAATCATTATCATGATTCTTATAACGATAACTGACCTTTTCATATTTCGAACATAAATCAATAAGGACTTTAGACTTTAGGGTAAAGGTTGTTATCCTCTACACATATATATATACATATATATGTATGCACAATTTAAAGGATATGTAAACATTTTTTGTTCATTTTTTTTAAGCGTACTTACAAGGATTGTCTTAATGGAGATTATTTTAGAAAAATATCCGCGTTAAGTTTTTAGAAATTTTTTTCAATAGCGTTTCGATAAACTGATTTATAATGATAATCCCAATAGTAATCGTTCTTAAAACACTCTTAATTGAATCTTGCTTTTTGTTTCATCTCGAGAAAAAATAATGATTAGATTGATTTAATTTCAAAAAAAAAAATTACTATTAACAATTAAATGAAAAGAAATAACATTTTTCTGAAAGGTATGCAGATGTTTTGATAAAAACGATAATTTTCTGCTTGATTTGGTACAATTTTTAAATGTGAATGTGTTAAATGAAAAATGTGCGTTTTGTCAAAAGATAAACTCTGTATAATATATGAAAATGTATATTCCAAAAATAAGCAGAAAATCTTAATGTTTCAGATATAAGTATGATTATTGTATTATAAAATGAAAAATGATGTTAAGTATCCAAATATTAAGTTCATTCTATTAATTCTAATTTCAATTTATATTCGATTTTCATTTTCCATCAAGTGCCTCTGACACATAAAGATATTTTTACTTTGTGATTATATAACTGCTCAGATGTTAGCCCTAACGTATTGATAACCATAAACATTTCTTCTCGACCCTAACACTCATTTCTTTACTGTGGAAAGATAAAAAACACTTTGATATAGTCGAAGTCACTTTAGAAATTTTTTTGCTTGGAAAATTATGTGCTTATATTTAATATACCCTTTGTGTATGACTAATGGGTGTGACAACTGATGCGACTTTGGATTTTCCGCACAGATTTGTGACTAAAGAAATACAATAAGTATATTAACAGATATAGACAGAGAGATTAAACGGAGATACAAGATAGATAAGAGAGAGAGAGAGAGAGAGAGAGAGAGAGAAAGAGAGAATGCCATACAATCTCAATTAAACAAATGATTGTTAAATTGATCATTTAAATTTACATAGATTTTTCTTTTTGGATTTAAACATAATTTTTCCTTTTTTTTATATGTTTATTAATTTTCGAACCAACCGACCATGTGGCGTATACGTCCTATAACGAATGTATGTATGTAAGTATGTATGCATTCGCGTTTCTCAGCATGTGTCTGTATTTGTGAGTATGTATGTGTGTGTGTGTGTGTGTGTGCGTGCGTTTGTTATGCCTTTTGTCTGACAAGAAAAGGTCGAGGCTTAAAAATATAAAAATATACAGGACAAAAGACTTAGAGCCCAAGTAATTCGACATTACGAGCATTAACTCCCACGCTAGCGACCCTTCGGCCAAAAGGGAAGAGAGGCAAGCATATTGGGTAAGCGAAGCGATGGTATGCTACCTCTTCCACTTCCGTTTACTCCCTTTCTCACTCTCACCCTTTTTCTCTCTTCCTCTCTTTATCTATCTTTCTCTCTCTCTCTCTCGCTCGCTCTCTCTTTTCTGAGTCTTCAACTCACCACACACAAGAGAGAGAAAGAAGCTTTTTTTGATTGCGTCAAAAAGCTGTAATGGGTTGCAGCTTTTGTCCGTTAAAACAGCTCCTTAAACTTAAAACTTAAAACTTCTCAAATCCTTGTATTTATATTTGATCACTGATCATCATTCTATATCAATAAAAATGTAGAAAATTTAAAAAGGTTTTTAAATTAAAAAAAAAATCGTTTAAAAGCAATCGTAGTTGAAAACATTTTCTTTTTATCATTTCAAAACAAAAACATAAAATGAATCAGTATTTTTTACAAATATTTGAGAATCTTTATAAAAGATATAACATGAAATAATTTATCCTTGGATTTCAAAAAATATTTCTAAATGAAAAGTGAAAGAAAAGAATTAAAAACCAATCCATTTCAGAATTACAATTTAAACAGGAACTTTAAAAGCTGCTAAAAATTAAAATTAATAAAAGAAGAAATAATAATATTAAATAATCTATTTGAAAAAATGTTTAAGGAAAACAATGTAATTACACAAAGAATAAAATTTAACTATTTAGTCATCTCTCCATTTAAACTTTCCAATCTAAGCAAAAATCAGGTTAATGACCAAAAAGTTGGTATATATTTAATGGCTATGGTTATGTCAGGACCTAAATTTATATCAACACTAACGAATCTGTAATAAATATAGATTCTGCAATCTTTTTTAATCCATTAAACAATGGAATTTGTGAATTATTTATTAACTTAAGTCATGTTAACCAAATAGAAAGAACTTTAATCAAAAAAAAAGAAACATCTACAGCAGTGCAATAAAATGTACAGAAGCTAATAAAATAACTTTATGTCTAGTATGTACATAATTAGGGTATAACCAAGTCCACATATACAAATTAATTTTTAGTGTACAATAAACTTAACATTACTTTCTGATTCTTAAGGCATCCTCTAAGTCTTCAACGTAATCTTATCACAAGAAAAGCAAAAAAAAAAAAAAAAATAATAAGAAGAAAAAAAACCATAAAAAGGAAAGGATGACTATAAGCAACTCGTTGAGAAAACTTTAGCTAGACATTTTTCTCATTAGCCTTCGGTTGGTCGGTTAGTCAGTTCTGACCAGAACCTATGGCACAAGGCAGCTTCAAATTTCAGAAATAGCGCGACCGAAAATTACATTGCTCCACTTCTCCATCCCTTTAGCCAGCCCTCTTTCTCCACTTGACGCTTAATGCAAAACTTATTATGCGCATTTGCGTGGCTTACGAGATGAGAAGCAACACCAACTACTACCATCATCACTAGCAGCCCTTGCTCACCCACACACACACACACACTCCCACACTCCCACACTCTCACACAGACACATTCACTCATACATTGACAAAAGCCATAGCCGGAGGCAACGTGCAATTTTTGGGCCCTTCCCTTGTCCCAGGCCTGCGCCTTTGCCAGCGCCTGTACCAGTCCCAGTGCCAGAGCCAGTGCCAGTGCCTGGGCCATGTGCAACATGGGACGTGAAACGGCAACGTGCAACGTGCAATATGCGCACTAATTACGACAAGGTCGGTGCACTAATTAACAATGGCTTTGAGGCGGTTAAACGATATGGCTTAGCACTCGCAATTCAAAACCAACAGAATTCACCTTCTATTACCATATTCCCAGCTCAACGTTGCCATTCGTCTAGGCATTGCAGAATTCTCAGCTGCCTGTCAACAGATTCTCAATATACATACACATATATATATATATATATATAGATTACACAAAGGTTGGCAAAATCTCAAGTGTCGATTGCAATAGAAGTTAAGATGAGAATTTTCTATACGAAGATATAGACAAATTGATAGGCCATAGAAAATGATATACACTATACCTTTGTGTATACATATATATATATACATATATTCTTGCGCAGCAACAATGAAGTAAGGTTTTTTTTTGGATTTTTGACTTGTTGGCAAGAGTATAGAAATTTCGTTGTACCGAAAGAGAGAATTCTCTATTGTTATTTCTTTCTGGATTTACAATTTTGTAGTTTAATAAAGTGAAAAGCAATTGAAGTATTTGAGGAATTTATAGACCAAGCTAACTGGGCTATCACTATTCAAGTTTTAAGCCATCTCCATTCATTTTCTTAGTTGTATTTAGCTTATGCATTCAATTGACTGGGCTTACATTCATTCATTCATTCATTCATTAATTTATTTAACGATTTATTTGGAAAGTACGCACATTTATTTAAATTGTTTTTCATTGTTGCAAATTTATTGTCCTGTCTATGGTTTTTGTTTATGTTAAATAGTCCTTTAAGTGTAATTGGAATTTGCATATATACTATTATATATATTATCCTATACCATTACCTGGATAAGGATATAAAATTTCAAAAGTTTAACAATTCACAATGGATTTAAAAATAATTATGTAGATGCGAATGCCTATTTATATAAGCCAAATAATATACAAAAGATGTATATAGTCGGATATATCCATATATATATTTTTGTAAAAGTTCAATTTAATTATATTTTTTTTGCTTATTCTGCAGAAAATAAAATACTCAAGACAACTAAGACCGAGTTTATATAAATACTATAAGTTAACTGATAATCAAATGGGTTGAATTAAGAAAAACATATATTCATCCTATACGCACACACACACCCACATATATATATATATATATATGTATATATATATAAATTCTGTGTATTAAGATGTCCACAACAAAAAAATGTACGATTAACTAAAAATAGAATGAAAATCGATGTACAAAGCCTGATATAATCAAAAGATATGAACAACTACAAATATCTACATGTTCGTATACGTATATATCCGTATATATGTATGTATTTATGTATGTGGGATTGTGCACGTTTTAATGAAGGACCTGCCATGTCCAGCAAAAACTTCTTAATGTGGTCAAAACGAAATACAAATCGAAGTGCAAATGTGGAAAACAGAAAATTTATGCTTCATCACGTATGAAGAAATCGAAGAGAAAAGTTAAAATATACGGAAAAAGAGAAGAGAATTAGAAGAGAGAGAGAGAGAGAGAGAGTAGCAATAAAGGGGAATAGAGATCAATGTTTAACTTGAGCATTAGGGAAATGTGATAAAGAAATTCAATTAAATAAACCCTCCACCGCAATGGTACTTACACCCCTCCCCCCCACGCCATCACAGTCTGAATCATTCATCCACACATTTCAAAGACTTATGTGGCAGAGCAAAGTGTTGGCAATTAATCCTTGCCAGAAGCTTTTTACAACTATACACAGACAGACACACAACCAAACATACCAAACAAACGAACAAACACAAAGATAAAGGCAAAGACACAGTGTTGTTAGACTTTGTACTCTGCACTCGAAAATTTTGTATTTAAATTCAAATTAAAAAACAATTAAAGATGTGCCCGAAAGGCAACGGGAGAAGTAGCAAAAAAAAAAAAAAAAAAAAAAAGAGGAAACAACGAAGCTTCTCCTTTTTTGACTCAGCAAAATTAACTGCACATTAAAAATTACGCGCCCAAAAAATAATTAGGCGCATAATTATTTAATTTGATAGGCATATATAAGCATGTGTGTGTGTGTGCGTATGTGGCAGCAGCTGGATATGGAAGCCATTGATGCAAACATAAATATTGTGAACTGCTTGCCATATGAAAATTAATAGACGCACTTCAAAGTAGCTCAAGAGGCATGGCATATAGAATGTGTCTTAGAAAGAAAGAAACAAATGGAAGAGAGAAGAAGAGGGGCAGAGAGAAGGGGGATAGGGGGGGGGAGGGGTCCATGGGTGTCTGGCCGGAAAGTGGCGTGTGACTTGGCCCTGCCCCGGGGGCGACATGCTACCAGACACTTGGTAAATGCCGGCGCCAGCATAAAATACACAGACAGTCAGACACACAGGCATGCAAGGCAATGAGATAGAATATGGAAAGAGAAAGACAGAAATAGAACGGTACAGAACGAGAGAGAGAGAGTGAGAGTAAGAAGGGAACAGCACGCGAGTGTGTAAAGCACAGAAACATGGCGTATGCGTAATATTTAAAGGAAGCAAACCAACAAAATTAACAGCAACCAAAACAACAACAACAACAACAACAACTGTACAGTTTGCAAACAATTTGGCAGCCTGTCAAAGTGGCAACTGTTTAGACTTCAAATCTTTCAGCATAAAAATAATAAAACCAAAAAACCGTAACGAATACCCTTAATGCAGCCGTGATAATAATTGTGCAAAGAAAAAAAATCCCAAAATAAAATGAACAACAATTAAAACCAACAAAAAAAATAAAATAAAAATAAAAAAGATAGTATAAACAATATAAACCAAGCAAACAAACAAAACAAACAATATACACACATTTTGGCATATGTTGAAAATTGTTTTGTGTGCCCAAAAGTATGCTATGAAGAATGTAGAAAATTCGAAAGCAAAGCCAAGTTAAAGTTTTTTGCTTGTTCGAAGCTTCATTTTGTCTGTATTTGCGTGTGTGTGTGTGTGTGTGTATGTGTCTGTCTGTATGTGTGTATATAGGGTCATAGAAAACAAAAAATAAAAATAAGAATTTTCGCATAAATTTTCACGCACGTGCTAGCGGAGATCGTTAAGAATAGCCAAATCCACGAACTATTCACGAAATCAATTTTTAGCCTCAAAAAGGATGGGTAACAGAGAAAGTGAGAGAGAGAGAGAGAGAGAAGAGAGAGAAGAGAGGGTTACGGGATGCAGATTGGGGTATGGTTGTGTTGCCCCCGGGCAGTGTTGTTATTACACATGCTTATTGGCAAGAAAGCAACCCCCGGGCTGAAAAACAAAAATACCAAAAAAAAAAAAAAAAAAAAAATAAATAAGAACTTAACCCCCAACCCGACCTATACAAGGAGGTCGAATGGTCCTTATGTCTAGTTGTTTGTCCTATTGCCATTGCCTTTGCCGTTCCCATTACCATTCCCGTTGACTTTTACAGTTGTTTTTGCTATTGTTGTTGTTATTAATTTTATGCCCCATATAAACGCTAGTAGAAGAACCTAAAAAGTCACCAAGCATCGCCAAGTAAACAAAAGTCTCCACCGCTTTTCCATTGACGGTTTTTCGGCTAACACAAAAATGGCTGCTGTGGTGACAAAAAAAAAAAAAAATAATAATAATAATAAGAAACAAAAGCTACACAGACACAAAGACAGAATGAAGAAAAATTACAACAAAAAGAATTAGTTTTGATCACCATCCGACAAATGTGGCGACAACATATATTTAAAACCCTGACATTGCTATATCTAATCAAACGATTGAATATACTTTAACAAACTGAAGATGCGAATTGCTGAAACTTTGCAAACCCATTTGGGATTAGATCCATCGATACTTCTATATATTAAAGTGCTAATTAAATTCAATTCAAATTTTTTTCAAATTTTACACACAATTCTTAGTGACCAAATAACTTTAAAGTTATAAACTCCTAATCTTATATTACAGATGAGAAAAATCGCAAGATCCTAATTAGATTCTGATTAAATATGTTACAATATTTTTATTTATATATAAATATTAAATACTAACTATATATGGTCAAATTTCTTAAACATTTTAAATCAAATTCGAAACATTGGTCGCCTGGCAACTATCAACCAAAGTGTTTTCAATGTGTGCATGCATGTGTGTGTATGTGTGTGTGTGTGTGGGTATGTGTGTGTGTGTGTGTGTGTGTGTGTGTGTGTGTGTGTGGGTATGTGGGTGTGCGTGTGTGTGTGTGTGTGTGCGTGTATATGTGCTTCTGTGGTCGATGTCGTTGCCATTGACATCGTCTTGGTCCTGGTCGACGTCATATTGTGTTTGGCAAATCGTTTGCGATAAAGCCAACTACATAATGTCTCTGTAGGCCAAAAGAAATGAGCAAAGCCTGGATAATAGCAGGGGTATGTCTGATTGGGTGGATTTTTGCCTTTTTTTTTTTTTTGGGTTTCATCGGTTATATAGGAGAGTTGAGTTGAGTCACATAAAAATGCTAAACCAGCGTTAACACTGGCGTCATGCTCAAAGTCTCTTCACTCCACTATGTCACTCACTCCATAATATTGTATGTGGGGTGGGTTGGGGAGGGAGGAGAGGAGAAGGGTTTCGGTGGTGGGAATGTTTGGGGCCTCGGGATAATGCGAGTTATCCTTGATTGCCTGCTACGATATGAAGGATATGAGATGGCAGCAAACAAGCCGCTTAAATTCTCCTCATCTCTCTGTCATGCTTTTACTTTTCTGCCATTTTTTTTTTTTCTTTGCGATATCGTGATTTGGCGCTTTTCTTTTTCGCCTTTGTACTTTTATGCTCATCATCATTCGACCAAGAAGATGTGAATCAAAACCCCCCGACCCCCCCCAAAAAAAAAAAAAAGAAAAGAGACCCAAAAAACCAAAAAGAAACTAAAAAAAAAGGAAAAGCCACCAAGAAACAAGAGTAATGAAATGGCAACAAATTCTGCTCCTTAGCACTAATATACCATTCCATTTTCAATCTTTAACTATAGCTAATTGATTTCAAAAACTTTCAAATAAATGAAAAAATAAAGATAGAAATAAAATGCAACTGGACACCGATATGATGGATCAGTGGTCAAATGCTAAATAAGGGTAAGGGTGAGGGTTGGATTGAGGTGATGCATAGCAACTAACTAAACAACAATTTTTAATTGCAAACAGGCAAAGCATCGTCATCATCGTCGCTGGCGTCTCTAGAGGCAAATGAGCGCTTTTTTCTCTCTCTCTCTCTCTTTCTCTCTCTCTCTTTCTCTTTCTCTCTCTCTCTCTGAGAAATATGAACGAGGTCAATGATTGTTTACACTACCCTCGAATGCTGTTTACTTCGAGCAAAGCGACGACGGCGGCAAAACAGTACCAAAAGGGGCACATGGCATTGGGGAGGGGGGAGGGGGTGGACAATACTCGTACAAGGTAGGAGAGGGAGCCACTAGACACCTACAGAAAAGTGAGCCTCTAACGAATGCCCCAACAAATGCCACAGTGGAGACATTTCTATCAATTTTCTCAGATCAATTCGCTCCAAGCAATATCGCTTCAAGTATCAATTATTATATAAACAATTCAAAGTCCATTTGATCAATATTAAAAAATAAATAAGTTTAACTTACAAAAAAAATATATAAATTGGAAGAATGATACATAAAAAAAAAATGTATAGATTATGAGTCCATTTTCCCTCGTTTTTTATTTCCTAAGATTTTTTTCTATATTGTTTTTTGGCAAGTTTTTGTTATAGATACAACCATTGTAAAATATGAAGGGAAATGGAGACGGAGATGGAGATGGAGACGGAGACGGAGGCGGAGGCGGAGAATGGCGATGTTAGACTATGTTGATGATGATGACGATGGCGACTTGGCGCACATGCTACTAACTGACTGAGGCATATTATGCCTGGAAGCATGGCGAGTGTGTGTACTTAGGGGTACTCAAACACTTACATATGTATGTGTGTACTGTGTATGTATGTCCATACATACATACATACATACATTGTAAATGCATATACATTAGGGGTGTCCCTTCTTTTTTTTTTTACAAAATGTCAGTGACTAAGTAAATTTTTTTGTTCTTTAACTTTACCGATTGTTAGAACTAAAACTCGGAAAGAAACACTTTACCCTTTTTATAGTTGTTTGAGGTAAGACTATACTATTACATACACTTTAAGTCTGCTTGGTCATATATCCTTTATAATACAGTTCGTACATTCCGATTTATTTATTGGCTTTTTATTTTCTTAGTTACGTGAATAAATTTATAAATATAATTAAATAATACTAATGTAAATGTAAATATTAAATCAAATTGCGATATAAATAATAAACAGAATCCATTTCCATTTCCCATTTTTATAGTAAAAATCTGATCATGATTTTCAATCTAACAAATATGAAAATAGGAACACCCCTAATGTATATTTACATACATAGTTTCTGATTCTGGGCATCATTTGCATAGCCCGACTTCTTCGGATTGTCTCCCCCATCGCCCCACCCCCACCCATAAATTGAGTGCGAATGGAAATTGAAATGGTAATGGCTTATGCTTGAAAATGGCAATAGGTTATAAACAAACTAATTGAATTCATTGTCGAAAACTTTCGAATGAAATAACTATTATATTGTATTGTACATGCATATGTATATTTAAAAATGATGGCAATAAATACTCTATTCACAAATTAGTTATACTTTTAGTATATACCAATTTAGTCTATAAATTTAGATAAAAGATATATTAACTTATTTTTTTTCCGGAGATTCAAATACTTTGACATTACTTTCACTTTCACAATAACATTAGCATACAGAATCAATTTCAAACAAAAAAAAAAAATTATTCAAACTAACAAAATTCTTAAACGTTATCAAAATTGTTTGTATATAATTTTATACATATATAAATATACATATATATATATATAAAGAGAGAGAGAGAGAGAGAGAGAGAGAGAGAGAGAGAAAATTTAGCAATTAAAGAGTTTCCCATTCCAATTAACAATATCAAATATATGCATTATATAATGCATAGAATCAAAATGTATAAACGTGGCCGAGAACTGGTACGAGATCTTTATGAATCTTGGTTACTATTGGTAGTTAGTTTGCTACTTCAATGGAATCAATGGCATTTATTGATTATACTTCAATTTGGTTCAAGCCAATGTTTAAATTTGTTGGATGTGGTCAATAAGTTAACCTTCACCTGGTCAAGTGTATTTTTTCACATTGGCTTACTATTGGCCATACTACAATTTCGGCCGCAATGGATTAAATGTTATGGTCATCAAACAAGATTACTTTTACTGCCAATTGAGGTGGCCATGCTGATATATTTGGTGGAATGGATGGAGTTACAGATGTGGGAACCATTTTTGGGCATTATTCAACAATTGCTGCATGCTGTCGCCGATGCGAAAAAGGCGGCAACATTGTATTATTATTGGCCAAGTCTTTCCGCTTGGCTAATACAAGATGCTTACCATGTTGTACGTTTTTTGGCATCATTTTCATTCTTTCTTGTGGCCATCGATGCGGCAGGTAAGTGCATTTTTTTTTTTTGCTTATTTTTATTCCATTCATCCATCCACACACACTTTCAACTGGTATTATGTACATATATATGTGTTTGTGTGTGTGTATATTTTTTGATTTTTTATTTTTTATTATTTAGCTTCAAACTGGCGTAATGGCATTGATTTTTTACTACTTGGACGACTTCCGGAAACTCCTGAAATTCAACGTATAATGCGTCGCGCCCAGCAAATGCGTTTATATGGCCAACAGAAGAATCATCCCATTGATTTAACCACACAGGAATTACTCTCATGGCGCATGTGCGACGTCTATATTCAACGGTTCTATTAGTTCTGGCCCATTCCATATGAAGGGTCGTTAAAACGCAAAGAAAACCAAAAACACCAAAAACAAAAAAAACAACAAAAAAAAACGAAAAGTGAAGAGAAATAGAAAACAACTAAGCATCTATTGTAAACCAATGATGATGAAAACGATGTGTTTATGGTACATTTTTTGGCCCATTTCGTTCATTTAGAACATCTGGCACGGCCGCTTACTGTATTCCTCCACGTAATTGTATATAGTTTTTCTTATACACGTATATACATATATATATATATATTTATGTAGATATACATATATTTAATTTTCTTTTTTTTTTTTTTTTTTTTTGTTTTGGCATAACTTTCCGCAACCTTCAAACGTAGAACGGAACTATTACAGAAATTACCAAAGTTTTAAAATCGCACTATAATTATACATTATATGTATATATATATATATATATAGAATGTATGTATTTATACAATTACTTTGAAGTAAGAATAATACTATAATAAAAAAGTAATTTGAGATAATTTTATGTTTCAAACAATTATACATTAAGGTAAATAGACATAATATTTAAGTATTTTACAATGTAAGCCAGATAGAAAATCTATTAAAGAAATTTCTTTCAAAAAAAAAATCAAAATTTAATGTTTGTCTATAAAATCGATTACTATTTGCAAAAATTCGTGGAAAATTTATATATATTTGTCCTTAAGATAGATTCTCTGACATATTTAAAGCTTACTAAAGCTAATTAATAACTATATAAATACAAATATGTATACTAAAATAAAATAACTAAATAACCCACTAAAATCAGTCAATTATAGCAAAAAATAATTGTAAATTAAATAAATTAAATTAAATAATTTTCTAAAGAAAGAAAGATATATACTTATATATGTAGTTAAGGTAGATATAATTAAGTATATAGTTCAGATACATATAGTTAAATATACAGTTAAGTATATACATACATAGAGACTGGAAAATACTCCATAGATCAACTTGTTATTGCAGTTTATGGAAACTAAAAACTATAGATTTATACATCAAATGCAGTAGTACATTTAATAAATCGGTAGAACTAACTATATACATTTTGTATGCTTCTATACTTTGGTCTATCTACATACATATATATATCGTTTCGATTTCTTGTCATTTGCCAGCGATGCCTTTTTCCAACATTTCAACCATATTAATATTGTATGTGAATTGGTTAAATTGGCTAACCGCAAGTGTGTATAAATAGTTAAAAAGTAACCACCAATCCGCCATGTCCCTTTTTCTTGTTATTGTTGTTGTTGCTGTTGTTGTTGTTCTGGTTGTTATTGTTGTCATTATGCCCTTAGCCTAGTCAGATGTGCAAAGTGTTCTGACACCACCCACAATTTGAGTATGATTGTGGATGTGGATGCCAAAAGTAAACGCAGCTGTCTAATTACTAAGCGGCAAGCGGTAAATGATGAGACAATAACGGGGGTTCGGTGAATGGTGGATTGTGTGTGGATATTGTAAGTGGGTTGAGGCCAGCATACATACCTGCTGGGTATTTGTGGTTTTTAAACGCACACTTAGACACTCTCACGCACACACACACACACACACACACGCACACACAGAAACAAACAAACCAAACAGAGAAAGAGAGATAAAAAAAAAAAAATTAAACTCCGTCTATGGCCGGCGAGCGGTTAATGTAATTATTATTCTCGTTTTATCGTTGTTGGCATATGAAAACAATAATCGTCTGATTAAACGTAATTCAAATTAAAGGCACAGATATATATATACATATACATATATACATATGTATGTATATATTTAGTACACAACAAATATAAAGGCACTTTGTGTAGCTTAAAACCGTTTAACGCATTAGCGCGCACATTTTAATTAGAAAACAAAAGAGAGTAAGAAAGCACTAACGGTAAAGAGCGAGCAAGAAAGGGAGAACGAAAACAAAATCGTAACAATGTGAGGGGAATTACATGGTAAGCAAATATTAAGAAAAAAAAAAAAGTAAAATGAAATAAAAGCACACACACACACACACACACAAAAAGTAAAAGAACTTTGAAAAAGGAAACCCGTAAATGAAGCCGTTAAACCGTAAACCGTAAAGAAAATTCTTTTCTATTTTTTTTTTTGTGTTTTTGTTTTTTGGTTATACCCAACCGCCGTACCCCAAACATGCAACTTGTGCGAATACCAATCGAATGGTAATGGTAATGGTCCCGGGTTTCTCACTGGCATCAACGCAGCGTCGTATTCGCTGTCGTCGCCAATGCTGCTGCTGCTGCTGCTGCTGCTGCTGCTGCTACTACTGCTGCTGCTACTACTGCTGCTGCTTTTGCTATTTGCTGACGTTGCCGCCGACTGAGGCGGAACTACAATAAGAAATTATTTTTCAAGAATTAGAAAATTTACTTTGCATTGGCAATGCCGCCGCTGCTAATGCTGATGCAGGTGCCGTTCCCTTTCACATTCCTCCCAATAATATCAACATTTATGTATGTATGTACATAGTTTGCCTCATTGGTTGATCGATGTACCGGTACAGCGAGCCCTGCCTAAATATAGTATAATATAATAAAACAGACTCTCTCTTTCTCTCTCTCTCTCTCTCTCTCTCTCTCCCTCTCCCTCCCTCCCTCTTTCTTACCTTCTCCCACATCCCATAATCATCGGTTTTGGGGCATAAAAGCAAAAGGCAAACAAATAAACAATCAAATAAAAAGAAATTCAGTAAAACTAAAAACAACAAGAAAAAGAAGAGGACGAGAGAGAGAGAAACAGAGAGAGGGGGGCAACGAGCAAGAGGGTGAGAAGGGGAGATAGAATTTAGCAACAAACGATACAGATACGGATATAGCTAGCCAAGCGAATTATGTGCTGTAGGTATGTGCATGCCTCAACTGAATTCAATTCGACGATGACGAACCACCGAGACGCTACAAATGCAAATACAATACAACATTAACATTGGCGAATATTGTATATGTATGTATATACTACATACATATAAACAATGTATATACATTCATTCATACAAACAGTTACATACATACAATCAGCAATCTAGATCATTTTGTGTATTAGTTATTCCCTATGGTCAACAAACAGAATTTGCATCATGTTACTCTTTGTAATTTGTACAATTTCCTGCCACATTTTGATCAGAGGCTGCCGATATGCCATATTTTTCTTTCATAAATGTGTATATTGTATCTTGTATCTTTAATAGATATACCTACATATTGACTATCCAAATGCCTTGTAAATAAATTTTTTATATTTTTTGGCACAATAATTACTTTATAATTTTATTTTTATCTATAAAATAACTTTTAAAAAAAAATGTTAAATACAAAAATTATATATAGATAATGAATCATGAGCATGTATATATATAGCCTATTTCAACTTTACTAAAATTCACATTAACGTGAAAAATCCTAAAAACTATATTTAAAACGTTGACATTGAAATTAAGTATTAAGCTATCCAATAAAAATAAATGAAACAATCAAAAATTAATTTTTAATTAACAGTTAATACCAATGTAAGGAATAGTAAATAATAAATATGTATATGCATGTATATATATTTTATTGCAACTGAAAAACTCAATAACTGTTAAATTCATGAATAATGAATAACTTAACTTTTACTGGAAAGCGATTTTCACTTTATGACATATTGGAAAAACCATTTTAAGTACAAATGTTCATAATTAAAATTTGAATTTATTAGAAAATTTTCTCATCTTAATCAACATTTGTTATCACAACAATTTGCTAATGAAATTTAAATATTTTAAATATAAGTAGTTGATTTGATAAAATATACATACATACATAAATATGTATACTTGTATACATATGTATGTTTGTATGTATGTATAACATATCTAATCCCACATTTCAGTCATTCTCAAATGAAATTCTTTAAGTTGAGACGCGCAAAGAATACAAAATTACTGAATTTGCGTACAAACGGGAAAACATTTTTATGGAGGCACCTAGAGTCAAACTTTGGAACGCATGAGTTTAGATTGGAATGTTTTGGTTTTTGGGTTTAGATTATATATATACATATATATATATATATATATATTATTAGTCAGCGCGTCATTGTCGACGTTAACTGCGACAGCAGCAGCAGCAGCAGAGACAGAGGCATTAACAGTGGCAGAGCTTAGTCATTCAACTATACTTGTAGCGGACCTCGATAAAACAAAAAAAACAAACGAAAAAATTTAAGAGAGAATGAAAATAAATATATATATATATATGCATGTATGTATGTATATATATGCCAAATGAAACGAAATCGAACGAAGCCAATTATAATTACTGTTTATTTATTCAATTTCTGTTGGATTAAGGCGGTGCAGGCGGCATGCGGCAGGGGGCAGGCAATATGCCAGGGGTAGTGCACCGGGCAACAGGCGTTCAAATACTGTTAACAACAACAACAACAACAATAACAAAAAATAAAATCTCAAACAAAATAAAAAAAAAAAGAAAACAAAAACAAAAAGAAAACGAAAAAGAAAAAGAAATAACATTTGTTCGTGGCATTGTTTAGACTCTCAAACCGGCAACAGAACAAAAAAAATTTTATAGAATATCTACAATGAAAAAAAAAAAAAAAAAAAAAAAAAAAATAAATCTATTTTCGTTTTGATTTGGCAGCCTTTTTCATTATAAATAGTTGGGGTGCCTAGATAAACAGACGCGCCACATAGTTTTCTTTAGTATGTGTTTGGCGCAATTACATGTTGTTGTTGTTGTAGTTGTTGTTGTTGTTGTTGTTGTTGCTACTCTCTTGCCAATTTGATGGGTTTATCAAACGCAAATCCAGCAAATCGATGAAAATGCAGGCATAAGCAAGAAAATTGAATTTAATAAAGATATATGAACTAAACGACTATGAAATACTCTGCCATAATTCTCGTGTACTTATACACTTACTAAGAAAAATATTTAAAAAGATCCATCTAACATACATATATGAATTCTCTCTCACTCTAAGAAACAAAAGACATTTATATATACATAAGTATATGAAATGGAACTCTGATAAAAAAAGGACAAACCAATTATAAATCTTATATGAAGATATATAGTAAAAATATGTCAAAGATGTCCCAATTAAAGAATAGATCTGAAACTAAAATGGATTCGTGGTTATTTCCTGTTTTGACCATGACCCAGCCATGCCAGTATTTGAGGTCAAAAGTCTATACATCGATAGAGACTCAACACAATTAATTTAATTTTAATTTACAAAAAAGAAAAAAAAAAAAGTAAAACATTTATTAACCGAAAATAGAAACATCTGTTCGAGAAATAGCACACAAATTTTTATGATCTTCAGGATTTTAGGTATGTACTTGTATACGATTAAAACTTTTTATTCTATACACTATTTATAACTTACTTAACCATACATCTGCATTCTATATACATACATATATTGTATACCATTTTCAATTTAATTTTAATGATATTTGTGTGATTGTTTAATTGTTCAGTTAAATATGTAAGCAAATGATCATTATCTTTTTCCACTTCAAGCACTTTTAAATGGCTCCTAAATGGCCCATTTGATGAAAGTCAATCTCACAATATAATCTATTTAATCGCCTCAATTCTTGGCAAAGTTATATATGTATATGGATATGTATGTATGTATATACTTATGTATGTGTGTGTGTGTGTGCTACACCTCACACACAGTGGGGACATTAAGCGGTAATCATGGTTGACTAACCTTAAATTGTCAACGTGTACAACAGAATATTTAGTTGTAGTTGGCAATTGTAAATGCATTTATATTTACAATAGTTATTTGTTGGCAAGACATGCATACACAACCATATATATATATACATATGTTGTATATACATACATATATGTATAAATGTTAAATGTATATATCAACAATCCATGTAATCTCCATGTAGTCTGTCTATGGCACGTGTCCTTTTCAACAAAGTCTATACCGTGTTGCTCAATGACTGGGTATGGGAACCTGTGGTCCCATTATTGTTAATGGCTATTAAACAAAACGCTCACATGCCAAGTAATTTTAGTCTATTAAGTGCTTAACAATTAAGTTGAAACTTTCATCTGCGACTTCTCCAGACAATGCATAGTTGATTGGATATGTACGTGTGGTTGCCAGTGTGGATATAAATGTGAGGGTCTAGTCCCAGGTCACAGGGGGTCTACTGTCTGGGATCTGGGCTGTGGGCTCTGGAGGTCTGGAGTCTGAATCTGGTTTAATGATATACCCCCAAGCAGCTGTTCTCATTCCCAAAACAATTATGTACAACATGTAGTATGCCACTTACCTTTGACTTTATTATTGTGTATGATGATATAAAGTAAATTCCATATAATCAAGGATATCAAGAATATAACCAATATACTTACTCTATAATGGCTAAAGACAAATCTACAACATTTTTTAAATGAAAATTAAATTTGATTATTCGATTGATTCAAATTCACTTATTACAAATTGCCATAGCTGATGATTATTAAAATCTGACAATTCTGATTTGATATATATCCTATCGAGCAATTTGTATATCTTATCGATCAAAACAATTGCAATCTATTACAAAGAACACATTTTTTTTTCAATTCAATTTCGCTGTTTAAAATTATTTTTATTTGAAGTAAGTTATATTTTTCATTGTTGATTTTGGTTTCTCGAGTGGTTTCTTTTTCTCTTTGTATTGTTGTTGTTTTTTTTTTCATTTCTTTTCTTTTCTTTTCTTTTTTTTTTTTTTTTATTTGACAGTAACAAGATAAATTTGGTTTTTATTTTTTCCCTCTTTTTATTATTAAAATTAGATAAAAAAAAATATTGTGTAACACAAAGATTTTTTTTTTTTTTTATTTTTGGTAAAATAATTTGATTTCGTTTCCCGTTTTCTATTAGGTAAGTTTTTCTTTTTTTTTTTGTTTTATCTACCATATGGTATATATAATCATTATCCTGATAGTGTTATAATTAAAAAATTAAAAAATAAATTGAAAAAAAAAACAACAACAAAAAGGGGAAAACGGAAAAGTTAAGCAAATATTTGACGCAAAAATGTTGCATTAGTAATTAGTTTTTGTTTTTTTTTTTTTTTTTTTGTTAGCAAAGAAATTAGATTCCAAATTGTTTTCTAATGAAATATCACTGAAAATGTGTTAGTATATGTGTGAATGTGTATGTGTGTATGTATGAGATTTTTATTTTTAAATTTGGTTTTTGTTTCTTACTGATGAAATATTTTATTATATTTTTAATTTTATTATTATTATTATTATTATTATTATTAACATTATGTTTTTTGTTTTATGTGTATATAAGTTTTCGGTTTCTTTGTTTTATATATTTATATATATATAAGTATGTAAAATATTGCTTGTGAAACGTTTAACTTGACATTTTGTGTGTGTGTGTGTGT
This sequence comes from Drosophila sturtevanti, assembly GCA_018150375.1. Taxonomy (NCBI): domain Eukaryota; kingdom Metazoa; phylum Arthropoda; class Insecta; order Diptera; family Drosophilidae; genus Drosophila; species Drosophila sturtevanti. The sequence goes on from JAECWJ010000378.1 coordinate 1,666,991, forward strand.
GGTGTGAGCGTGTGTTTTTGTTTTGTGTTGATTTTCCGATACCCTGACAAAACAAGGGTATATTCATTACTCAATCGACTTATGTTTGAAATATAAATTTGGTTTTATTATAAACTTTTGGTTTCTCCTTGTATTACAATTGACTTTTCACTTTATTATTGGCTTGGCAATATATTAAAAAAAAAAAGAAATTTTAACAAAAATCAATAGAGTGAAAAATGTTAACTGAAATGACTACAAAAAAAAAAAAATATATGTATATATTTAGAAAAAAAAAACTTACGTTTTACTTAAGACCCGTTATATTTTGGTGTTTTGATAAACTTATTTATTAGTTTATATTTTCTTTTGTGTATATTTATTGTGTCTATGTATTAGTGTGTATATGTGTGAATTGTTGTGCCTAATAGTGAGTATGTATGTGTGCGTGTGGGTGTGTGTGTGTGTGCGTGATTTTGCTTAGTGTTATTTACAGCATTAAAAAAAAGTCAAAATTTATTAATGTTTTTTTCTTCTCTTTCTCATGTCATATAATATTTTGTATATATGTTTTTGTTGTTGTTTTGTTTTCTCTTTTGTTTAATTAATTATTTATTTTTATTTATCTTGTTTTGTTTAACTACTAGACTACAGACACATTTGTTTTGTCAGCTATATCACTTTCGAATTATTTAATTATTGATTAAATTTGTTTTTTTTTTTTTTTTTTTGTTTTATTTTATATATAGATTTATCGTGTATATATATATATACATATTTATATATAAATATATACATATATATATATATATATATATATACTCATGTGTTGTATTTTTTTATGTTGCATTTTTTTGTTGAAGAATTTCAGTGAGGTTTTTAGAAGCGTTTGTTTTTCGTTTCATATTTAAGTTTTTTATGTTTTGTTTTGTTTTTGGTTTCTTTTTTTTTTTTTAGTATTTAAGATTGTTGTGCTTACTATATATGTATGTATAAGTAGAAGTATTTTCTTTTATTTATAGTACTTCATTTTAAGTTTAGGTTTATGTTATGCCATTTTAGAATTTTGATTAAATTTTCTTAGTTGGAGCCCAGTACACAAGTGAAATGCAACCAAATATTGACAATCAATACTAAATAATTAAACTGTGAGTCTAAAAAGTGAAAACTTTGAAAATTTAATCACTGTACAATATATTGTACAGTTTATCATTTAAATAAATTGCGTTTATAAATCCTTCAAGTTCAAGTTTAATAAACTGGAATCAATCAATCGAATCATCAAGTAGTTATTTATTGTAATCCACAATATGATTTAAAATTTTTGTTCTTTTCAAGATGATCTAGATTTGGAAAGCATTTCAATTAAGAACCTATAATATTTCCCACATATTTTTGTTCTCTTTATTCTTCTATCTTTTTCAAAATATATTATTAACATTTGAGCCATAAAATAAAGAATTCTAGCCATCAGCTTAATGACTATAAATAGCAAAAGGTTAAAGTTTTTCCATTTTCATTTACTTATTATATGAATCAAATGATTCGATCGTATCATCTTTGGTTACATTTCATCATTAATTCATATTAGATAATAAACAAAAATGTTCTCTCTTTTGTGTACTAGGCTATTCCGTAAGTGGTTTTATTGTGCTGGTAAAAAAAAAAGAAAACAAAATAAAGTTTAACCTTTCCAATTATTTGTGGTTTTTAACGAGGACCGGAAGTATTAAAGAAAATCTTTATTGAAATGACATAGTACAATATAATTATTATTAGGCATTACTGGAATACCACAATTCAAATTGTTCTGATCATTTCAATTAGGTTTATTGAAAGAACATTAAGTTGGAGAAGTATATTTTATAGATAATCATTTGTTATTGAATTACCCGAAATTTACTAACATTAATGAAGTTCGTTGAAATAGTTTAAATATTACCAAATGGTTTCTTTTTATGCCTCATCCAAGGCTGATTAAATGAATATAAGATAGTCAATTCACAACTATTCGAAATTATTTAAATTTTAGCAAAAATTTGTGCGTAAAAATCCTTATATATTTTTGTTGAAGATGCCAGTTGAGGTGAGGCACCCTGTTTCATTAAATCCGGTCCCCGGATTCATAATTTTGTGTAAATCTTAAATGTGCATTTGAAATATTTAAGAAGGCCTCTGATTAATGTGAAGAAAATTTCTTTAAAGGTTTCATTTAAATTTGGATAATTTTTTTTTTGGTTTTCGATTGGGTATTTTGTTTTGTTTTTTTTTTTTTTTTTTTTGTATTTTTTGTTAGCTGTTTTAAGGCAAGCAAAATAAAATATGCAATAAAATACTGAAAAATTGAAAATGGAAGAAGAAGTAGAGAAAGAAAGATAGAGAGATAGAGAGAGAGTGAAATAGAAAGTGTTTCTCAATATTTGTTAGTTGGCATTTGCTTTTGGTAAGTTTTTTTTGTTTTGTTTTTGGTTTTGGTTTAAGCCATGTATATTTTGACTATATATATTCTTATATGTATGTGATAAATTTGTGGGTTTTTATGTATATGCAGTATGTGTGTGTGTGTGTGTGTGTGTGTATTTATGTATGTGTTTACATGTAGGTATGTGTATGTGTGTCTGTATGTGTTTTCAATGGACATAGTAAGGTATATACTCATTTTATATAGATAGATAGTTATAGATAATAAATCAATGCAATAATAAAGCTGAACCGCATATAGAATAGAAATTAAATCGTATGATGGATTATTTTTCTCTGTTTTGTTTTCTTTTTTGTTTTTTTTTATTCTTTTTTTGTTGCTTGTTGTAGTTGTAACTGTTGCTGTTGCTGTTGTAGTTGTAGTTGTAGTTGTTGCAGGCCCTTATTTATAATTATACATAATAATGCATATACAGACATCTATGCATACATACATATATATATATAAATATATATATATATATATATATTTATATATATATGTATATATACATATATGCATATATATGTACATATAGAAGTATACTACATATATAGTACCGATTGTAGCTTTGGTGTTCATTCTTTGCTAAAGTATTTCAACAGCTTTACGTTTTGTTGTTTGTTCTGTTGTTGTTGTCTTTTTTTCATTCGTTTGCTTTGTTGTATTTTTAATGTGCTTTGTTGTTGTTTATATTTATATATATATATATTTTGTTTTGTTTTGTTTATGTTTTTTTTTTTTTTTTGCTTTTTGGTTTCTTATTTCATTTATAATATATATGTAAATTTTTCTTTTTCGCTAAGTTAAGTTTTGCTATTAATCTGGCGGCTATTGTCAAATTCTCGTTTCTTTGCGTATAAAATGAGAAAAAAATTCCAAAATTTTCCAAAAACTAAGTATATAAAAATAAAATTAAAAAAAGAAGAAAAAAACCACCACCAAAAAACCTAAAAAAAATGTACAAATATTGTTTGCGCCTTTTGGGTATGCAACATTATTTTTGTTTTTTTGTCTACCCTAAAGTCTTTAAATGTTTGTGTGTAAGTGTGTGTGAGTGTGTGTGTGTGTGTGCGTTTGGTGAAATCATATTATTGGACTTGTTTTTAATTAAGTCCTTTTCTTTTTCTAGAGCAAAAGTCATTGAAAATGTAGAAGAAAATTGCCTACAAATTGGCTTATTATAATTTCAATTTCAATTGCTTATCGATAACTACTGAAATAGTTTGTTAAATTATGCTCAAAAAGTAGACACAATATAATTTTTGCAAATAACATTGAATTATCTTCAGATATTTAGCTAGCTAAGGCAACAAATTGAATAAATATTTCGATTGTATTTAGTTATTGAGTGAAATTTCACTCTTCCTCTGACTGTTGAGGCAAACAATCGACACCAAAAAATATTCAATAACAATTGCCCAACTATAATTTGACACACAAAATTTTGAAGGCAACATGTTGAATGAATTTTTCAGTTATCGATCCATTTGCAACTTATCTCTCTGACTGCTAGGGGGTATGAAATTTTAACCAAGAAACTAATCTCAGTTAATCAAGTATAATTTTGCCATACATTTTAAATTTTTCCATCGACAATTAACTAGCTAAGGCAACAACTTGAATGAGTGTTTAGTATTCGAGTAATTGTTTTTTTTTTTTTTAAACTTTCTGTGGGGCAACAAGTCGACTGTTGACTAAACGAAATAAGCAAAAGATAGCGATGCTTACGCATCTGATTCTTAAGCAGAGAGCTAAGTGTTAAAGGGGTATTCCAAGAGTCGATCCCTTTGAAAATTTTAACTGTGTTTGTATATATATATATATATATATATGTGTGTGTAAATGTGATGTGTGTGTGTGTGTGTGTATGTGTATCGCCTGTGCGTGTGCGTATTGTATTGGTTTCCGCAGCTTTTGCTTATGTCATTGATTTATAGGCCTGTTGATTAATCGATTAATTAATGACGTTTTACTGCCTGCCGCTATCAAAATGATGTTGCGCATACATACATACATCGGTATACATGTATACATATATACATACCGCATTTATATCTATATATATATATATATATATATATATATATATATATATATAATGTTTATGTGTATAATATAATTTATGTTTACTTCTCTGGGGAGATTTGCCACCATTCTTCTCATTTTCCTCCCCCTCATCCGCTTTGTATATACAACAATTAGCTTAAGTGTAAACTTGACTTTCCGCTTTTGTTGTTTAATTATCAATAATTAATTTTATATTAATTTTTATAAATATTTCGAAGGCTTCGTTCGTTAAACAGATTTTTGTTTCTTTTTCTTAGCTTTTTTTTTTTTTGTTTCGTTTTGGTTTTGGTTTTTTTTTTTTGCAATTTTCGTAATTTAATTTGTTAATATTATTAATAATTGGTGTATGCCTCGAAAAAAAAACATTTGTCTTTCTTTTTTTTTTTTTTGTTTTGTTTTGTTTTGTTTTTTGGTTTTTATCAAAAAATTATTATCATCGATGCGCGAAAAAAAACGGAAAACAAAATTGATGTTCTTTTTCGTTTCGTTTTCTTTTCTTTTTTGTTTTTTTTTTTTTTTTTTTGGTAGTTGATTGCATTCAAGTTCAAAGAAGGGCGGGGGCCTGGGGGCGGGGGGAGTAGGAGGAAATAAAATTTAAGAGATTTTTTATTTTAGAATTTGATTAAAAGATTTTTGGAACGCGCTTGTCGTAGAATTTTGCAATTTATATATATATATATATAATTGCGTATGTTTTTGGTTTTTAATGTTGCAGTATTTTTTTTTTCAGTATTTCATTTAATTTCTTATTACTTTTTTCGGAATTTGGTATTTCTTATTCAGTTGTTGTTGTTGTTGTTGTTGTTGTTGTATACGTTTTAACCACCACCTAAACTTAACGCCTGAACTATACGTGGATCAGCTTTACTACCCTCACGAAATTCTTCTAATGTTAATTTGCCATCATGATTTTTATCCATTTGATCAAAGATCTTATCCACACGCTTTTGCGGCGTATTCTCATCCTCCGATTGCGGTTGTTGACCCTGTATATCAATATTATACAAAAAAAAAATTCTAGTTAATTGTCTAAAGACTAAAAATGATTCCATCTCTTTTTTTTGCATAACCGAAAGAGAAAGTAAACAAAGTATACGGTATTAACTATATATAGTATAGAAACTTACCACCATCTGATATATAGCATCAACTATATTATACATCTCCTCTCGCGTTATATAACCATCATTATCCACATCATATAGACGGAAAGCCCCTAAAAAATGGTTAATAAAAGTTCATATTAGAAAATTTTGAAATGTAAGAATTAAAGAAATAAAAAATTTATTTTATACAAATTATATGTATATGCATGTGTTATCGATCATATATTTATATATTTAATCCATAAATTTAAAACGACTAAATAAAACTGATTCATAGATATCTTTTCAATTGTATTAATGAATAATCATCTAGACAATCAATTTAAATAGATCATAGCTTTCAATCATATTTATATATAGCATTGCTATGGATAAATGTCAATTTTCTATAACAAGATTTAAAAAAAAAAATGAATTAAAATTAGCGTAAATACTTACACTGCAGTTTCTCATCCAAATTTCCCTTCGATGTGACGGATAAGGCTCGTATAAACTCTTCAAACTCAATTGAGCCATCCTAAAGAAAGTACACACAAGCACACAAAGAAAAAGACAAGACAATAGAGAGGAGAGAGAGAGAGAGAGAGAGAGATGGAAAAAGAGAAAGAGAGATGGAGAGAGAGAGAGAGTGTGGGTAAAAGAATGAAGGCGAACAAAATCAGTGCAGACGGTAGACAGTTGACAGTTTTGACTGGGCGCCACCAACCGAAGAAGCCACCGCCAGTCATAAATAATAAAAATGAACAAAAATTTATGATACCCAAGAGAAAGGAAAATAAGGCGGCCCCTTTGGCTGGATGGCTGGATTAGGGTTTCAGGATTTTAGGCATCTATATACATACAAACATACATACATACATATGTATGTATATATATGTATACGGCAAGTGAAAAAACAGGGCAACCGGCTACTGAGTGAACTGAGGCGATATAATAATAACTCTCCAATGACATTTGTGTGGGTGGTGGTGGCATTAACCTGCTTAAATCAGTTCATTTTTAGTGGTTTGTTTATTTGTTTGTCTGTTCGTTTCATTCATTTATCTGCATCTCAATAAAGTAAATTGAAAGAGTTTCTTAGCCAAGAGTTTTTATATTTTATTAATACTAAAAATAAAAGAAGACCGCATTCAATTCGCATGTCATCAACCTAGGCAATTCACTAAATCTAAATGGAAATCTATATATATATATATATATATACAGTAAATAGACTGTTATTTGGCATAAAGGTAACTCCACCCCCCCCTCCCCCTTCCAACTGTATTTCATTAGGTAAATTACATAGTTGAAAACCTTAAATGGAAAACTCTATCTGCTATTTGTTCAATTTACGTCAATCATTTGTTGATCTTTAATTAAGACTTAATAAAATTCTCATACAATTGTCAAATTGGAAAGAAAACCACTATTTTCTGGTGTCTACGCAATCAACAAGTCGTATACGTAATAAATGACGTATACGTAAAATTTCAAGATTTTATTTGGCTAATGCTTAGAAATCGATCAATAAATAGTTGAAATTGGAAAATGTTTAAAGGAATAAAAGGATTTTATACTTACATTATTCTCATCAAAGACGCGAAAAACCAGTGAAGCAAATTTACTTGGATCACCTTGGGGAAAGAATTGTTTGTAGATTTTGATGAAGCCCTGGTAAGCAAATATATAAAATGGAATGGAAATAGAGATATAAATATATAAATACTCATACATATATATGGTATAGACGATGATGTGCTTAAACAAATAAATATATATTATAAGGCGTGGCAATGACGGCTGTGCGTGTGCCCCGTGTATATATATATATCAGAGTGAGTGAGTGTGTGTGTGTGTGTGTGTTGAATAATTCGCTAGCATTAATAAATTTCATTATCAACAGCAGACGACAACAACAATGTCATTAGCAGCCGTCGTCGGCAACGTTTTCTAGTGGTAGGGGAAATGGCGCCCCATTTATATTGAAGGACCTCCGGCTGAAAATGAGCAGGAATCAGGCAGTAGCTAGATGGTCAGGAGTAAGTTCAGAAAGGGGGGAGATCTACACAGGACGTGCATGTTGAAATTAGTGTTCATATATTGAGAAAATTAACTTAATTAACTGTTTGACTTGAATGAATTGGCAGGCAACGCGCTTTGCATTTAGATGGAATTGAGCAATATGTTTACCATGATTTATTTGAATCATAATCAAAATACATATATATATATATATATATATATATAGATATATTGTTATAGCATTTATATAAATTCGTATAAATACTTATATATGTACATACTTGTTCTGTGAGTAATCCATTGGGACAGTCTTTAAGAAATCCTTTGTGCCTGTTGAACGAAATCACAAAAATTAAATAATTCATTTAAAATGTTCTCAAAAAAAAAAACCAAATTTGTTCAACTCACCATTGACGTATTTCTTTTTCTGTAACTGCAATGAAATGAATCAAAATTATATATTAAAATATTAAATTGCATATATAATTGTATAACTACATATAATAAAAAAAACGAAATTCAATTCTGAGGAAAATTGGATTTATATATATTATGCACATTATTCAATTTATCATTTATAATATGTATGCAAATTAAATCAGTGCCAAAAAAAATTTTCATCAAAGGCTCAATTTTGTATAAATGAAATAAAAATATTGCAACAAAAACAAAAACAAAACCAAAAAAAAAGACATCAAAAATACTACGAATGAATTTAATAGACTTGAATTAAAATTAAAATAATTGAATTGCCCTTAATGAAAGTTACAAATTTATGTAAATGAAATTTACATATTCATATATTGAATTATTTAACAATGGATTTTTAAATATCCACTAAAGTTAGAATATATATAAAATTTCAACTTGGCCTCATAGATATTTATATACATTTAGTTACTATATATTCTGTTATACAGTTGATAAAATACTTATGATCTATTGCACATGATTAAAAAAAGATTATAATCGCTTTCTGTAAGCTCTATAAATATTATTTCTATAATTTAATGATTGATTAATTTTCTTTTTTTGTTCAGCTTTCACTATGCGTAATAGTTTTAATTGCTGGAATATTTATTTGTTTCGGATAATTTATACAAAATATAGATATGCTACACAATCAGACATATATAACTATACAAATATATGACTAATTTCAAGGATACAATCCCCATAGGAAATCTGCATTTATATATATATAATTTTGTCACATTGAAAAAATGGTGGTAATATTAGAAATGTAATAGATAATATTAGGGGGGGGGGGGAATAGAAAACGAACCTACATGAAAGAATGCATCCTTGAACATTAATTTTCCCCTTTTTTTTTTTGGCCTTTAAAGTTGTATTCAAACTTTTGTTGCTAAAATCAAAATATGGCATTTAGATGCCAGATTTTTTTTTTTGTTTTATTTTATATTCATATTTTAAGTGATTGATGCAAGAATGCAACAGACACAGTCAAGGCTGCCAACACCGATACAACATACAAATACACATACGCATACACATACACATATACATCCACCCACAGACATGAATCGAAGTGGCAACAAGTCGTATAAGCAATATGCGCATTATTTACAAACCCTTATTCCCAGTCCCATACAATAACAACAAGCATAGCCCAACCATCTATTCATGAAGCACCCCTCCCTATTTCTACCACATGCAACCCACCAACCATTCATTCATTCATTCACTCATTCATTCATTCACATTGGTTGTTCGTAAATGCCGTTATATTTTTACATGCCACACGTCAATAATACAACGGCACATACAAGTGGTTGGGGTTTAATAATGGGGAACAGGGATTGAGGGTTGTAAATGGGTAAGCGGTATGGACTGACTTCCGTCTGTCTGTCTGTCTGTCTGTCTGTTTTTCTGTCTGTCTGTCTATCTGTCTGTCTGTCTGTTAGTCAGGGCTATCGATTACCCATCAATTCAGTGCCGGCTTTAGCAATTGTTGACTTCATTCAATTGACATACGATTGGTTTGGGTTCAATTTCAATATAGAAAAAAAACGGAAACTGAAACTGGGATTGGGATTGGGATTGGTATTGGGATAGGGATTGGGATTGGGGCACATTGTTTAAGTCATAAGAGCTAAACAAACTTAATAAGAATAGATGAGTGGGTTGTCTATGGTTGGCGGTATGGTTAGATGATTGAGCTAATTAAAATTCATATCCATAGAAATGGATTTACTTCAAGCATGCCCTGCAAATCAAAATGAAAAATGATAACAGACCGACAAACAAAAAACAAAGTACGAAGAGAAAGAAAAAAAAATGACAGCAAAATGAAATATGATAGGAAAAATTTCAAAAAAAAAATATAAAAAACAAATAATTTTAGCTTACACTTAACAAAATAAATAATTTATATTGTAAAAGATGGACAAACAAAAACCTCTTTAAATAAAACAATATATATATATATATAGCTTGACAATTCGTGACATAATTTTGAGGATTTTCCTTTTTTTTAGAGTATATAGAATTTTTAAAGTAATTCTTAATATGCTGTAAAGCAAAATGGGCTTTTTGTTTCAGTGTATAGGGGAATGATTTCCCCATAGAGTCAATAGACCATTTTTAAGTCCCAATAGGCCAAAAATTCAGCAATGCCTTAAAAGCAATTCCAATGTGTGTAATTTTGCGTGAATTTATGTTTTGTTGGTCAACCATATAAACGTCCGCTACTGTCCACTGACCAGTATTCCTGTCCCATACCGTATCCCTGTCCTTCTCTCTCATTCACTCCATACCATCATAACCACCAACATGTGCGCCATTCACACGGATCGCCTTGGGATCCCCCTCTCTCCATCTTTCTCTCCCTTTCTATCTCACTTCCATACTCTCTTTCACTGTCTCTCACTTCCACTCTGCTTAAACGTTCTGTAAATGGCCATTAGGCCAGTTCAGGCCACAGCCATGGCCAGCACGGGCCAGTTTAGTCCCATCCATGGCGACGATGAGCAAAATGAAGGAAAATTTATTTTGTATATGGAGGAAAATTTGTTATGCATGGAAAGGCAAAATCCAACTAAAATGTGTTGCTCTTCTTGTTTTTATTATTATTGCCAAGGGCGTGGTCCAAAGTAGACAACCAGGAAATTTATATCAAATATCTAAAAGCTTTAGCTTGCCATAATCGGTAAAGTTTGAAGATTACAAAAATTTATATAATATATAAATTTTAATACAAATTTTACTATATCAAAATATCATATTTAAATATAAAGTACCGTTAAATTGATACATAATCGACAAATATTATGATATATTAACAATAAGTTACAAAATCTATCTGAAAGATAGTATTCTGAAGATGAAATATATATCCTCTTCTTTTATTTTAGCTTTTAAAAGAAATATATAGATAACCATTTGTGACGGACTAAATTTTCTTATATTTGTCTGAAACAATTTAAGTGCAACCTTTGCAACGAAATCCACAAGTATTCTTAAATATCAAAAGCTATATATATATATATATGTAAATGTAAATACATATGTGAATATTCATGTTCTTGATCGGCCAATTCCTTGTTGACTTAACTGGCTGCCCTTTCAGTATGTTTGACCATGTTTTTTTTTTTTTTTTTGAGGCTTTAGTAGGTTTTATCCCGACATTTTCATGCGATTCAAGGGACTTTGACCGAATGGATGTGTGTGTGTGTGAATGTATCTACTCAGCTTATAGCCAAGGCTGACATCAACCTGTATACATAAAACCCCTCCATCCTCACATCATATTGGATTCGCTTTCTCTGTGCATCTCTCTACTTGGGGTTTTCTCTTTTTTATCTTTTTATTTTTTTTTTTTTTTTTTGTCAGATCTGCTCTGCATTTTTGTCCCCCACAGCCGCAACGGGAAATTCAACGGTTGGCAGTGCAATTGGAACCGCTGTTCAGTCCCATATGAGAACTGGAACTGCATATTTAATACATACAGCGAGCCAACATGACTTTACCCCGCCCCATTACCAATATACAAATGTGTGTATACAATAAACTCTTACATATTTACATATATATATATATATATATATATGTATACACGTGCATGCATATATCTATGTATATAGTGAAATGTGTATATACATTGCCATGGTGGGTACATGAAATATTTGCTTAATCGTTGCAATCAATATGCATGTTTACAACGCGCTTTTAATTGCATTTTGTCTGTACATCGCATTGAGAATTGTGAATTGAGCATTGAGCTCAACAGAAACGCATCGTATCGCATCCCATCAGAATGAATTGAATTCGATTGGATCGAAGTGTACATTGTTTCAAATATTTCATGTGAATTTAACAACAAATCCTAAATCTTTTTGTTTAAGTGAAAAGAAAAATTTATCCATCTTTATTTTTCTTCCGTTTCTGTTCATTTTAAATCTTTTCTTGCTTTTGTTCAATTGCATTAAAATCAATTTCAACTAACTTACTAACTAACTAATTGCATGTATTAATTTTAAATCTCTTCCACTGCAGTGCACTGGCTGTTCTATAGATTATTATTTATTTTTCAGATCGTCCAAAATTAATCAAAATCAAAATTGTTGCATACTTTTTGGGATAAAAAGTCATGAACCAAAATAATAAATAATAAACAATTGAAAATAAATTATTAATCAAATCAAAAATTCATATCAATTATTTGCATCAATGAAATAATGAATTTTTGATATTATTTGCAAATAACAATAAATCATATATGCATATAATGAAAGATATTAATTATCATAATTCTAAATTGGTTTCATTTTAATCTCAGTTTGAAAATAATAATTTGTAACTAAAACAATTCTAAAGCAGAACTTCCTGTATAAGTTGATATTTCTTCGTATTGTAGAATTATTTGCACAAAATTTTAATTTAAAAGGAATATGAATATGTATGTTATTTGTTGTTCGCTGAGTTTATAATCTAAAATTGTTTTCCTTGAAGGTTTTAAATTAGTTTTCCATAGCTTTGCATTCGGTTAACCCTTTTTGCCCGCTTTTGTTGCCATTTAATCAAATTTTATTTATTTAAAATGAATATTTATGTGTATATTTAAGGCAATTTGTAAAATCAATTAAACTTTTTAATAACATTTTGGCCTAAAGGACAAGAGCTTTAGCTTAAGGGGGGGAAAAAGATGACAATGATGATAAAAGGCAAGGGCACCTGTGGGCTACGGGACCGGATCTGAGATCTGTAACCCAAACCATGCCAATTGTAAATTGCCTTGACCCTAATTTATATCCATGGAGGATTGACATTTTATTGCTTTTCGGTTTCAGTTAAGGCCAAAAGATTTCTTGGCCAGAAACTAATCAAATTTCTGGCTATTTATTTATTTATTTATTTATTTATATAGTGTTTTGTTTATTCAATTGATGAACCAAATGAATAAATATTGATTCAGTTACACTTTGCTTTTCTTTGCTTTGACCACCACCAAACAAACAAAAACAAATAAGAGAGAGAAAAAAAAAATATATAACCAATGTTTTTCTTTTTTGTTTGTGTCAAGAAGTAAAGCAGAGAGCGGACATAGAGAGGGAGGGGGAGAAAGAGGCGAAAGAGGCGAAAGAGAGGCAGAAATGAAAATTTGAAAACTTTTGTCTTTAGCCAAGTTGCAGCAGATTGCAAAATTGTAGAAAAACAAAAAGAGGATTATTTACAGTTGATGAAGCCTTTTTAGTGAAATGAATTTTGAAGATAAATTACACTTGATGCTGGGCAAGGTGAAAACTTGGCAGCAATCTGTCAACACTTTAGAATGCCAATCCCCAATTCCATTAACCTCCATTCCTTCCTCTGTACCTTTAACCGCCACTCCATTTGCTTTATAGCCCGCCCAAATGCCTCGACTGGCCATTATCCCAGGTGCCCAGTGGTAATTATTTAGCCCCTTTCCCTTACAAGCGGACCGCAAAAAAGACCAAGAAAATACTTGCTCACAAGGGCAAGTAAGTAAGTATAAGGCAACGAAAGACACAGAAAAAAAAAAGGAGGGAGACAGAGAGAGAGAGAGAGAGAGAAATAGAAAGATAGAAGAGTGGAAAAAAGCAATTAGTCACAAAGTTTCGGGGCTCTAAAAAGTTTGTGACTTGCATTTTTAAAAAGCCCAACCGAAAAGGAAAAAAAAAGTAGAAAGAATGGTAAAAACATTGAAAAGAAAGTGCAAAATATGTCTAAGAGGCTGTTTACACTTTTCCTAGCATTAGCTGATAATTTGAATATTTTTTTTCATTTTTTTTATTTTTGTTTGAAAGCTGCTAAAAACAAAACAAAAAAGAAATAAAAAGGAATACAAAAAGGTAGAAAGCATCTTAACAAAAGGCAAAGATTCTTAAGCCATGATGCATTCTCCCATACCAATCTTAACTTTTTATCTAATTAAAAAACGACTTCAAAAAAAATAAATAATAATTATATTTGATGGACCGTGATTAATATTGTTCGAGGTAAGCAATTAATACTAAATTTTTTACCTTAAAAGAACTACAACAATTCATAAATTTATATGATGATTTGATTTATATATATTTTTGTAACAAATTAGGGACAATCGGACAATCATGACAGTTCTTCGTTTAATCAAATTAAATATCGACTATAAATGCTTTGGTTTATTCATTATAATATTAATAATTTGATAAACAACAAAGTTTTCCACTTTAATTTAATGATATATATATATATATATATTTCTTTATCCACAAGCCCATCAAATAATTTTCTAATGAATAACTTGAGCAATTGAATATATATATATATATATATATATATATATATGTATGTATGAATATGTATGTGTATATACTAATAGCTACCCCTCCATAACCACCAATCATTATTTTCCATTTACTTTCTCCCCTGCTGGCTTTCAACGTTTCAATTTGATTGATTGAATATGAATGAAAATACCAAATAAATAGGCAATCAAATAATTACATGCTTTTGCTATAGAAATTGTTCGTTTTTTTCGTTTATTTCGATTTACTTACAATATGTGTCAGTTGTTAAACGATCGATGGTATCCTGTTTCAATTTCGAGCTCTTTTTTCCCATGTTGTTACTGTTGTTGTTGTTGTTGGTGTTGTTGTTGTTGTTGTTGTTGCTCTCCTTGGTCTCCTTTTGCCTACACTTGACTGCTATTACTTTTAAGTGGCAAAGTTTTCTATTTTTTGCTGCTGCACTTGTTGTTACTGTTGTTGCTGTTGTTGTAAAGCAAGTTCCTCTCGTTTATATTTATATTTTTCTTTTCTTTTTTTTTTTTTTTTTTATTTTGTATATATATTTTTGTATTCAAAACTTTTTCATAAGTATTTTAATATGCTTTACAATTTTTTTCTTTTAGGTAAAAGACAAAAAAAAAAACAGGATCAAAAAATAAATGCGAAGAGCAGGAAGAAAAAATATTATTTATTATTTTTTTTTTTTGTTTTTTTTTTGTCGTCGAGATAAAAACGCGCCAGAGAGTAGAAAGCAATGCACAAAAGTTCACAAAACACATTTTAATATTATTTAATGATTTCCCGATATTGCCAACAAATGTATATATATTTATATATGGAACGTTAACGATATCACACGATGTGAACGGAGTTCGCGAATGGCATTTGACAGATTATTTAAAAACATTTAAATGTAAGCTTAACTATAAAATAACAATTCAAAAAAATTCTTAAAAACTAATTAAATAGATCCATCGATAAGAGAAATGATAAACTAATTGTTAACATTCAATTGGCGATTAAATTAAGTCAAACTATTATTTTTTTGAACATTGTAAATTCCAATTAGTAGGCAAAATTCTGTTGACCAATTCCATCAATTCATTACGCAAAAATATGAATTCCCTTTATGGGTATTAAACTTGACCAAACTAGTTTCAATTTAACGAGAAATGTTTTTCTAACAAACAAGAAACAAAATCCTTATTTTTACACTCGATAAAAGTTGACAGAAATTTTCCCTTTTTCATTTTTATCTTTTATATATTGACAACTTTCAACTGTCATTTCTTCATTATAGGATTTCTCTCTTCATTTCATAATTCTCCAAAGGGAACCCATCAATCATACATACATACATACATACATAACAAGGGACCACTTCATAACAAAGTTGTGTGTGTGCGTGTGTGTGTGTGTGAGGGTGTAGGCATGGGCGTGGCCACTATCCCACAGTTCAATTAGTGATTTTGCCTAGAACGACTTGGTCCAGGACCGAAATGATAATAATAATGATCATAATCGTGATGATGATGTTGATGACAACAACAAACTAACAAACGAAGGCATAAAAATACACACACACACACACACACACACACATACAAAGCGCCACTTTTCAGGTCAACTCTCGACTCGAACTTTTCATAACAGTTGCCAACAATAGCAAGAATAGAAAGGGAAAAAAGACAGAGCACAAAAAAACTACAAGTAGAAGAGTAATACAGACATATGTACATATATATCTATCTATATATATATATATATATATACATACATACACTATAAAAAAAAAAGGGTCGAGCGTGGGATGTGATAGAAGACAAGCTGCAAACAAAAGCGCATAAAAAACTTAACCCTGTGTATGAAGAGTGATGAAGGGAGGGAAAAGGGGCGCAGGTCGCGGACATTTGAAAGGAAGGTGTGTGTGTGTGTGTGTATGTGTGTATATGCGGGCGCCTTCTGCGGTTGACGCGAAGAGCATAAAAATAAGTTGCCATTGTTTTGCCTGGTACAAGAGCACGAGATGGAGGTGGACATCATGCATATAAGCCCGAATACACGAACACGACCATACGAAACACCCGACGACTAGCATGAGCCGAACATATACAACAGCTAGTACAGCTATAAGAACAAAAAAAAAACAACAACAACAACAACAATATCGCCCGCAATGCGCCGCATAAAAATGCAATGAAATAAATGCTGTTAATTTCAGACACACAGCAGCAGCAGCAGCAACAGCAGCAGCAACAACAACAACAGCAGCAACAACTAACTATGCATATATGACAATAACGAGAACAAGAACAACAGGCTAGATGGCCAGTGATAGAATAACAGAGAGAGAGAGAGATAGAGAGAGAGAGAGTAACAGAGCATAATAGAGATACACACACTCATACAGGTCGGCATACATACATACACACATACATACATAGATAGGCACAGTTGGCTGTCAAATGCTGCAAGCCAAAAATCAAAAGCACTTCAGTTCACTTCATAGAACATAAGCGAAAGGCAAATGGCTATGCTTGATAAGTTGGTAAAAAGACAGAGCAGACATTCTCATACATAAGTACGAGGGTTGTATGATAAGTACATACTTCTACTTCAAATACTGCAAAAGTAATTAAAACAAAATTTACCAACAATTTAGTTATCATAAGAGCGAAATGGAGAAAAAAATGTAACAAATCGGGACTTAGAATTTAAACAAAATATAATGAAATCTCACCTCAAATTCAATCTTACAATTAGGGAACAAAATATAGAAGAAGACGAAGATTAAGTTTAAAAAATTAACATAAATAATATTATTAAAATATTGAACAAATAATACCAACGAAAAATATTCATAGAAACCATAAAAATTTAAATTAAAATTTCAATATTTTATTAAAAGGTTTAATTTAAATAAAGTAGAAAGTAAAAAGAAAATTTTGTTGATGTACCTATTGCAATCACTTATGTATATTTGATTTGATAATTTAAGATATTCAATTTGGGTGTAATGGAATATATCTCGATTATTATTTACATAATCTAACAATATTTTTATAAAGACCTTTTATTGAATATATATATATAAGGAAACTATAGAACATTTCAAAGAATTTTGTAACATAATACAGAATACATGTACATTCGATATGGGCAAACTATTTCGTTTCTTAAGTTAAGACTAACGCTGTTGTTTGTTGTAAATGATTATTTTTCGTGTGTGACGAAAACGAAAAGTCTTTGTTTTTGTTTACAAAACGCATATACGCCCCCAACACTCACACACACACGCCCATACTGAATGGGCTCAGTTCCTTTGACTTTGTAACTTTTTTTTTTTTTTGGTACTTTAATACCCACCAAGTCAAATGCAAAAAGGTAATATTAATAAATTTGAAATCTATATAATATTAAGTGGAAGATATTTATTGGATATACATCCAATTTGCTTTATGAAAATTTAATAACAAATATTTTTTATTAAAGATTCAATAAATGGATTCGATAGTGTGACTTGAATTTGTTAAATTTGCATCTTCATTTCTTTTGTACAGGGTACTTTTAATGTCTGCACTTGTCATTATTTTTTATTTCAATTTTTTTTTTTTTTTTTGACATTTGCTAACAAAACACAACCAGGTGTGTGCGTATGTGTGTGTGTGTATTACTTGACAAAAAAAAAAAAAAAAATGAAGGGAAAAAAGAAAATAAAACGAGAAAAAGGAAAAACGAAAATATTTTTACGTTTTATTTCCTTCACAGCTGGCTGCTAATGCAGTGCCAAGTGTGAGCAACACAGATAGATAAAGGAAGACAGAGAGGTAAGTGGGTAGTGAATGAGCAGACGACAAGGAGAGGGAAGAGACAGAGAGGTAGAGAGATAACGGGACTTGTAAGTGTAACTCGACTCTTTTATCTGTCTCTAAATGCGTATGTGTGTGTGTGTGTGTGTTTGTGTGTGTGTATGTGTCCTTGTATACGACAGTGTTTAAGTGTGTGTTTGTGTCTGTGTTTAGTTGCAGTTGTTGCTGTGCTTATTTTTTACCGTTGCCTGTGTGCAGTTTTATTGCGCTGCATCTCTTGCTTTTACCAAACCCCATTTCCCTCCCCTCTCCCATCAACCCTCTACGGCATCAACTTTGCCTCTCCAAAAATCGTTTCAGCCTGCGCGTATGCTACACGTTTTGTGTGTCTGTTTCTTATATTTTTTTATTTTTATTATTTTTTTTTTTTTTACTTTTGCTGTATTCTTCTCTACAGTCTGATAGAAAGACAGTTATTCGCATTAAATGGATTGTAAATATGTGATACTCGAGTTACTCGAAAACAGTATCCGAACGGTGGTAAATTAATTTTCACTCAACAAATTCCACACAGAAATGAATGGGTAAAACAAAGTGCAATGAGATTTGATATACATCAACAAAGAGACCACCATACGTCCACCTGAATGTTAAGCATTTAGAAATCAGTAAAATGAAAGGCAGCTTAACAATCAGCATTAGGCATCCATTGAAATTCATAACTGTGTGTATGTAGATGTGTGTGTGTGTGTGTGTATATATATAAATTCCAAATGGAATTGCAATCATTTCGATTGCAGACATCATATCGAATAACGTGAGTCTCAAGCATGGCAGACGAAAGAGTCTTAGGGATTATATAAAATGGCAAAAAGGAACATAACTCATAAGGTTTAGTTGGATTTTGTTTGGTAACTGAATTGCATTTTCCTTCCCCTTATCTCACGAAAAAGATAAAAAGTCTTCAGAATATTGCTATCGATTCACTTAGAAAACAATTTTAAATAATTTTTTTTTTTTGATTTTTATGACTCTATTTAACCAATGTATAGAACAAGCAATTGTTATCATAAATTGCTCAATTGATATCACTACCCGCTAATTTTATTACCACTTATTAGTTATACAACCTATTTCCAGTCTCCAAACAAAAAATTTCTCAAATAATTTATTATTAATTGATTTAATTTTTTTATAATATATTTATACAAAAAAGATGCTAGGAATGTTCCCATTCTTCATCAAATTTTGGAATATACTTATGTATCAAACAAATCAGCGATCTTTTATCAATTTTTTATTGAACTTCAATTGACTTACAAAAAAGTAAAAACTAAAATTAATTTTCGCAATTTTGAAATGAAACTGATATTAAAAATTGAATCCTTTATCAATGTTTTTTTTTTTTTTGCAAGGTTTCCGAACAACAAAAACTGAAATGATATTAATTTTTAAAGAAAAACTTTCCAATTATACATTTAAAATTAAGAATGATATTTCCCTTTCACTCCCATAAGAACATATTCCGTCGTTCTCTATATTTAATATTTAATTTGATATCATTAACGTTATTATTATTATTGCTATGATTAATATCATCTGTACAATATTTATGAAGAGTAAAATTAATTTTCAAATTGATCGATTCAAAATACTTTCAAAGGGATAAACAAAGTACATTAAATTTTCTACTTAATTTTCAAGGATTTAATTTTGAATCAAATGTTATTTAAAAAGTTTAGAGTTTTGTATATTATAATATTTAAAAGTTAGGTACTTTGAGCACTGAAAATCATTTAGATTTGAAGAAATTTCAGTTTCTGAAACATAATTATAAACATGGATACCCAAAGATATTGATATTGAATTTTATAAAAGATCCTTGTTATCATTAATTGGAGATTTTAGTTAAATTGAAACACAAATCACTCTTTTAATATATTAAAAAGTGGCTTTCGTTAAACACTGGCAAACGTTTTAATCAAATTTATTTGATCGTATATTTAAAAATGCTGTTTATGTCATATCTATTTCAATTGTCAATTATTTAAATAATTGCAAGTAATAAAAATATATTTGATAAATGTGGATTGAAAGTTCTTACTCAATGAAACAAGAATAAATGTTGAAATGTTGTTGGGATTTCAAAGGGATTTCAAGGCATTTATGATTGCAACGATGATTGTCTGTAGGTGTTCATTGGTATGCAGATATAAATATATATATATATATATATTTATATTTGTTTGTGTGTGTGTGTGTGTTAGAAAGATGATTGCGTCCATTGACGAAGAAAAAGCCAAGTATATGAGATGACAGTTAAATGGGGAAAAGCAAGAAGTGAGGGACAGCCCTTGTAGAAGGGAAAAGAAACAACTTATTTGTGTGTTTACATAATCCTTGCACGTTGTCTGTCTGTCTGTCTGTCTGTCTGTCTGCATGCCTGCCTGCCTGGGACTGTCTGTCTGTCTCACATCAACCAGCAGCACAATCTTCCTCCCTCTACCGCCATCGTCCACACATCTCTCCTTCTTATCCGCCATCGCAATGCCTATGCAAAACGTAAATTTGGGTCAAGTTTTTACCAGACCCCGCCATCGCTTTTATACCGTTCAGCCACCGTCACCCGTCTAACTAAAACTGAAAACCTTTTCCGAAATATTCAAAACAGTTGCGCACAGAAGTATGCTACACTTTTTACGCGGTTTTATTTAAATTATGTATTTCTCATATTTTTTTTTTTTTTGATTTAACTTTATCCACTTCATTTCGTTTATTTCTTCTTTATTGAAGCATTTATTTAGTTTTCTCTTTTTGTTATTTTTCAGAATTTTTTAGTCTTACTTTGTTAGAAAAACTAACAAAACTAAAAACAAACAAGTAACCGCTAAAAAAAAGTTAAAAAAAAAAAAACAACAACAACAAATTAATTGTAGTTAATCTGCAGGATTTTCTTCTGTTTTTAAGGTTTTAACTTGAATAGTTTGTTAATTTATTATATTAAATTTTTTTTTAATTTAATATTGTTAATAAATAATTTGTTATAAATTTTATTTATTTTTATTTTTAATTTTTTTGGTGTCTCTAACTCTTTCTTTCTCTCTCTCCCTCTCTTTGTGCCTCTGTGTGTGCCTTCTGGTTTTTGTTCGTTCTATAACTGTAGCAATAACTGTAGCTCGTATTAAGCGCACACGCGTTTTGGCCTAGCGTTTGTTTGGCGGTCAAATCAACGACTGAAACAGAAATTGAAAAGGCAAAACCAAAAAACCAAAAAAAATAAAAAAAAAAAACGAAAACAACAACAACAACAACAACAACAACAACAACAACAACAAAAAGCAAAAGGCAACACAAAGCGCAAAAAAAGAAGAAGAAGAAGAAGAAGGAAAGCAAAGAAAAACCAACTCGCAACACGACTATCAACAAAATGGTGTATGTTGTTGTTACATTCGATAGAGGTGAATAACTTGCTGCTCCTGGTGGTGCTGGTACTGATGCCAAATGGTGAGTTTATATGCTAGGAAGAGAGAGAGACTTATATAACGCACACTAATGCAGGCATATGACTAGCGAACAACAAAGACACAGCCAGCCAGCCAGCCAGAGAGAGAGAGAGCGAGTGAGAGAGAGATAGAGAGAGAGAGAGTATCAGAGTATGAGAGCATGGCACGAAAGCTTTTCACCTCTAACCGAAGCAAGAATTTTTACTCTTAACCTCTCTCTCTCTCTAGCTCTCTCACTCCCTCTCAGACGCTCTCTCTTTCGCTCTAGCTGTATACGTGTATATTCAACTGTCTTGGTATGTGTGTTAGAATTGCATTGGTGTAAGTGTTAAAAGCTACAAGAGCTACCAAAAACAAAAAAAAAAAAATAAGAAAGAAAAAAATGTTGGCAACGGGCAAGCCTTCTTTACGCTACTCCAAAGAGATAGGTTAACCATAGAACGGTTACCACTAGAATTTTACCATCGAATAGCCCTAAAACAAAAAAAAAAACCTCAATAAACCAAGCACAACTACAAAAAAAAAAAAAAAACAAAATAAATAAATTTTATTGAATGAAAAGTATTACAAAGAAAACACACATCATAATAATAAAAAAAAAAAAAAAACATTTGCGCCCATTGCGTGTCTTTCAATGACGTAACCACACACACACACACACACACGAAAGGAAAAAAAAGTATTTCTCTATTGAGGCCCCCTTAGTGGGTGAGTGGATGATGTTTGGTTGGTTTGGTTTGGTTTGGTTTGGTTTGGTTATTTTCCTTTATTTTTGGTAGGTTTTGGGTGGTCTCTTGGTTGCAGAGTTTCAGTTTAGAAAATTTACATTTTGTTGTTGTCCTAGTTGTTTTTGTTGTTGCTACGCTTGTTAATTGCTCAGTGGCCGCGTCAGCTTTTTATGACTCGACCAACTCTGTAAGTTGTACAGGGTTCACACACCCACATACATAGAGCGAAGGAAAGAGCGTTGAAGGGGGTAAGGGAGTGAGAGAGAGAGAGAGAGAGAGATATGAACTCCCTCTCCTCAACACTATAAGGTGTTAATTTGGTTGAAATGAAAAATTTCAGCATGATAGCAATGACCAAAATGCCAACAAACTCTTAAATTTTAATTCGTTTTCAATTTAATTGTCTTTCAATAAAAATAAAAGCACTCGACCATAATTCGATTAGACCATATCAACTGTGTAACTTCATACGACACACATACACACACCCACACAAGCACAGGCATAGTCGGAGGCCAACCAAAACCATTTCCACTTAGTTGTGGTTTAATGTTTTTCGAGTAACATATACCACAAACCAAAATGGATCGAATATATATTTTTTTCGTTTTAAAGAATAATGTTACATATATAAATATATAATTGGTTTTTCTTTCAGGTCTATGCCATGAAATTGATTATCAACTCTTGTAATTGTATTATCTAAATATATAAATATCAACTATATCAGTAATGGAAATTCCTATTGAATATACAGAAAAATGAATATACAGAATAATGGATTATATTCTGTTATATTTTGAATTTAAACGTATTAGATTGATTTTCTTAATCAATTATATCGTAGAATTCATCTAGAAGAAGTGATATCGCCATAGTTTTTAATTATCTATAATTTGATTTAATACTTTTCTATACTTTGATTCACATAAACACATTCCAATTTAATGTTTCCTTATTATATATAGATTGAAATTAAAAATTTGGAATATATCCATTAACCTTCTTGCAATATTTTTCTTGATTGACGTTCAATGGCAAAATTTTGTTTTTTTTCACTTCTATATAAATAAATATATATATATATATATATGTGTATGTCTATCTTGATAAACCATAGCCCTGAAGTGCCTGCCAATAGACTCGAAGACTATTTTTATTTGATGGGCATAAACAAAATTATTCAAACATTTCATTTAGTTATTTGCTTATATTTCAGGCTAGCTTAGAATAACAAACAAAACGATGCTGTTCGTTTCTGTTCATTTCCCAGTGAGCTAATTGCAAGTAAAATGCTTTAAATTATAATTTGATAAATTGTGAATTCAATTTTATGGGTAAACACACAAACCAGCACACACACACACACACACACACACATGCATTGAGGCACATTGAAATAAATTGAATATTAGAATTTCGCTAACGACTAAATGATACCCTATTCAAAAAAAAAAAAGGAAAACGAAGAGTAACTACATCTTAATATGTATTCTAGTGCAAGAATATTTCTTGAATCTTATTTAAAGCTTGATAAACATTTAACATATATGTATGAAACTCAACTTTTAAACTGATCCATATAATTTGCTATAGTTTTCAGTTTACTATAACTTTAATACATACATATATCTCTTTCAGTTTATATCTACAGGGTATCAAAATTCTTTTCGATGAGTAAGTGCTTATGAACGAAGAAGAATGAGAAAATATTTATTGTGCTTAAAAGGTGAAAGGAAAATTAATGAACAGTTTTAAATTCATTTTTTAGTTTATGACTTTTCTTTTCTTTCTTTTTTTTTTTTAATATAATATTCATAAACTCAATTTTAATTGAATGGGGGAAAAAGACGGGCACAATGTTCTATATAATCTTTTCGAATGATATAATCGAAATCGATATCCTATATGGGAAACAATTTATTTAAAAAAAAAAAAACAAACAGAACTTTTTTTAAATTCTAATAACATAATTTAAAGTAACTAAAAAATTCTCCGAATTTTGACAGAAAGATAATAATCATAGATTATTTTTATATAATTATAATTTCAAGTTTATTCTTTATAAAATAATTTAAATTAATAATAAAAGTTATTATACCCTTGCAGATTTTCTCTATATAATTCACCAGAAGCATTATTGTAAATTATACAACCAAATTTACAAATTCAAAATTTTGAGCTTGTATGAAAAAATTTTTTCATACAAAATTTTTTTTTGTGCCGATTGTCCCTATAGCAGCTATATGATATAGTCGTTCGATTGTGATCAACCTTGGTTGAAGTATCAAGAAGTATATTAAACTCATAAATATCAAATTTCGTGGCATTCGGTTGAAAAACAACAGAGTTATTGAGGATAAACCTTATTTATGACCGATCGTTCCTATGGGAGCTATATGATATAGTCGTCCGATCGGGATGATTCCGAGATATACAATGCGTGCAGCAAAAAGATTGAAGATTTCAGCTCTGTGGCTATTATGGTCTCGGAGGAGAAGCTGTTGATCCAGACATACGGACAGACGGACAGGGCTAAATCGACTTGTCTATTCATGCTAATTAAAAATATATATACATACTTTATATAGTCGAAGATGCTTCAATTTGTGCATTGCAAACTTCTGACCAAAATTAATGTACCCTCTGCAAGGGTATAAATATAATTCAGAAAAGAAAGGAAAAAGTTTTAAATAAATATAAGTATTTAGATAGAATTTTATTTCCAATTTTCTCGGAATGAATGTCCTAGTTTTTCACTCACAAGTTTTTCCTTTAATTTGTTGAAATGAAAATTAGTTATCAATTAATAAAATACAAAATTGATAACTACTTTATAAAAATTGATCTAAGATTATATAAAGAATATTATTAGACATTCATGTTTATATTTTTTACAATTAATTATTACTTCAAACATTCAATGTGAAATCAATCTGTTCTTAATTTCGTTTGATTTTTTGAAAAACAAATTGACTTGAAGATAATATTATTCAATTAAATTCGATTGTGGAACCTTAATGTAAATATTTGCAATCCAGAAATCAAAATGCATATAAAATTGAAAAGAAAATCATTCTAAGAGAGCCAGCCTTTAAGGGGCATTAAAACTTGGCGATTGTCACAATATTTTATTTAAGTTTCTTTATCAGTTGTGTGGTATAATAACTACATACTAAGTATATACTTTCATCTGTTTCAAACTCAATGGCGTCATGGGGCTGGCTCTAAATGTTTCGATTTTAAAGTTTTGTGCTAAGCACTTCTTCTTCTTCTTCTTCTGCCCTACGCCATTGATTCACCATCCTAGTCCATCGAGTTGTCTCTTCGTCATTCCCCTTGGACTTTTCCATTCATCCCTTCGTTTCTATTTCTTGTGTCATCGTAGATAAGAAACAGCTACCATTTAGACGCGTTGACAATTTCAAATTCCGTATCCAGAGGGGAGGAGTGATGTTGAAGAGGGGTGGTGGGAAAGGGGAGGGCAAATACAGAAAATAAAAATAAAAAAAAAAAAAAAAGTAAAAAACAAAACAAGAGACAGAAACGAAATGAAAACAAGAAGACATTTCAAAGTTGTCGTAAGCGCTGACTAATCAGCGTCATTATCAAAAAAAGCCACCAAAAGCGGCAACAACAAAAACAACAACGACAATAATAACAGCAACAAGAACCACAGAAGGACAACAGGCAGGCAAGCAGGCAGGCAGGCGTTTTGTGATTATCATTCGAGGCGAAAGTGCTTTTTAATGTCTGTGAGCATTTTAAATAATTAGCTGATGTGAGCGTCAGCGGCAGGAACGAACAGTGGCAGAGTAACGAATTGTTTCACTGTTCCATGAGGTATGGGTGAGGATAATAAGATAACGGGTATGAGGCATGGCATTGTTGTTGTAATTAACTTGCGTTCGTGCAGCGTCCAAAGGGAAACATTTTTGTTGCCACCATTTTTTTTTTCGGTTTTTTGTTTTTTTTTTTTTTTTTGGTTAGTATTATTTATATATATATATTTTTTTGGTGTGAACGAGTTATTTAGCCAGGGCGTAACTAATTAAAACTAAATATGATTAATACATTTCATCTAGTTTATAAAAAAATTTAATTAATGCTTACAGGCTACATTTAAGATATTTATAATTCCTATTAAGAGTTTTCATTCAACAATTTATAAGAACAAATAGTCCGAGAATATTATTTAAATATACTTAAATTATCAACGTATTTAAAAGTTTATTATATAGATCAACAACACCTAGAGTATTATCCTTATTATTTTAACAGGTTTCCTATATGTATATACTGTAGGAATACTGTCTTGATATTTTAATTAAATCCTATTAAATAATCTCATGGAAATGGTATTAAATCGTTAAAAGTAAAAGCAAAAATAATGATGAATAATGATAATTTCCATTTTCGATTTCATTTTAATATTTTTCAAAAAAAAAAATAAAAAAAACTGCCGATATTTTAGTTCTTTGACGAGCTATATAATTGTTGTTCTTTCTTTGAAATTTCTAAACTATGAGTTATCATTTTTTTTTTTGTCAGTTTCGCGTATCCCTGAAATAATTTCGTTGATTTAGACTGATATCCCCTTATGAGCGATAATGCGCGTCCTGCCGACATTCCCGTCAACATCCCACATGGCGTATGCGCATTGTTTGGCGCATGTTTGGCTTTTACGACTTACATTTTCGGTTCTTTTTTTTTTTCTTTTCTCTCCTCGGTGGCTAAATTAATTTAGACCGCGTGAGTTTACCAAGGGGAAGGCACAACAACGAGGCAAGCAAGGAAAATAAAACAAAACAAGAACAACAAAAAAAAACAGAGAAATAATAATACATAAATTCATTAACATACCAAAAAAAAAAAAAGAACCCAAAAAAAATAAAGAAATGAAATGAAAATGAAAATGGGAGAAAGCATGCGGAAGAGCTTTTTTCTGTTACAGTTTCTGCCTAGGAATGCGTGACGGAAGTCTACTTGCTTATAAAATGGCCGGGTGAATGTAAAGCAGCACGGAGATTGGGGAGATGGGAGGTGGGTATTTGCAGGGGGGGGGGGGATGTGGGATGATTTTATCCACCAACGGGGAGTCGGTTATATGGGGAATCCGGAGCTTAGGCTTGTTACCTGGCTTAGATTATCAGCAGTGAATTGTTATTGTTATTTAGGATTTGCATTGTTTTCCTCGCCTCATTTACATAATTTTTGTTGTTAGCCAACCCCTCCCCGTTCCTCCCCTACACACCCCTCCACCGCTGTAGCCTACCATGCCCACATACATTTCCCTTCCTGTTGGTTTCGCTTTTGTTAAAATGTATTTGTTTGTTTATTTTTATTTGTTTTTTGTATTATTATTTTGTATTCATGTTTTCGAGTGCCTCATCAATGGTTGCTTGACCATTCCAATAGTGGCTGCCCATCGGGCAAGGACAATTACACGCTTACGAGCTTACACACACACAGAGAGAGAGAGAGAGAGAGAGAGAGAGTGAGAGAAAGGTAATTGTCAAGGGAATTTTCGGCAAAAGGTCCCCCATCCTTTAAGGTTGATTCCTGCTTAAGGGTTACACGCTTTTATGCGCCTCATCAACATCGCTTTTCCGCTCATTGCGGCCGTAAACTTTATTAATTGAGTTTGTATTATGTGCCAGTAGATGGTACACAAATGGGCCAAGTGTCAGAACACAGAGAGGGTGACACAACAACAGCAGGAAGAGTCAGCGTTGATTACATAGTGGATAGGTTGGCATATATATATATACACATACATATATATATATATATATATATGTATATTATGCCTTGTAGGCATCGCCCGTTAAATTGCTTTACACTTTTCGACAGCATCAGAGGAAAATCAAATGATAATGCAAATTTGTTTTAATGCGACCGGCAGAAAAGTCATTTCATGAATATGAAGGAGAAACCAAGGAATAAGGAAATGTAAGTGACAGGCATTTTCCCCCATCTCTCTTTTCCCTTCCATTCCTCTTTATCGCCATCTCTATATTCTTGCCTGGCGATTTATGAAAAATGAATTTTTGCCTTTACTTCGGCTATGTAATTTTGTGTTTTGCTCTATATGTAATGAAAATGCTTTGATTTCGGTTTTCTGTGGTGTGGTATAATGTGGCTTGGTCGGGCCACGCCTCCTATTTTTATACGCATTAACCTTGTGTCCATTTATTTATAGGCAAGCAAATTTATTGGGCGACAATGAGAATACACAAAAGCATAGAAGAAAAGCAAACATAAATAAAGAAAGGACAAACAAAACAAAAAAAAAAAAAAAAAAAAAAAGAAAAAATCTTGCTAAATTTTTTCTAGCATACTTTTGCGGGCACATAACGCATACGCCACCGGGGCCATGCATACATATATATGTACATACGTGTGTAAATAGCTGTAGTGAGTATGACTGCGGGTGTGTGTGTGTGTGTGTGTGTGTGTGTATGCGTGTGTCCAAACATGCATAAATAAAAACGCCCAAATGAAAATATACGAGAAACTGAGAGTGGGCAAACGATATAAGCTTAATAATTAGCAGGAAAAATAGAAATGGAAAAGGATGCAAACGAAAAAAAAAAGAAGAAAAACGAAAAAATTTTAATGGAATAAATAATAATAAGGCCACACACACACACACAAACACGAAACACACTCATATTTGAGGTAAAAAAAAAAAATGGAAAAACTTTTCTCTTAGTAGATATGTTAAATTTTTGTTTCATACATTTCAAAACAAAAAGAAAAAAGTAAAAAGGGACAGACATTTTTGATATAAAAATATATTTACTTACCTTACTTACTTGATGAGGGGGAAAAAAAACTATTGCCACAAATTTCATATTCGAAGCACACCCAACACACAAGCATTTACATTAAATATTTGTGTGTGTGTGTGTGTGTGTGTGTGCGTGTGGCCGTGTATGTTTTGGGGCAATTCAAGCAAAACGCTTTTAAAAAAATAACTTTTTCTTTTCTGGCATATGTCTTTGAGAAGGACCAAACCAAACATATAAAAGAAGAACAAGAACACGAAGAGAAAAAAAAATATCAAAGAAGCTAACTTCGGCCGTGCCGAAGTTTGTATACCCTTGCAGATTAATTGATTACTTTCTCCGTCATATGGGATTCAAGATATTTTAAAAATTAGAAATATAAAATTTAAAAAAAATTTAAACCAAAAAAAAAGAAACAGTAAGAAAAAATTCGAGTTTGCCAACGGCCGGATTTGAACCTCCCGCTCACTTCATTTCTAGAATCGATCTCTACCTATTGCGCTACCAAACTTATAATTCACCGGCTCGCTATTTCGGTATACATTGCAAGCGTCCAGCTTCTCGCTCTCTAAATTTTCTGACGAATTCTAGAAAACAACAACACAATACAAATAGTTTTCTGTCTCTTTCTGTATCGCACTCAGCTTGTAGTTTTTTCAAGCACGTGTTCGCATATATGTATGTATGTATGTTTGTATGTTTCCATGTATGTTGTTTGTGTACGAATATATAAAAGCAAATATAAACGTATTTAATTGGCTGCATATGCAAACATACTGATGCTGATGGGGGTTGATTCATTGATTTTATTGATTTATGTCGGTGTTTATTATCCGATCTGATTCAAACTTACTGATATGATGTAAAAGTATAATTCTCATCTGTTCACCAAATTTGGTTGAGATATCTTAAAAAACAAAAAAGTTTTTCTCACAAAAACATACTTTTTCTGATGGGGGTTGATTATTGTTTTTATTGATTTATGTCGGTGTTTATTATTCTCATCTGTGTGCCAAATTTGGTTGAGATATCTCAAAAAACAAAAAAGTTTTTCTCACAAGAACTGTTTTGAACAACACAAATTTTAACCGAGGTACCTCTGATCTTTCCTATTTTTCTATAACTTATAGTTGTCCGATCATACCAACTCTCGAACTTAATTTAGATAAATCATCAATGAAGAGAATGATATGACTTTTATTCACGTAGCTCAAAATTTAAGTTCGATTCCTTGCGAAGAAACAGACAGACGGACAGACGGACAGACGGACAGACGGACAGACGGACATGGTCATATCGACTCAGCTTTCGATGCTGATCAAGAATATATATACTTTATGGGGTCGGAAACGATTATTTCTATGCGTTACAAACATCTGACCAATTTTATTATACCCTCTGCAAGGGTATAAAAAGAAGCTAACAGCAGCAGTAAAAGCAACGAACCAAAAATACAGTGAGTGTAAAATATACTCGCTTCTCTATTTTTACAAAAACTAGAGGTAAGGCTATTTTTTTAGACTTGATCAATTGCTTAAATCAACTCAAATCAAGTTAAGTTAATCACTTTCCCCTAAAGCAGAAAGATGCAATGCATTGACAATCTTTTCTAATCACTGAAATGAAAAGTAATTGTAAATTTAAAGAAGATCAAGATTTCCTAGGAACCTTGAGAACCTTCCCCCACCCACCCCTTACATAATCGAAGACAATTAACATTATTTCTGACTAAGTTACATATATATTATCCTAATCAGTTTTTTTCCTCTAATCTTTTATACTTCGATTCTTCAATCGTATTTCCAAATCTCATCATATAGAGATTGGAATCCATCAATTGAAATCTTAAAACCAGAAAAGCAAATAAGTTATCTATCTATTCCTTCCTGAAAATCATTATAATAGTTTATTATACATATAGCATGGGAAATGCATAAAAAGAAAATTTCATATTTTAGTTTCAACTTATTCTTGATCTGTTCAATTCAAATGAATGGAACATTTGTTCATAATATATATATATATATATATAATCTCTTTGTTAATGAAATTATAACAATAACTGTTGCGGCCATAACAAACATTTTCCATGACGAGGGTGTTTTTTTTTTTTACAAACAAAATTTTCCAAAATAGACAATGGTCTAACGCAAACTAATGTAAAACTCACCCTCAACAGCAAAAAAAAAATAACCGAAAAAAAAAAAGATTAAAAAGTGCAACATTTTTCAAGGCAACTAAACGGAAACAAAGCCGAAATAACACACATGTACACACACAAATCCAAATCACTCGGCCAAAACGTGCAAAAAGCAAAAAGGAAAACTATTTTCAAAGACTTGGGGTTTTAAGCTATGAGAAAGGGTCAGTTGATGGCAACGAGGCTGCCAAAAAGTATTTGCAAAGTGCGCGCCAGTCAAAAGTCAAGGACAACCAAAAAAAAAATTGGACTTCAAAATACAAAAAAAAAAAAAAAAACAAAACAACGAATACGACAAAAACCAATCAATAAGTACAAAAATTGTACAAGAAATGAACTTCAAAGTATGAACCACCAATTGAAATAACATATCCTATTCGATTAGTCATTCAAAAACTAAAAAAAAAATAAAAGGAGAAACTTAATTGTAATCAAACTGAAAAACTTGAATAGATTTAAAATAATTTAAAATTCGAATGGAGAAATAAGTTAACAGCATTAACCAATAATGACACGATCGGAAAGCAACTCAGCATTTAAATTCTTAAGCTTTTAAGCCAAGAAAGGATTTTCTTATAAGATATAAGGACTCTTTATCAATCCTCTCTCCTTCTCTTTTCCAGCAGAACTCAATACTTTTCACTATGCTTCATCGAGGGAAAAACCACACATACACCCATACAGATAAAGAGAGACTTGAACTCGGAAATATTTTAAAAATTTTTTTATTTTTTAAAACATATGTGGAAAATTTTTGGATTTCCAACCATTATGATTAAATAAATTACCTTGATTTATATGTTATTAAAATTATTATCTTTTTTTGAATTATAAAATGTTTCTATTTTCAAGTGAACAATAATTTGTCTTTCTATATAGTGTAAACAAAACAGATAGTTTTTTTTTTTCAATAAATGCTGCCATTTGTTTGTTCATAATGATGAATTAAACTTGCCATCATCAGATAATATTTTTGTAATTGATATAGTTTTATGTACTTTGAAGTGCTTTGAAAGTAGATAAAATTGTTGATTTTGACTAAGGCAAAATCAATTTGCCAATTCTCATTTTATTCACCACTTTAGATTCTGTTGTTCCACATAAGTGACACTTTTAACATGCAACAAAGTCCTTACAAATTGCAGAGTTTGATGGATGTTGCTTGCTTCATCTACCACATCAACGGCTCTTGCACTCTGTCTTTCTTTCTCTCTCTCTCTCTCTCTCTCTCTCTCTCTCTCTATCTATCTCTCACATGAATAGATGAAGGAATGAAGGAAAAGTAAAAGTACATAGTAGAAAATCTAAAGTAGAACAAACCAAACTCAACTCTTCATTGGCCGCACACAAAGTTTTTGGCACAGTCAATTGCGGCAAAATGTCACTCAATTTAAAGTTGCCACTAACTGACTACTACAGTTACCTTCCTTGCTAACACACCTGCCACCTAAAGCTGTCATCAAGCATCCAGCCAACCACCCAAAGAACATTCGTCTATCGTTTGGCAAACACTTGGAAGTTTTATTTGCTGCAAATTTTTTTTTTTTTTTTTTGTTCTTTTTTGCTTTTTGAGTTTCTGGCTATTGAAATCATTTCGATGAAAATGCACCTGCGAGCAAAGTCAGTTCACAAAAATTGAAATTGAAACCAAAATCAAGCGTAAAATTCATTTAAAATGTTCTCACAGACACCCCCCCCCCACAATACTTCCATCCTATGCCAGCCCTCTCCATTTTCTCCATTCATAATATGCTCCATCTCCGTTTACCCATCTCCCCCTCTCTCTCTCTCTCTCTCTCTCTCTCTCTCTCTCTGTCTCGCTCTGCAGCTCATACACATTCTCACCACAAATTACCGACATATCCCTGGCCCCTCAGATCACAATGCTTTTGGCCACACGCAGCAGCTCGAATGACTGCACAGTGAGTGCTAAAAATAAAAGAATAGAACCTAAAAATGAGCCAATGTGTTTGCTTTTTATTGGTTTGTGTGGTTGTGCCAGGGTTGCATAAGCGAATGGAATATAAAAAAGAAATGTGTGAAGAAGAAAAAAACGAATATGTGTGTGCTTCTCCTTTAAATGTATATACGAGTATGTATAAATTAAATTTTTGTTTCTTTTTTTTTTCTTTTTTTTTTTTTTTGTTTATATTAAATTATTCTACCTGTGCCCAAGCACCGACTTTCTGTTACTCTGTAGCAAGAAAGGAGAAAGTTTTTAACTTTTTATATTGAAAATGACTTACATCGAATCAACAGATTTACAGATTCTTTACTAATTTATTTAATGGAATTAGTCTGTAAGCTAAAATAGAAGAAAATCTTTTTAAACATTTCAATTTATTATATTATATATAATTCATGTTATTTTATATTATTATATATTATGTAAGAGAAAAATAAATTTATGGTCCAAATATTTGTGCATCCAATTCTGTAAGTCATCTAACAAATTATATTGCTTTCGATTTAAACATTTAATTTTTTTTTAAGACCCATCCCTGGTAAATAGAAATTTAACCTTCATTTGTTACGGTTAAATGCATGGGCGTTGAGTTGATATTACAAATCCTACTACACTGTTCAAAATTTAATTTAAATTAAAAACAAAAAAATATAGATAAGAAAACGAGGAAGAAAACATATATCCGAATTATTTCATTCTTTTGCTTGATTAATTTTTTTTTCCTCTAAGGCCATAGTGAAGTCTTTATGGACCTATGGCTGGATGCTCTGGGACACGGCGTTAGAGTCAAACATTTAAATACTGCAACGGTTCCAAAACAAACTTCTCCGCGGACTGATGGGCGTGCTTCCCTGTGTCCTTAACTCAGTCATTGACGGAGGCTTCGTTGTTCCGTCGGTTAAGAGCAAGGTCCGGAGGTACGGGATTTGCCACTGCTCCAGGCTGGAAAGGCATGTCAACAAGCTACCCCTCACCCTGCTGGACAGGAGGATGCACACAAGACGTCTTAAAAGATATCACCTAGTGGACCTGCAGCTTAGACTAGAGATGGACTGTTGATTCGTCTCTGAAGGCGTGTAAAAATCTATACTTCATCCCAGTTGATGATGCAGCCGCCACAGAATTGAGATTTAACCTCAATTGTATCCTTTATGATCCTTCAACTTACTGTACTGCCATCCTCTCATAGAATTTGCTTATTGTCCCTTTAGGATTAATTTCAAATAAATGCCCAAGTGATTATAAAAAGAAAACAATTTTTATAGATAAATTTAACTTTACTTTGTTTTTTTTTTGTTTTCTCTCTGTGTAATTTAAAGGTGGAGGCGTGGCTTCTGGTGTATGGGTAATTGTTGGCGCGGTTGATTTGATTGAAAGTCGTGTGGTAAGTGTCAGAAGGGAGCGTATGACAGTAGGATGGTGGGGGTTTGGGGTGGGGTTAGAGAGGGGTTGAGTTGATGGGTACATACACATATACATATATATATACATATATATACATACATATATGGTATATACTTGTGTTGTATGGGAATGAGGTAAATTGGACTTTATAGGTGACGTGGGGCGTGCCGCTGAGCTTGGCATATGATTGTGTAATTGATTTTATCAATAGAAAAGCCAAAAGGAGACGATATCGAGGCAAAAGGAGGAAAACAAGAAATTGCTGCCTTAGCTATTTGCTAGCCATGCGAAAACCAATTACCGAAAGAAGGAAACGGATCAGTGGCAAAGGGCGAACAGAATAGCGGTAATGGTGGCAATAGGTAGTAATACCTCCCATCCCATTCCGCATCCCCCCCTGCCCTACATATACATAGACATGGATACATGCAATATATCCAACGCACGTACGCATTTTTGGTTTAAAAGATGGAACACAACACAAAAAAAAACAAAAAAAAAAATCTAAAAAAAATTTAAAAGTAGGAGTGAATAAGTTTTCATCGGATTTCTATTTTTGGGACTTTACATCAGCAATTGACCAGGGTCACAATTTAATGACTATTTGTAGCCCTTTGTTTGGATTTGCTTTGACTTTACTGTACTTAAGCTATAGAAAAAATGAACGGAAACAAAGAAGAACTCTAACAGAGAGAGAGAGAGAGAGAGAGAGCGAGCGAGAGAGAGAAAGAGAGATAGATAGATAGATGGAATAAAGCAAAGAAGAGCCAAGAGAATAAAAGTAAAATCCGTTAAACTTCCGGACCAATCGATTTTGCGTTCCTTGGATAACGAAAGAAAGAAAAAAAATATATATATAAAAAAAAAATCCGCATTGAAAATGTGCCGCGCGCATCTATTTCCATATAAATTGGCTAACCCGCAATAGAAGCATTGGTAAAAGAGGAAAGTTCCTTCTCAACAACGTGTGTAGAAGTAGAATGGGAGGAGGGTCAGAGGGGTATGCCAGCCAAGCATCCCAAATGCTTTAGGGGCGCGTGGAGCTGTTTGGAGTAACTTTGCCAATAATAAAGCGCCATTAGTGCTGCTACATAAACTGATGCGGGAAGGGGCATGGCAATGTTACAGGATTGAAGCGGTACTCCTGCTTCTGCTCCTTCTTCTGTTCGTGCTCCGGCTTCTGCTCCTGGTCCTGCTCTTGCTCCCGCTCCTCCTCCGACTGCTGTTGTATTATGGGCAAAGGGACTGGAGAGCTCAATGTCGGCACGCAGGTTTACCCAAGGAAACAAACACAACACAACACAACACACAAAACAAAACAAAACAAAGCAAAAAAAAAAAAAAACTAGACTTGAGAGAAAACAGGAAATGAAATCTGCGAAAAGCCGCAAGATTTATGCACTTTGTTTCTTTGCTCATGAAATATATTCACATATTTTACATGAGCTTTGTATACATAACTAGTATGTATATACATATGTACATTTGTACATACATACACATAAATTTCTATATATTGCTATTGCTCATATCTATTCAAAATACTTATTAAACATGGAGACTTTTAATACCGCACATGACGACAATATATATCTATATATATATATATATTTGGATGAGAATTCTCGGAAATTATACATATTACTTATATTGATTTGATTAATTTAAAACAATTATTGAAATTTGAAAATAGTTCATAAATAGTGTAAAACTTTATTCTGTTGCGTTTTCTCTATTAAACGATTTTAAAGTAATTTTTAATCAAAGTTTATATAGTAAATAATTTTTAAATTGATTTATATTAAATATTTAATTTGTATTTTCATCAGAAATCATTGAAACAAATAAGTAAAAATTGTTTATTAAATTTTATTTAAAATTACTAAATCATTATAAAATTTATTCCAATATTTTTTATCTACATATATTGTTTTTTTTTTTTTATTTATTTATATTGATGTCTCAATTATAACCAAAAAAATGTACATATTAATCTGTCCTTTAATTTATAAATAAGTTTTTTAATGCAGTTATTACTTTTAACTTTAAATTGTAATTGGTATTTGTGAATTAAAATGTTTGTTTATATAATTTTAATTTATTTAATTCATTTTAAATTAAATTCATGTTTATTTAGTAATTTATAGTAGTTTATATTTACATAATTTGTACAAATATTTCAATTTCATTTTCTGCCCGAAACGTAAACAATTTTGATTTAATTTGTATATATATATATATGTATATAGCATCGGTAAAACTAAAGATCAAAGCTCAAAAGTGAAAAGGGAAACTCAGATCTGTCAATTAATTTGCAATGTTTATTTCATGAACAAACATACATATATATATATGTATATATAAATATTTCTAAGCACATATATACATAGTTAATTGTATTTGATATTTATCTTCTAATAAACAAATCCAATATATTTTGGTATTATATTTTAAAGAATATTTACAGTATATTGAAATTTGATTTACATTATACGATTTATTTGATTTAAACTTGCTTGTGACGATGAAGGCAAAGTCAATTTTATGTTAAAAATGCAAACTTAATGAATTAATCAAGCCACCCCGTTGGCTTTTTTTTTTTTTTTTTTGATATAAGTTAACCATGAAAGTCAAACAAAATCAAAAGAAGGAGACGAAATTGGTGCCGATGAAGGTGGCAAATGAGATGGAGATGGAAATGGTGGTAGGAAGTGGCAAGTGGCAAGTGGCAAGTGGCAACTGGCAAATGGGGAGAAATGGTAAAGGAATCTTGAAGCAATTGAACAGGAAGACGCGAGGGCGTAACAATTTATGTAGAATATTGTTTATGAATTCAGGCTAGGCTATCGTCATATCTACACATACACACACACGCACACACACACATAGGCACACGCACGCACAGGCTTGAGTTTCGTAGCATGAGCAAGATAAGGAAGAGTCGTTTGGAGTTTTGCTTATGATTAAAATTTCCGTTCAATTGTTTGCCCTTTTTTGCGTTATTTCTTTTCATTAATACCCTATATACTCATACATAAAGAAAGATATGCATTAATTTTACCAATATATATATATATATACCAATATATATATACATATATATATATATATATGTATATATATATAACAGGCAAATAAAAGACATTTCCAAACCAATTAAAGGTATATATATACTCTTGATCAGTACTCAATACCCAAGTTCAATTTTAAATACATAAAAAGATCAAGTTTTCTTTTAAATAATTTTTTTAAATATTATTAATAAATTTAATGTAAAATATTATTAAAAAATATGAATAAAAATAATTCTTTATCTCTTTCTATTTCTTATCGGTAGCTGAAAGAGATAGCAAACAAAAGCATTTTGTGGACACGATTAAGTTTTAGCCATTTGTGTTAATAAGATATTAAGAGTGAGTGAGATAGCATGCATAACGTAATGCAATGAACTTTGATTTGAAAGTTGAAATAACAATATTGAAAATATATTCAACTTGTACAGGGTAAACAAAAGTCGATGTCTTCATTTATATCGGTTTTTGGTTAGATTTTTATTTCACTTACATACTCGTATTTCAATGGTTAGGGTTAATTTATATCTTTTATAGCTAGCTGCCCACTTTCTGACCAAGTAGTGAATCAGGCAATCAGTAAAAGTGTTCAAAGTATTTTATGATTGCATTTTATGGAGCCGAGCTAAGCAAAATTATTAATATTAGTTATTATACATACTAATAAAATGTGTTCAATTTCTTCAATTTCTTAAATCAATCTAACATTTACTTACTCACACATGTCGAGACTGTACAAACTAACAATAAGTTTTCCTTCTTTTTTTTTTTGTGTTGCAAAACCATAAAAATCTTTCAAGTTCAGACTTTTGGCCAGCTTCTTGTCTTCTTTAAGACTTGTTTGCCTTGTGGTTTCCCTCATTTACAGTTAGTTTCTCATTTCTTCTTTTTCTGTTTCTGTTTCTGTTTAGGGTTTCTTGGGGTTGTTCTTTTTTGAAAAACTTTTTTTTTTGCGTTTTGTCACGTTGCATTTAATTTGGTTACATTCTGTTTTCTATTTGGTTAGCCAACTTTAAGCCCTTAAATGTCTCAAAAGAGAAATTGTGGTTGTATGATGATGGTATTTTGTCGATGGCCAAAAGTAATGTTGGAATTTGGGTGTGAAACTTTAGATGGTTGGCCAAAAGTTAATTGCTTAATAGACGAGACATCAATAAATCAAACAAAAATGCGCGTAAGCATAAAGTGAAAGCTGCGACAACAAAGCACACAAAGGATCCTACATACATATATGTATATATATATAGTTGAAACATTTTGGACTGTTTGAATGTTTGGCCGGTGGTTAGAGTAACCAAAACAAAAAAAAAGATGGCCAACGTTGGAACCTTTTGTAGTTGGTAGCTAGAGTAGATGGTGTTGCGGCTGCTTGCGCAAATGCAAACAGACTGATTGATGGCGGCAAGTGATTTATTTATGTTAATGCGTACGAAGAACCAGAGAGAAGCAACAACGAACGTCTTAGTATTAGTACACTGAGCGAAATAACCAAACAAAAATTAATAAATATCTTGTATGTAAACATTGATAAAGTAATTAATTCATCTTATCTATTAATTAATTGCTTTCTTACTGTTATTAATCTATGCTAATTTTCAACACATAATCGTAATTGTAAATACGCTCTAAATATTTGTACAGATAAATACTTATAGGGCCCACTGTTTAAGTTACCAAATCGCTTTAAAGAATCGTTGACTTTATTTTATTTGATCTTATAAGTATATTGATTAAATGCCAGAATGTAAAGAAAGGAGTAAATGGATATAAATAAATGAAATATAAAGAATAAGAACTAAACATTTAAATTAATATTTAATTTATAGCTTAAGATTCAGTTTAAGCTTAAGTTTCAAACTTCTTTGATTCCATCTCTCTCTCTCTCTCCCGCTGCTCCGTGATGTATGCTACAAATAATTTAAAAATTAAACATTTTTTTTTTTCTTCAAATTTTGTATTTTTGTTATAAATTTTGTTTGTATATACTTTAGAGTATAAAATATTTGATTGGCATTTTTATTCACTGTGTAACTTGGTGACTTCTCGAATACAGCATTCTACCCTACCCACCACCACTGACATTTTCACCTGCGACATTCGTTGTTGTACGTGATTCGGAGCAACGATTAATCAACTCTGTGCATGCCTAAGAGGATGGGGTAGGCGTGGCAAGGAACGATAACATTGCCAACGACAACTGGCGCCAGCAACACCAAATCCGTAAAAACCCATAACCATACCCCTACCCATAACCAAATCGAAAATGCTTGAGTTTTTATTTATTTATGCTGCAACTAACGCAAAAACTTGTATAAATACTTGAAATATTCCGATGTCAACAGTCTTATTTGAGCGATTTACCACCCATATACCCATACCCATATTCCCCCCCCAACTTTCCGAACTCTCCAATCCGCCAAATGGAGGGGCATTCTCGTTTTGGTTGTATTGAATGAGAAGTAATACCGGTTTTAGCCAGGCGACAAGAAACGCATCAAATGAATTTTAATGCTCACCCATGGGGAAAGTTTTAATAATTAATCAGAGAAATGGCCAAAAGTAAAAGTAAGAACGGAAAGGAACATAGCGTAAATATTTCTTCCTTGTTTTATCCTTATTTTCATATTGTTGCTACTTTTACTTCGGTTTTCCTTGCCATCAATTATTAAAAGACGAAATTAAGTTTTATGTGGCCCCAATGCAAGCAAATTATTTGTCATCTCCTGTTTTTTTTTTTTTTCTCAATATGAAGGCAAAACGAATGTTTGATAAATGAATAATTATAAACGATAAAACTTAATACATTTCCAAATGATAAATATACTAACAATAAGACATAAGAAACCAAGTTAAATTATAATATGTCATCGAACCATAAACAATTCTTTATAGAGAGATTTAAAAAGAAAAAAAAACAGTCTCTCAAAAGTATATTTAAATTTTTGTTAATATACATATATACTTATGTATATTGTTTTCTATGCCAAATCCTTTGTTTAAGTTTTCGATACGTTTTGTTTGTTCCTTACTTAGGAAAACAATTTTAACAACTTTGTCGCCAGACAACACGATTACATTTGTTCGTGTTTTTGTTTTCTTTGTTGTTTTTGTTCCTCTTTTGGTTTTTTATACACTTTATAAAAAAGTGAAAAATTCGCATATATTTGTTTTGGGCTAATGTTTGCAACATATTAAAAAAAATAATATACTTTCCAAATTAAATGAAGTAAGAATATTCGATAAGTCTCCTACTATGAATATAGTTACTATAATGGACAGTTAAAGGACATGTATATATAAACCTATATCTTACAAAGCGATCTTTTAAAAACATGTTCCGAGTCTAAAAATGATTTGGGTCCTTATATATTTTTATTGTAAAATATATCAAATATTATTAATTAAATTGAAATTTGAAAATTTTACCAAAATGAAATTGTTTAAAGAAATTAGAATTGGGATTTTTTTCATTAAATTTTATGAAAAAATTGAGATGAATATTTTAAAATTATTTTCAATTTGATTGATTTATAACCAAAATTTAATTAAATCTTATTAATTTAATTTAAAAACAGTAAAAAAAATTTATCTAAAATTCGAATTGGAAATATAATACTATAGCATAAGAAAGAAGACAACAAACGGTAAAAGTATATTGCGGCATTAGGAAAAAAGGGAAGAGAAAGTTCGGTATGTTTTATTTAGCTCTTTTTCTATGTTTGTGTGTGTGCGTTTCTTTTTCTTGGTTCGCTTTGTGTTTTGCGAGTGTTTGGTCTGTTTGGCGCCACCTTGACTATGGCCAAAGGAGCAGCAGCCTCAGTAGCCTCAGTAGCAGCAGCAGCAGCAGGACCAAAAGTAGTATCAGTTGTAGTAGCAGCGGCGGCAACAGCAACAAGAATAAACATCAATAAGAATTTTATTGTAAAAATATTTGTTGTCCTCTCTCCGCCTCTCTGCCTGGCTATGTGTATGTGTGTGTGTGTTTGTCGCTCTCCTTTTTACTCCAATAGAATGTCTTAACGGATTGTTGTTGTATTTTTCTTTTACTTCTTATTCGTATTGTTGTAGTTATGGTTGGTTTGTCGTTTGCCTTTTCCGTGACCTTTTGCCTGGCGACGCGTGAACGATGACGTCGACGTTGGTCACCAACCGCTGCGGCCGTTGGCTTGCCGTTCCTTCACCCCCTCCACCCCCCGCCGTCCCCAACCCCTCCCCTCCTGTCATCCCACTATTTTCTCTTCACAGATCCCCAACCATTCCAGCCATCAAATTGATGTCACGTTTTTATGACGCCGTTGATGAGTCGTTATCTTTGATTTCGGCACGCAGGCTCGGTCTGAAAAATTGTTTGCTCTTAGTTTTGTTTTTGCCTTTAGTTATTTTCGTATACTGCGTACTCAAAAAGGATAAACGGATCCTTTGAAATTGTGCAAAAGACTAAACCTCTTTTTGTCATATTCATCAAGCTTTTATATCCCCTTTATTAGTTAATATATCATATTCTACAGATAAAAATTATGCTTTCATAATTATTTTAGTCTTTTTTTTGTTTCTTGGCATAACGAACAATCGAAATTGGACGATTTCCAAATGGAAAAAAAACAGAATTAAGTGTTATCGAAAACGAAAAGAAAGAAACTCGAAACTAAAAATCGAACTGCAAAACAGGTAAACAAAGGAATTACAACCGTTTTTATCACTCTTGATACGTCATATTTAAAAATATAGGCAGTCTTTCTCTTTCAGTAATAAATTAGTACAAGTTTGTCCCACTACTTTATCAGCATTGGATACTTCTATGGCTCCAGTTTGATTACTAAACTTAAATTTCATAGTTTTTATTTTTTTATAGGGTATCTCGCTGCCGACGCAGACGTTCATCAAAAGAATTTGCTGTTTAGGTTTCTGTTGTCTTCACGTCAGGTGGTTCCGTTACCGTTACTCTGCTGCGGTCGTTATTCTCCGTTATATTCGTCGTTTTGTTTTTGTTTTTAATTTACGCCCAGTTCAATTTGGACGTTTTTTTCTTCTTATTTTTGCTCTTTTTCGTATCTCATGCTCATAACTTATTGTTTTTTTTTTTTATTTTTTGCTGTTGTTGTGGGTGCAAATTGAAAAAAAAAAACAGCTGGTGCTCAGGCTTTTGTTTCACCTTTGGCTTTTGTTTTTGTTGCTGCTTTTTTTATCGACTATAAAATGCAGCTGGGTGGCCTCCGTCAAACAGAAGAAGATCAAGAACCATTCGTCTGAAAAATGTTTAAGGCAAGAGAGAAGATGGCATCGTCCTTATTACTCATCGGAGTGTTGATAATGGTCCTGCAGACAAGTTATTCCCAAGTTTTTGGAGGCGGACATTGTTCCTTGTCACGATTTCCGGTTAAAGCGGGCCAAACAATCTGTGAACAATTGTGTTATACCCGTGGCATTCGAGGTCCTCCGCCATTCGCCTGCAATCGTGTCCGTG
This sequence comes from Drosophila sturtevanti, assembly GCA_018150375.1. Taxonomy (NCBI): domain Eukaryota; kingdom Metazoa; phylum Arthropoda; class Insecta; order Diptera; family Drosophilidae; genus Drosophila; species Drosophila sturtevanti. Next base: position 1,710,299 of record JAECWJ010000378.1, read on the forward strand.
TGGATGGAGTGGCCGTCGTTTGTGGCGGTGGCTGCTGTCGATCGGGCAGAAATTGTCTTCAGTTGCTGCGTACTTAGGATCTACAAAGGGAATACTTTACATTTACTTCACATTGTGTTAGATAATTATATTTATAGGTACATAAATCAAAACATAAAATACACTTCATAATCATAAATTTAAAAAAAGTTTCCATTTTATAGGAGAATAGAAAAATCTATAAATAGATATTATAATTAATTTATTCAAAAAAAGATAACGCATAAACATAATTAATATCCGTATACTATTCATAAAAGAAATATGTGTACTTAAATATTAAAATCTTAAGTTCCTATGTACATACATATGTAAATTGAAAATTTATTTAAATATAATATTATGTAATTTGTCATCTACAAAGAGACAAAGGTACACATTGGCCCTGAACATTTCTGGCATAGCCCCGATGGCAATGACAACCTGTTGGCAATTTCCAGCAACGATCATTGATATCCATACAGAATGCCTCACAACGGCAAAGGAAGTTATTTCGCCAATTGCACTCGTGAGGTCCACATTGAATTGATAGATTCGCTTCCTGGTTGGCTTTCAGCAGGCCCATGACCATATACAGAATGGTTAGCAATAACAATGATTTTGACATTTTCAACGATTTACTTGTTTCGGCTTGAAATCGAACTGTATTTATACAACTGAAATATTTAACGAGTACACATCTGTTTTTATTAAACAATTGTTACTTATTGTATGATCACCACATTATTACTGATCTATAAATAGTAGAAATTATATTGGAGATCTATTCTTAGGTGCAAAAAAGCAACTGAATCAAAAATATTTTAAGAGCCAATTTAGCATTCTATTTTTTAAATTATTATGCTGCGATGATAAATTAAACCTTATTACTTTTTCATTTATTTTATTGAGCCATATCTTCAGTAAATTTAAATTTGTAACAGATTTTATGTTTAAAATTTTTTAATTGTCTGGCAGCACGATAATTAAATATCGAGTTAATGCTTATCGATTTTGATGATTATGGGTGTTATCGAAAACAGCGAAAACAACATAGAACTATCGGAATTCATAGTATATACTATCGATAATATATATCGATAAATTTACAACTAGACGCCTAATTCAACTACTACAGTGAAAATGGACGCTAATAAGTTAAGTTCGGTTCGCATAGCAGTAAAGGAGGCGCCTTCAACAATACGAGGAAACGTTGGCCCAAACTCACAGCACAGCATAGTTCAATATCCAACAGAATGCCCCAACTCATTAATAGTGGGCGGTAATGTGTATAGCTTCGATTGTGCCTTCCGACCCACAGTAACACAGAAAGAGGTATATCATGAACTCATCCAGCCCTTGGTTGAAAAGGCAATGGCCGGCATTGATTGCACCGTTTTGGCCTATGGCCAAACTGGCACCGGCAAAAGCTATTCCATGGGCTTAGCCTATACAGATTTCTCTGAGGAGCAACACCTGGGCATAGCTCCGCGCTGCCTCAAAGAGATATTGCAGAGACTCTCCCAGAATCAGGAGAATCGATTCGTTTCACCGCAGATTTATGCATCCTTCATTGAAATCTACAATGAGAAGGCCTTCGATCTGCATCAGGATAAAACAGCACAACCAATATACTCCCGCGGCCAAAGATTTTGTGGTGGCGTTCGTATGCCCATAAGATCTGAACAAGATCTGCAGAATCTACTAATACTGGGCACACAAAATCGTCATGTCCGGCCCACCAATATGAATGAGAACAGTTCACGGTCACATGCCATTCTCACTATTTATATCCAATTAACGGAATTTTCAAATATGGTTCGCTTCAATATAGTCGATTTGGCCGGTTCAGAGGGTGTGCGTCGTACTGGCCACGAGGGCGTGGCTCGCCAGGAGGGTGTCTACATTAATCAGGGCATACTAGCTGTTAACAAGGTACTAATGTCCATGTCAGCTGGTCATACTGTTATACCCTATCGTGATAGTGTCCTAACCACAGTCCTACAAGGTAAATATATACATATATTCAAAATATCACGGGATTATTTAGAGTTGTATATAGACATTTATAAATACCAAATGAGTTAAAATCTGTATATGTATCTACACATATTAATGGTATATAGGAAAGGTCCCTAAATACTGAAATTTTACAAATACAAATTGAAAAATGTTCTTAAAAACTTTTCAAAACTAATTTAATATAAAAAAGGAATGGAATACCAGCTATTTTTGCATATTAAGATTAATAATATACATATATGATATATTATTCCATATTGAAGTGTTTCTTTAGAATGTTAGAAAAAGGAAAAAAAAACTTTATTGAATTATAAATGATATATAAAAATGATCATAATTAATTGTTTTGAATAGTAGTAGAAAATGATATACATATATATATTATTTCCTTACAGAATCCCTTAATGCTCGCTCATATCTCACTTTATTGGCCTGCATTAGTCCACATGCCTGCGATCTCTCGGAAACGAATTCAACTTTGCATTTTGCTAAGAGTGCTAAACGTCTAAAACTTACACGTAACCAGAATAATCTAATCCAAATGCATCAACAGCAAAAGGTAAGAATGAAGGGGGCCGCACAGGGGGGATTCTATAAATGCAACAACTATATATAATTATTATCCACACAATCCAAAATGACATCACGCATGCGTTCCTTGTAGAGATCCTCATTGCCAGAACCAAGAAAACCAGCACCTTTAAGGCTAGTAGTGCCACCAGATTCAATTAGTACGCTAATTGCCTCCAAATCGGGTACATCTTGGCCACGCATAGTGACTATGGGTAATACCATCATGGCCAATAATAGACCGACAGAGGATTTAGTTTGCAATTGTTCATTAAATGCATTCAAAGGGAATAGCTGATCAATTGATTCGCCCAACCTGGGGGGGTGGGGGGTGGTGGGATGAAAAAAAGAGGAAACTATATTGCAATACTTTCCCTTAATCAATATTCGTATAGCACTTCTTACCTGATCAATTGTTGTTCCATTTCCGTATAGTATGTTTCCAACATGGATTTGTAATGATTTTTACGAAATTCTCGTGACGTACAACTGAAGAAGAAATATGCCAGATCTGTTATAGGTGAGGCATAGCGCATTAATTGCCAATCGATCAGACGCACATCGATTGGTCGATGATCCTCCTTCTCACATAATTTATACATAATATTATTATTCCAGCAATCGCCATGACAGATAACAGCATATGGCTCACAATTCGAACCACTTATAAGAGGTAAAAGGAGCTCAAAGAATGTACCACTGGCAAAATATGCCTCTAAACGTTCCACATAGTGATGATCATCCTCAGGTCGCAGGGATCCCAAGGCGCTCTGCTTAAGATTTTCAAAATAAACGCCCAATGCATGATCATCACGTCGCTGTTCAAATATATCCACAATATTCCGACAGTGTTCCAGCCGATCGGGACATTGTTGCTTTAATGCTAACGATGTGGCATGCAATTTGGCATAGGCTCGCATCACCAATCGAACACATTCCGGTGGCAGTTCAGCGAAACGATCATGCAAATCATAACCGGAACGACAAAGATCTTCCAGAACAATACACTCGTTTGGCTCATCCAGGCGGCATGCCTGACATTGGGCATACTGTGTAAATTGTTCCTCCACTGGTATATTACGTTCCATTTGGAATTCTGCCACAAGTGGTAGAAATTGCTCATAGGCCAACGATTCGCGCAGAAAGCAGGGTCGGGCAAAAAATTGTTTGCGTCTAACGCTATTTTGTGGTGGTAGCTTAACCACTAGACTTCCTTCCGATTTCACACATATGCGCCAAACGACACCCAAATAATTGTCACCCTTGGCACTGGCACGTTCCAATTCAAAATCGGTTGAGTTGAGATCGGGCCAAAGGTTTTGTATTAATTCTCTTAAAGTTTGGCGTACTCTCGCATTTGGTAAATCGGCTACTTGAGGTGAATCCTCTGCCTGCTGTTCCTCCTCCTCCTCCTGCTCCTCCTGCTTAACTGACTCTGTAACTTCGCATTGTTTGCTTTCTTCTTCTGGTCTCACTTGATTATCCTGTTCTGCCAATGTTTCAACTTGTTCATCCAATTCATCGGGTGTTACTTCCTGTTCCTGTTTTTTTTGCTGTTCTTCAATCCAAGTGATCTCCAATTCACTTGATTCCTCTAGTTTCTCTAATTCTTCATTAGAGTGCAGAGCAATTTTATCGTCTTTGATTTCCAAAGATATTTCTTCAGTTCTCTCGACCCGTTCCTCTTTCTCTTCGGTGCTCTTATGAATGCAATCCTTCGCCTGATTTAAACGTTCCTCCTCATTCTGTTGTTCCTCCGAAGATTTTTGATCAATTTCATTGCCAGGCTCCATTTCCAATGACTCCATCGGTTGGTTTTCCCTACCATCTTCTATGTTCTGTTCTTCTATCTTGTGTTGTTCTTCTAAAGTTGTTTCATCAATTTCTTCCTCCTTTTGCGACACGTCCCTCTCACTCTGTTGTTCTTCCAATACTTTTTCATTAATATTTACGTTCTTCGGCTGGGATTCGAGTTCTTTCAATTGCTTGGCAGATGTCTCCTTATTTTCTTGTACTTCCAAAGAATTTTGATCGATTTCCCCTTCTAACTGCTCCCCTATAGCCGCTTGTGTCCTTTGATCACAATCTTTATCATCATTCTTGATAAGATCAGCCTGTTCTGTTAGATTCTCTTGCATAAGTTCTTTTTCCTGTACACTTTTGGGCAAGCAATCCTCCAGCTGATCTGGGCCAACGCTAGTAACTGACTCGACTACCGACATGTTTTACACAACACCTTAGCATAGCGACCTCTATGGGATGGCTGCTTTTATAGAAATCAATGCAATAACCGCAACAATCGAACGCAACTATAAGTGACCGCAAATTCTCAAACTTCCTCGTCTCAAATTTCTTTTATTTTCAGCGCTTTGCTGCGGCTGCGACGAATGCCACGCCCGCGGCTTTCCGGCGACTCTTGCCCAGTTCGACGGTAATCAAACGAATGCCACCCATCCGTCCGGCAGGCCTGTCCAGCTTCTGTAATAAAAAAAAGATAACACATACACTTCATCGAACACGCTCTGAAATGGGATTGACGCCCAAGGCCAAAGATCAGTAAATAACAATAACAACAATAATATCAAAAGATGAAAATAATTTTCAATCATTATGTATTTTTGATCTATTCTCAGTGCTCGACAGCAATTAAATATTATAGAGCGAATGCCATTGATAGACGTAACTACGTGCAGTAATACAGGATTTCCCACATATGGAGATTATCTGGATCTCAAAATGAAGGCAGAGGAACTGCAGCGACAATTGGATAGCATACAAGCACAATCGTTGGGGCAGGCCTCATCGGTGCTTAGTTTTGGTGATTCCAATTCTACACTTTGTTCGATAACTGAGGAGGAAACAATAGTTAATAAGACTCCAAAGCCTATAACAAATTGTCCCCTATTTACCAGCAGTCCAACTAATCTAACTGGCATAGCCCCTCTATCAATGATTAGTGACAATAATTCATTCGATTCAACCATTGTTAATATACCTAATAGCGAGCATCCAGTTGTTGTAGCACATGGATCAAGAGTCCGCCGTACGGCAAGTATAAAGGGTGACTCTACAAGAATAATGGTGTCCAATGATTTGGTCCAACCACGTCGCAGTGCACGCATTGCCATACGAAACCAACAAAATCTGTCCGAAAGTGGATTTGTAATACAAAATCCTGGTACAGCAAATTATTCTCAAAATCTCTTAAAACTATTCAATAATGGAACAATAAAAGAATTGCAAAAATTACCTGTAATTGGACCAAAAACAGCGTATTTAATAGTTGTGCAGCGGTACGTAAAACATATATATAACATTCTTTGTTGTAAGATATTTATATTAATATATATTTAACTACTTTTACGATTCTTTTACAGAAATATGATGGGTGGCTTTCGAAATTGGCAGCAAATTAAAAGTTTACCAATTTGGTTCGGCACTTCCTGGAATCGCTTTGCAACATACAATTCTTTAAATATTTTGGATACAAATTAATGTGAATTTAATGTAATTAATGTGAAGTGTATAAGTTCCGTGTTCTTTTTTTTTTTTTTTTTTTTTTTGCCAATGTTAATGTTTAGTGTCAATTGATGTACAATTACTTTAAGCAATTTTATATATAATAAGAATTTATTGTGTGCAAAAATAATTATAAGATAACAATTTGAACTAGACTAAGTTTTACAGATATAATATTTAAAGTGAATTTACAAATATAAAAGTCAACTGATGTCAATGCAGGAAAATATATATATAAATGATTTTTGTATTATTGTATAAAAATTGATTGGCATAATTATTAACCTAAAGCCATATTCCCTCATAGCCTCTGCTTATCTCATTGAATTTGTATGTTTACTTATTGCTCGTTTAGTGTGTACCTGTGTGTGTGTGAGTGTGTGTGCTTAAGTTGTTTAACCACTTTATGATGGCAAAATGCATTTTAAAGATACATTTAGTTATTGAGCAAAGACAAAAGCCGCTCATTCGTTCAATCGTTGAATAGCTAGTTCGTTTGTCTTTCTTACCAGTTATCGAAGTATTAGTTATAATAACAACAATAGCAAACATCCATTGACCGAATGTACCCGATATAGGTGACGATGAGTGTTATTGTTGGTATTTACTTTCAGTTGGTAAACAAGATAACGTTTAGTAGCAGCAAAAACGATGAATCTAGCATGTGTATAGCATATACGAGTACCTACATATGTATATAAAGATATTTCTAAATACTTGTGTCCAATATTTTGTGATTGGCAAAACGAACCAACCCTCCTCACTAAAATAGATAAGGTATAAATTTGATTGGAGAACAAATAATCAAGTACAAAGATCGGTGCAAAAGACGAACAAACAACAAGACCAAAGAGAGGGAGAGAAATAAAAATTCAAAATGATATAGAACAGTAAACAAAAGAGTAGAAAAGTCACCATAATCGTACCTGTTAAATGTGTCTAGTCATATAGCATAAACTGATATTTAAGTTATAGTCGTCAGTATTATTCACATTTAAAACTTAGCCCAAATATAATATGGGGAAATTTTCCGAATGATTGATAACCATAAAAAGTTGGTTTAAGTGCCTATAGCAATCAAATGAATAAATGATGAAGAATTATGAATGATCATTCCAGATAGAACATCAAGTAAATAAATTATTAAACAATATATCAATGGCTTGAAATCAATCATGTCTTCCAATTTAATTGTTTTGTTTTAAACAGATAATGAATACTTCGGAAAATTAAAATTAATTACTGAATAATCTTTGTCCATCATTTCGATCACAAAGCATTAAATTATTTAAAAAAAAAAATACATGAATAAGGAATATTTAAAATGCAATATTATTTTTGAGGACAATTCTTTGCGCATAATCTTAAAAAATTAGTACATACATACATATGTACATATATAAGCTTGTATTGATGTAAATTAATTGAGAACAAATTAAACAAACTCTGAATCTGAAATTAGCATTCAAAATTAATAACACCGATAGATAGTAATTTAGTCAAATACATACATACATAAAAAATAGAAAAGAATCGAATCATTTTATAATTCAATCAGCGAGTATATTTATTTATGTACACATGTATTTATGTATGTATGTACAAATGAACACAAATTGTGCATAATCTAACATCAAAATGAATGCAAGATTCACTTTACTTCACACTCACACATTCATATCTCATTCACAATCACAGCGTCTCTGACTGAACTGCCACACCCATTTTTCTTCCTCTTTTGCTCTTATTCCCTTTCCCCGTATCATGTCAACCAGCTGACTCCTGAAGCCAACTCAATCTTCGATTTGTGTAGAGTGCATACAGACCAAGCAACCGACCGACCGAACGACCAACCGACCGATCGACCGGCCACAACAACAATCTCTCATCTATGTTTGTATGTATGTATAAAATGCGCCGCAAAAACAAGCTCCACGATCCCCAACAACACAAGAAAACAACATAAAACAAAACTGAAAAGAAGAGAAAAATAAAAAAAAAAATTGAAAACAAAATACAAAATTTCGTACGTAATCATACTTTAAGTGACGACGTTGTAATACCCTGCAGTCTATCATTATTTTGACGTATGTATGTATGTATATTGACATCATGGAATTTTATTAGTCAACGGTACCACCTAGCGTTTAAAGTTTCATATGTATGCATGTTGTGTAAGTAAAATAAATCTTTTTTGGTCAATATCTTTTCTAGATTACAAATAATTATATATGTAGTTTAGATTGCATGAGCGTCATGATCTTGTCATGATTCATTGTAGTACTCATCGGGTGATCTATTTGTATGTACCTTTAAATCAAGATAGTAGTAGGTACATATGTATGCCTAGAGTTTCTAGAATCGGAATTATATATACATATGCATACATGCAAACAAAGTTCTTTTGCTTGATATATGTGTACATATAAATATATATACATATGTATATGCACATTTACATACACTTTATTGATCTTAATATAGCCATTTTGTCTTTTAGATAACGGGTATAAAAGCGAGAAAAATAAAAAAAAAAAAGACAAAAATCAAAAAGCAGACAACGCAACGGAATGACGACCGGCTTCTTCTTTCGTACTCTGCTTCTATACACAACATTTGCCCCCCAATGCAATGCGAAGCCCCTTCAGCCCCTGCCCCAGTCCCACACATCATCTCTCCACTACAAGCACGTACACACACACACACACACACACATACGCACGCACAATTTCATTTAAAATGTCGCAGTCGCCTCGGCTTGGAGCTCAGTCTTCAAACAACACTCGAAGGCGATTGATCGATCCGGCTAGCTAGCGAGCTAAAAGGAAACTAGTCAACCAAATAGAAAATAAAAACAAAATACAGCCAGCTCAATTTCAGAATTACAAATTTGGAATTATTTCTTTTTCGAAATAATTCAGTTTGTCAGTCTTGGAATTTATTAAGTATATAGTTTTTTCCTCGATTTTTGGCCTGTTTTTTTTTTCTTGATTTGCTTTGCGTGTGTGTTCTGAATTCAAATACGAATCCAAAAAAAAAAAAAAAAAAAAAACAAAAGGAGTAAAAGAAAAACATTTAAAATGTCACAACCTTTGAAATTTTATTTTGATTTTCTTAATCAATCGAGTCGGGCACTATATATATTCCTGGAGGCTTCGAAAATACCATTCGAGGCGATACCCATCTCAATGCTCAAAGGTGAGTTCTATCAGTCCGTTAGTAATTGAGTGAGTTATATACATACATACATACATACATATGTATTTGTACATACGTGCTACTTGACACATCCGTACGCTGGAAGGCCGAGGTCTTAAGGTCGACCCACACACACACACACACACACACAGCCAGGCACACTGTTACATACACACACACACTTATGTATTACCGAATTTCTATGCATTTCCATAACATATCAGCTGTCTCTTTCATAAACATTTGTTTTTGGATTTTCAAAAACTTGACAAAATTTTCCGCTCGTAAAACTAAAAAAAAAAAATTCCATTGTTCAAGTTTGGCTTCGCTGTTACGTTTTCCAAAACAAAAAAAAAAACCAAAAAAAAAAAAAAAAAAAAAGGGAAAGTGTAGTGCACTTACTGCGTGTCCAAAACTGAATATTATTAAAATTAACTAATTGTTAGATAATAAAAAGTTATACAAATTATATTTTAGAAAATATGTAAATATATACAAAAACTAATTTTGAAATTCATTAGAATTTTATTTCATAATAACATTTTAATTATCAACTTTTTATGTTTTCAATACACCAGTCAAAAAAAAAAAGTTGAAAAATCAAATATTTTTGAAATGTTTTGAATTAGAAAACAATAAACTTGATCATTCTAATCGATTCAGTTTGATTCTGAATTTGTTATTCAAAAAGACCATAATTTTTCCAAACACACTGAAAATATTCGACATTTTTTATGAACTCATATAATGAAGTATTTTTATTTTAGAACTTTTAGGTAAAAATAAAACCATTTTGGGTTTTTTAAAGAGAATAATCATGGATTCTAACACTAGGAATCAATTCGCTAATTCTATTATACATATGTGTACATATATAAAAGAAAAGTGAAAATAGAAATTCTCAATTTGTTCTAAACTGAAATAGATAAAGTTCTAGAAAGTCTAACAAATGCAGATGAAGTTCATTTTGTTTAATGTATTTTTCAGTTTTTGGTCTCTGGTGCAAATCTATCATGCTTTTAATCATGGTTACAACACTTGATTAATCAATCAATATCTCTATATCTATATAGCATACAAGTGTTAACCACTTGATCCGAATTGCATTTGCAAATAAAATAATAACTTAACCAAGATAAGATTCAACAAAAATCATAAATGTGCTGCATTTAGAACAAACAAGAGAAACCAAATAGGGAAAATCTACACAAAGCACAAAAAGTTGTTAATTATTCGATTTGTATATATGTATGTATGTATGTATAGTATGTATATAGTATGTGTATGAGAATGAAATGATTGTTTCAATTGATGAACAAAACAATAAACATATAAATATATGTATATATGTATATATATATTCATATGCATATAGATATCGTAAGAAATTTAAAAAATGAAGAGAAAATACATGTATATATATATATATATATTTTTTTCTCTCAGTGTAGTTTGGGGCAGTGGAGTGCAACCTAAAGTCGTGTCTTTAACCTGCCCAAGGTTGTCTAGAAAAACTAACAACATTCGATGCGTTTTTTTTTATTTGTTGTTGTTGTTGTTGCTGTTCATTTTTACAACTATGTATGTGTATATTGTTGTTGTTTTTGATGTTTCTTTCTTTTTTTTTTTGTTGTTGTTAATATTTTTTGTAGTTATTTTTTTACTACAGTTTGATATTGGTCAAGTCTAAAGTCCAAACTGAGAAATCAAGTTTTCAAGCTGCATAAGGAAGAGCTTTAAGAGGTTCAGAGTTTGGGCTTAGCTTGAAGCTTCACGTTAAGCAAGTATTAGCATATGGACACAATGCAAGATTGCGGATATATATATATATACATATATATGTATACATATACACATCAACATATACTATATATTTATAGCACAGATGTGAGAAATGCAACAAATCTGAACCCTAGGGCTGACGTCAAGTAATAACAAACAGATCGTGTTACTACTTTTAATACGTACATACATACATACATACATATGTATATACTTATATATATGTATAAGTATATAGATATAATCATTTATATCTCAAGCTAATTGCATTTTCGCATAAATATCTTTAGTTTATGATATGACAGAAAGCACTGCCTGTTGCTCCTATAACCTTGACCAAATCAAAATACAAAAACAGATACCGATACCAGATACCAGATACAGCAAAAAAGATACATATACATACATATATATATATATATATAGAGCTGTGAAGACCTTAAGCTCTTTTCGTTGTTTATTATCGTATCTTCATTTTGCATGTTCAGGTGCTAAAACCATCTTGCATCGAAAGGCACACGTCAAACTTTGTTCAAAGAAAAAAATAAAATACAAAAAGAACTTAATAAAAGATAAACAAATACATATATAGAAATATTAAAAATCTATATATTGTTTAGCAAATTAGCGGCAAGTGCCAAATTTTTACCCATAACAACAAAATAAAAAACTAAAACTGTCATTTGTATGCGATTTTTGATATACCCTTTGGAAGAAGTTGAAGAAATACTGCATAATTAAAAGTCAATAGAATAATAAAGATAAAATAATATCTATAATTCTCTATTTTCACATATTTTATATAAAATATACATATAACTAAAATGATCTCATTTCAATTTGGAGGAATGTATTTACGAGACAATTTTTATTACAATTTAACAATTTCTTTACCTACTTATGTACAGGGTATATATGTTCATATATATATATATATATATATATATAGATAGATATACAATTTAATGCATACAAATTACTTTTATCTGTGTTAAATTAACTAAACAAAATAAATATAAACAAAAGCTGAATCAGAAAATTTGTCAATAACAAAAAGAATTTGCATTCTCATAATAGAAGCCATAAACGAATTTTTATTAACCATATCAGGAATATGATATTACACACCTACATATATATATATATATATATATGTCGAGGTATTTTTAACAAGCAAACGAACAAGAAAAACAAAGATATAGAAAAAGAAAATTAATATTATCTATAAACATGTACTTAAGGTTCAATGATTCTGCTACTTTCTACTTTTGTTCAAATATAGACTTTAGATAGGTAGTTATATATGTATGAATCGAAACAATATAATGAAAAATATACTAAATATATATGTGCATATATATAATGGGTATACTGTGGGTCTATATAATATATAGATTCAATTATTAATCGTGTGGCGTTTTATTGTTTTTATCACGTTTCACAGTACAAAACAATATATACATATATATCTTACTGATTCTTTTTTTGCATTTTTTTTTTTTTGCTAATTTGTTTTTACAAAAATCTTTAGCTTTTGTTTGTTTTTTTATCACTGAATTCTAAATATGTTGAATAAATTCAACAATAACAATAATTTTGTCATTTCCCCTCATTGCAATTAATTTTTTCTATTATTTCTTTTTTTTTTTTTTGCCATAATCATATAGGATTATAATCACGTTGTCTATAGCTGGGAAAACTATGTAGAACACATAAATTGACCTTCGACAATGATTTTTGTATTTATTTTTTTGTTGTTGTTGTTGTTGCTTGTTCTTATCAAAAAAAATTATATATATGTATATGAACACAATCATTTCACTTGACATTTTCAAGTGGCAGCCAATTATAAAATTGAAAAATTGCTCTCGAATAATGAAAGAAATGTACTAACTAACTAAATCTAATCATTTTGCTGAGTAATCAATTACATTTTCCCTGCAATTTTATTATCATCATGATCATCATCATCATCATCATCATCATTATCATCATCATTCGAAATTATCATCAGCAAATGAGCAGCGCACATGCATTTAATTATAGATTCCGATTCCAGTGGATTGACTATTGTATTGTATATATGTGCAGATGTAGTATTATTTTGTTTGTTTTTTTTTTGTACTTTTAATTAGGTTTATTTCTAATTATTAATAGGAGAAAAGGAAAGAGACCTTAGAAATGCACTAAGGTCAAGTTTGCGTATATCAAAAAAAAAGTTTGAACATGTGAGAGATGAGTGGGAGGGTTGTTCTGAATTCCGTCAGTGAAAAGAAAAAAAATAAGTATGTATACTTAATTCTTAGTAGTAGTTTTATATGACTAGAACCAATTTCTGACTTTGCATCTTTAACTATATATATATATATATATATATATATATATATATATATATATTCTTGATCAGCATGAATAGATGAGCCTATCTAGCCCTAGCCACCTGTCCGCCTGTCTGAATCAACAGTTTGTATATCTCGGAATCATCCCGATCGGATGACTATATCATATAGCTGCCATAGGAACGATCGGTCATAAATGAGATTTGACTTTAATAACTCTGTTGTTTTTAAAGCGTATGCCATTAAATTTACTTATTAATACTTCTACTAAGTTTTGTGCGAATCGATTGACTATATTATATACCTGGTATAGAAATACATCTATGTTGAGTTATAACCGAATTCCCTGACTATATGCTATAACTTGATCTTATTTGCTTATCTCGAAACTCCTTAATTTTTCTGGTAAATTATATAGAGACTTCCTGCTTTTATTAAGAAAAACTCTTAATTATCTACGTTTAGGAACTAATAAAAAAAAAGTTTAATATTATTTTAATAAAAATCAATATATGTATATGTATTAAAAAATAATTATACATATATACACAATTAAATGATGTAATATATATACACACATGAATGCTTGACAAATTGTATATTGTAAAAAAATGATATAATTTTCTTCGTTTTTTTTTTTGTTCAATTTATATCCTAAAATTTATATAAAAATGAAAAATGTATACTTAATTAAAAATTGATTATTTTTTTCTTTCGCTATCAAAATCGTATAATTGAAATGACTAATCTATTAACTCTATTATAATGTATACAAATATCGTTCTAACTATATAATATGTATAATCTTGTGTTGCATTTGCAAGAACAAAAATTAAACTTTTGGTAAACTTTTTTTTTATTATTTTTTTTTTTTGTTGACTTTTATGCTCACGACATTGACAATGACATTTAGATTAGAAACCAAGGCAAAAACCTCTGGAAGCAACCGAAAAAAATATTCCAAAGATATAGTCGGAGACCCGCCCACTTCTTTAAATGAATGATAAGCAAAAAAAAAATAATAATAATAAAGAAAAGGCACGTTTCTGCATTAGACTTATCAATTTGTATTGTCGACTCTCGATCACGCCATTTATGATCGGATTGAATGTGATTTTTGTGTATATGTTAGTTATTAGCATCAGGCGATCTTATTTGATTATAATATGTTTTCATATTGATTATAATGCTTATCAATTGTTCTTAAATTTGTGTTATAGGTGAGCATTTAACTGGCGAATTTCGGGATAAGGTAAATCGTTTTCGTAAATTGCCGGCAATTACCGATCATGGCTATCAATTATCAGAGAATACGGCCATCTTTCGACATTTGGCACGTGAGAAACTTGTGCCGGAGCATTGGTATCCACGTCGTCATTTGGGCCGTAGTCGGATCGATGAATATTTAGCCTGGCAACAATCCAATATGGGCGTGGCCTGTACAGATTATTTTCAACAAAAATGGCTAGTACCATATCTGCAAAAGACTCGACCATCTGACAATGCGGTAAGTTAATTGAATAATAATAATTGATATCGAACGATCGATTGATCAATCATATATTGATAAAATCTCTGTATAACTATATATTTATATATTAAATGTTTCTTACTCTTGAATATATGAATATATATTCAGAAATCATTTAATATATGTATATTATCCATCGAGAAAGGTAATACAAAATTTAAAATATCAACTAAATTCAAAATATGAGAAAAAAATAATTAGAAATCCTTTGCAAGTTACATGGTAATATATTGTGTATTATCGGAGAAACTTTTATATATGTATATACATATATAAAATATTATCTTTATAAAAATTAGATTAGATTTTTTATAGTAGTTACTTTTAGTTACCATTTAAATGCCAAATAAATCTGTAAAAATTCCATAAATATTATATTATTTATTAAAATAAATAAATTAAAATTAAAATTATTTCTTCCTTTTTTTTTTTTTTTGTTTCTAACGACAGGTAAATGTGGCTGGAAAACAATTGGAGCATACGTTAAATGATTTTGAACAATTATTTTTGAATTCACGCAAATTTATGATGGGTGATAATATATCCTATGCCGATCTCAGTGCCATCTGTGAAATAGATCAGCCAAGTGAGTAACAATCTGATAAATGACAAATGAAATGAATTTAAATGCATTTTTCATTTCAGAATCGATTGGATATAATGCCTTTAAGAATCGCAATAAATTGGCCCGTTGGTATGATTCAGTTCGTGAGGAGTTGGGACCTCATTATAAGAGCGTACACGAGGAGTTTGAGGCAAAACTGAAGCTAAAGAATCAAGGGCAACAAGGCGTGGCCCAGGCGCAGGCGCTATAAATACTGATTTCCATATGCATATATATATATATATATATATATATATGTATATAATATTTGTTATATATTTAGCTGTTAAATAATTTTTATACTTGCGCAAAAGATTAAAACTGTTGATGTAATTTATATTTCTTTCAAATATTTTCTTCAATTTTTATTTAAATTTTTTTGTTTTCTTTTGTTTTTATTTCTGTTTTCTTTTTGCCTTCGTTTTTTTTTTTTTTTACAACAATTCATTTGCTTTGAACATTTTGCAAGTGTTTTTCTTTCTTTTTTTTTTTTTTTTTAATTGTTATTGAAACATTTGATCAATTTTATCATTATTATTATTATCATTAATATTAATATTATTATTATATGTATATGAAATAAGCTACAACTAATTAATTAAATATAAATTTAAATATAAATGTAAATGTGTATGAAATAAAATTAAAAACAAAAACTGAAGAGAAAAAAATCAAATAAATGTCGTGTAAATGCGCTTAAAAATATAAATTTTATATATATATATAAATATATATATATATTTGGTTTTCTTTTTTTATGTTTGTAATATGATTTCAATTTATTATTTTTATTATTATAATTTATTGGTAGTTTCTCATTATTTCAACTAATTGTAAAAATTGAAGCTTTTTATTTCGTTTTCCTTTGTATATTGCCTTTTATCGGTTAGTGCTCCTTGTGTTATCCATTGAATCATTCGATTTTCTTTGTTTTATTGTTTATAT
This sequence comes from Drosophila sturtevanti, assembly GCA_018150375.1. Classification (NCBI taxonomy): domain Eukaryota; kingdom Metazoa; phylum Arthropoda; class Insecta; order Diptera; family Drosophilidae; genus Drosophila; species Drosophila sturtevanti. The sequence continues at coordinate 1,726,827 of JAECWJ010000378.1, forward strand.
AGTGAAATTTGTAATTATATCCTTGCAGTATATATAACTTGATCAGCACAAGCTAAGCATAATTTCTTTTTTTTAAACTGACTTAAAGTTTCTTTTCTATCTTCTTTAAATTTTATTGAATTTCTTTCTAACGGACAAAAAGATAACATTAAGTATCAAATTTATATATAAATCATTCAAAATCATAATCATTGTTAGAATAAATGTTCTAAAAATAAGAAGTAATATCTATAAAAGATTTTTTATCTTCTTAAAATATATATATATTTATATCTATATAAGTACTGTCAAATAGTTTCAATAACTGCAAGGATATATGAAATATCGGTTAACCGAATTGATTTTCTGGTATATTTATTGTTCTACTAGTATTCATATATTACTGTATATGTTAGTGTGTATGTGTTTCTGTGTATCTGTGTGTGTGTATATATTTGATTGTGTGTTATTTTTATTCGTTTACATTTTCAGTTTGTTTTATAGTCGAAAAGGCACTGCTGCACTCTAAATTTGATTTTTTCCATTTTTTTTTTTTTTTTTTTTTTGCATTTTCCACATATCATTATTAATTTCTGCATTTTAGTCTCATTAAACAATTTTTACTTTTGTTTTTGTTTACTTTTCTTTCATTTAATTTATTATTATTATTTTGTCATTTGGATTTTGTGTCTATAAATCCCGAATGCCTAAACAGTTTTCATTCTACAAAATGAGAAAAAAACAAAAACAAAAAAAATACAAATATAAATAGGAAGAACATATCTAAGCAACATTTACAAAGATTTTTAGCTGAATCATAGTTGACTATATATATATATATATATCTTAACCCCTTCAATTACTTACAAAAACAACCAAAATATCAAATAAATCACATTAATGAATAAAGTTCTTTGTTTCTTTCTTCTAGACTAAATTGTGTGTGTTTGTGTGTGTGTGTGTTTATTTATTTTGCTGGCGGCTAATCCTTTAAAATTTTTTTTTGTTTTTAATTTGTTATACATATTTATTTGTTCTCCCTCTGGAGGATTGTTTTGTAGTAGGAACACGATCGACAATCGGTTAAAAAAGCCTTTCACACAAAAAAAAAAAAAAAAAAAAAGAATAACTCCTGTGTCATATATATGTATGTATATATATTTAAATTTATTTATTTATTTATATATATACATATTTATACATATATATATATAAATATATATGTATATATATATATATATCTACCCATATATCTATATATCTACAATAAATATCTAGATTCAATTTTTCAATTAAAGTTTGTGCAGAAAATAATCAACTTTTATCCAATTAAGTTGCAACATTTATCAAAGTCCTCGAACTCCAAAAGAAAAGAATGAAAAAAACAATTAAAATAAATAAAAATGGAAACCGTTTGGGGGAAAAATACACTTTCAATATTCAATTCAATTCCGTATTTTTCTATATGGAATCCCATTAGATTTCTTACTGAGGATTGACTAGCAACTTTTTTTTTTTTTTTTTTGTTTGCTTATAATTCGCAACTGGTTTGGTTGCAGTTTTAACTGCTGCTACATGAAAGAATCCGAAATGTTATCACATTATAGTTCATATAGATTGATGTTCTGAAGGATTCAATTTGAAATTCGACAAATTTTTAAAGGAAATTTCCAAGGACTTGAGAACATGTTTAGTTTTGATTTGTAATTTTGGACATCAAGTATGTTTTTTTTTTTTTGTTTTTGTTTCTTATTTTATTTCTTTCGTTCTTTTGATTTGAAATACTTTCAATTCTACTACTATTCCAATTCGTTATGATGATGTCCCAGGCGATGGCTTCGGTTACGAGATTGAGCCTTTGTCTTGTTATTGATTTTGGCTCTGGCTCCTCGTTTGGAATTTTCTAATGCTTCTAACTGAACATCGTCATCGTCATCATCATCATCATCATCATTGTCATCATCTTCATCATCATCTTCGATGACATCCTCATCGTGCTCATTAAGTAATAATGGACTATCATCACCTAAACGATTTGGTGGTAAACCACTGCCAGGAGTGGTTGGAGCCGAACGTGAAATCCATCCTTTACGTGCCACCCGTCCGCGATTTACAAAGAAACTGGCACCACTGACAACACTGCTCACTGGACTCTTAAGGACACAACGTTGTGCTCCACTCGAGCCCGATGCATTGGAAGATGTGACCAATGCAGACATTGGTATATATAATGCTTTATTAGGAGGCTTTGGGGCATAGAACTTTTTACTTTTGCCCGACATTGAAGAGCTAGCTGAAATGGAGGCAGAGGAGGCAGTTGGAACGGTTGTTGCCGCTGGTGTGGATAGAGTGTGCTGAAGACGCGGCTTTGTTCCGGTGGCAGATGATAATGCAGTTGTTGTTATTGCTGTTCCTCCTCCTCCTCCTCCTCCTACGCCTGACAGCAAAAGTTGCTCATAACTGACACCTGCCTGCAATTGACGTATCTGATCGAGAATTTCACGAACTTCACCCGTGGGACTGGTAGCCTGTGGCGGTGAACTAGGCGTACCAATATTGGCCAAACTGCTAACACCTGAAGCAGCCGAACTGGCTGTGGTCCCAGATATTCCACCACCACCACCAGAACCAGAACCAGAACCAACATTTCCGCTCAATTGGCAGCAATTATCTAAATTATGTAAAGGATTTGGCTGAATGCAGCCATTACTATAGATAACTGGTGTACCACCAGCAGCAAGACTACTCAATGATGCCGCCTGTGTGGCTGTACCACTCGTTGGTATTCCATCTATTATATTTGCTCCCAAACCGGCTACACAGCTATTATTCACAAAGATATCACTGAGACTGCTGCTACTTGTGGCCATATAACGAAAATGTTGATCACTTTGTGACTGTAAATGATAGCCCATTCCTGGACCCGTTCCTCCAGCTGCAACACCAACACCAGACATACCGACACATGGCCGTAGAGTCTCCTCCGGTGAAAAGTTACCACTCTGTGATGATTGCAATCGTGTACTATAAATTACACCACCACCACCAAGAGCCACTGTGGCATAATGTTGTCCCTGTTGTCCCTGTTGTCCCTGTTGTCCCTGTTGGCCCTGTAATTGGGCCGTATTAGTTGAATTTGTATTTTGATTCATATTATCGACCAACTGGGATGCGGAACGTGGTAAACCATATTGTCCGGCCATTAGTTGGGATTGGGATAATGGCGGTGGTTGCGGTGGTCCCGGCGCATGTGTTACATAATGATGTAAACCCAATTCTGGACTGGCTGCCCGGGAATAGGGTGGCGGTACCAATGTATTTGCCTCATTGGCATTACATATAAAACTGGAGCTCAATGAATCCACAGTACTCGCTGCACTTAATGAACCAGCTGGCCGTACAATATAATTACGAAAATATTGGACCATTAGGTAACTGGAACTGCCATTTCCTTTCCCATTGTCACTGTTGCAGGTGAAGACGAGCGGATAGAGATCCGGTTTGGAGGTGACCTTGAAAAAGTAATAATAAGGAATATGAGTTATATGTGTATATGTATCTATATATTAACTACTGATCTAGATCTATAACTTAATATGACTTGCTAAATATATTGCAATTTTTACTATTAAAAATCATAACGTTAAAAAACCTCTTTAAAAATTTGCAAAAATCAAATCGATGGATTATAACGATATATAATAATATAGTAAGCACATAAAGCAATACCTATGGCTGTCCCTTAAACGAGTTATCACTGTATTTCAATAACATTATTTATCACATATCAAATTATTCATTTTTCAATCATTTTTTTCGATTCAAAACATTTAAATAATAAATATTTGAATAATTCTATATTATAATAATTTTATTTTAATTTCAATTATATAATATATTAAAATAAAATGTATAATTTTAAAAAATAAATGTCATTTAATTTCAATAAAAAAAAAAGATTATAATATTGTTCTGTATAAAATGGAATCATGTAAACTTTTAACTACTATAAATAATTCAAGTAATTACAAGTAATTAAACGGATTTGACAATTATTAGATAGAGCAATTGTTTAAGATTTTAATGAAAAATTTTAAATAAATTAAAATAAATAAATTGAATAATAATATTTTAATAATGATTTGTTAACTTTCAAGTACTATAAATAATTGAAGTGGTTAAAAGTAATTAAACGGAAACATTATTTTTACATATTTATATTTTCAAATTACATATTTTCATAAAATTTAAATAAAAAATTGAAAAAAAATTAATTCAATTATTTGAAATGCTATAAATAATTGAAGTAGTTAAAAGAAATTAAACGAAAATAGTTATTTCAACATAAAATATTTACTTAAAATTGAAATAAAAACTTGAAAGAAAAATAAATGCAATTAGTTTAAAATGAAAGTTTTTAATGTTTTTTATTCAAATGTAATTGCATTTATGTAAATACTTTTTAAGTACTTACCTCTGTATATGGTGGTGGCGGATGATGAAATGAATTACATCGACTGTATTGAGGCGGTGCATAACAGGAACCAGCTGAATCTCCTTCGGATTGTGTATGATGCTCGTTGAAACCCCAACCACAAAGAGTTCGGCGCTTTTTCCATAGCGAGTAGGCACATAAGATGGCCAAAATGACGGCCACAACAACGCACCTGTATGTATAAGAGAGAGAGAGAGAGAGAGATAGATTGAAAGAGTGAAAGAGATAGATTGAAAGAGTTGTAAGAGAATAATCTAGAGAAATAAAGAGATTTGAACTTATTCTTACTGCTCCGTTTGCAGTTGACGCGACTGAATGAAGAAGCCCATGTATGGAATAGGAATATAGTTCTATATATATATGTTAGTTTGCTATGTAGTAGATGGTCCTGCTGTCGCCGTAAACAAATGCCAACTGCCTTTTTGGCGACTCGAGATTTGATTATGTGAACAAGAAGAGCAAGAGTCAGGGCAAACGAACAACGGGTGGTCGTGGTCGGGCCTCATTAGTTGGCATTGCTATTTGGCCCGCTTTGGGATTGGGCCAGGGGTGCTGGGAAACAAATATATATATGTATATATATATATATGGAAAGGGAGAGGAGGGGGAGAAAGGTTTTGCGGGCTTGCATAAGCCCCTCGACTTGACTTGACTTGTGACTTGACGCAAACCGGCGCCGTTGCCACCTTTTGCTGCCACAGTTACCGCCGCCACCGCTGCTGCTGCTGCTGCCAATAATAATATCTCGCATGGCATACAATGCCAATCAGCCCAGAGCCCTCCGTACTTAGGGGCCTTGAACGGAAACCTCATGGGAGCACATTCGGTATGACCATGATGAGCAGAAAAAAAAAGGTCAGGCGAACAGACACTGAACAAAATTTAAAAAAAAAAAAACAATAAACATAATGATCCCGGAAGACAACTTTGATAAGTTCAGAATATCCAACCAGATCGATTTGTACTATATCGTACATACATACATATATATTTTGGAAAATAATAAACTTAAGAAAATCATTTGATTATTGGTATATATGTATATAAGTACATAGATATATATCTATTTATAATCTATAATTTAAAGTATTGTGAATGGGCTTCAATATTTCTGTACTAAAAACTTTAATCCTTTTGAATCTTGTATTTTACTTACCAAAAGAACCAATGACTAATAAAAAATAGATTCAGTACATGCTCCGATGGTGGCGGCAATTGTCTTGGTCCACCTTGATATGGTGGACAACAACCCTGGGTGCAGCATTCCCGTGGCAGGGAGCAAATGTGGCCACCCTCACAGAAGCGAGCGGTTACCTGTTAAATAAATAAATGGAAATTAGTCACCTGTCAGTCACAAGGATGCACTACACTTTATATATATATTTATATATATATATATATATATATACATATATATATACATTATATCATACATATATGTAGATATTTATGTACTTAGACGGCAAATGTCTGAGTGCGAATGGGTGGTAAAATTTGTAATGCAAATGTCATTGTCAATAGCAAAAACAAAACAAAAACAAAAAAAAATAAAAGAGAAAGGGTTGGAGAAGGGTCAACCCTAGGTAAGACTAGGGTGCAAGGTTAAACAACCACTGACTGCAGCCAAGTATTGGCTTAAGCCATTGAATCCTTGTCTACAGGTCACAATCTCAACCAGATGAAATGTCTGTTATTCTTGACTTTGATTCAACGATGAATTAAAGATATATATCCACAATTAAAGTAAGCTTTTTTTCTCTTTTTAAGTTTATATATTAATTAGATAACTGAAAATAATATTTACAAATATAGGATATTCACTTGTGCATCACTAAAATAAACATATATTTAATCAAATTCAAACGATTTCTCCATCTTTTCCATTTTGCAAACATTGTAAAACGCAAATACTTTTATTTTTTAACTTTAATTTTTATTTAATTAATTAAAGAAAAACTATATTTACATATATGTAAATAAATAAATTCATTGTGCCGAACTAAGTCTACAAAAAGTTCACAAAATTTAGATAAATTATCTAAAAAAAAAAAGGATAGTTTTATTTAACTAGCTTTAAGGGTAAAGTTAAGTCTACTAACTTTTGCATTTTACCCATAATAGGTTAATTTGTGTCATCGGCATTGATTCATTGGCACCCTGTTGATCCCTCTACGAGGAGTTAACAACTCAACACGCAACTAACGAAAAACTAGAAGTTCGGACATGCCGAAGTTTGCATACCCTTGCAAGGACTTCTAGGACTATTGTAGAAAACTCTGACTGCAAAAGTATCAGGATACGAATTTCGAAACTTTATTATTCATTGAAATTTTCTACCGTTCGAAGATCGATATGGGACATATTTCTAACAGTCATCCGATCGAAATAATTACAATATATATATATATATATAATGTCAAAAAAAAGCTATATACGTATATATATACATATACATATATCAGATGATGATAATCATCTATTCTTTTATATCCATTTTCAACTTCTTCCATATTTAAAATATCTCTTCCGCAAGGCATAAGACTGATCGTCTGCTTGACTAATAAGAATCATATATGTATGTATTATATATGTATTATATATATTTCTATTTCTAAGAGTGTTCTCAATATTATATACACTCTGACTCCATGGATGAGTTCATCGTTTCATCGTTTGATTTGGCTATATCAATCTCTTTTTAAGGTTTCTAGCAATATCAAAATTCAGGATTTGATTTTATTTTTCCTTTAGCATATCATGCAAAAACAAAAGAAAAAGAAAAAAACCAAAAGAGAGGAAAATGGCATTAAAAAAACAACGTAAAAAACATGCAACATTTGTAAAATTTCGTTTAGGGGAGCATGGAATGGGGGGAAGGGATTGATGGTTTTAAACTCACATTTAGAGGCAACAGGACCAGGAGCAGCAGGGGCAGAAGCAGCGGAGCGTGTAACCACATGGTGGTCCTGCCTGCCACTACCTTATATTTTTTGCCTCGCTTTTGCTTCCTCTTCCTTTTTCACTTCCACTTCCTTTGTACTGTCTGTACGTCCGGACTGGCGCCAAATGTCCGTGCTATGGTGTGTGTGTGTGTGTATATGTATATGTATATGTATATATGGGGCTGGCCTCCAAGGGATGTTGATTGTTGGAGTAGAAGCGAGATGCAGGCTTGTGGCGGGGAAATAGATGTTGCAGCAGCCTCCCTCTTTATCTCTCTCTCTCTCTCTTGCTCTCGCTCTCTGTCTCTAGCTGTGGCTCTCTTTATCTCTCTATCTTTATTTTTTGCTTACTCACTCTCTTCTGCGTTTTAAGTCTCGTGTGATTTGTCCTTTTGTTTTGTTTTCGTATCTGTTTCTGCTGCTTTTGTGCTACTTTCTCTCCTTGTTGTTGTCTCACATATACACTCACACTCACATGGTAGGGCGTTTTGTTTTGTCCTTGACAAACGACGACAATGCAATTTTCAGCTGCATACTTTTGTGCGTTTCAGCTTAAAATCTTATGTAAAATTGATCCACAGCCACAGAAATCAAAAATAAGCGGTAAAAAATACTAAATTCTATATTTCAATCATTATTATACTCGCTCACATTCAAGTGCACACACACACACACACACACATGTATATGTATATATATACATAAATATATATATGTACAAACAGCAAAGAAAATTTTCTTTCTGTGTGACGACACTTTTTAATACTTCTCCTTCCAGAATCCTCGTGTTCAACTCTTTTTTTGTTTGTTTGCTGTTTTCTTTTGTTCACTTTGTTCTCGGTAATTAGTACCGTTTATTGTTTAAATAAAATATATAAAAAAAAGAAACATCCAATTTTGTTCGTTTGGCAAATGTTTATGGCCCGCCCTTCACCCTCTAGGCATACACAACTTCGTTGGGTAGCAGGAGTGGGGCGCAACGAGAGTTTTGGGCTATAGCCAGAACGTGAGCGAGCATTTAGCGTGGGAGCGCACAACAACAACTGACACAAATTTTGGGGTTTTTTTCATGATGCTAACGGACGTCTGGCATCTGCGCCCATTTGTAGGCTATGAGAAAGCTCAATTAACAGCGTGGCAACCCTTCACATTTGTTGCTTTACCTTATCAGATAGTTGATATCGATAGATGACACGACATAGGTTCAACTGAATTATCGATTGTTTGAGGCCAATCGATAATCTGAATAATTATCATCTCTAATAAACGCGGGTATTTGGTGTTGATTCTCACTTTTGATTTGGTTTTTTTATTAAAAACATGAGTAAAAAATCTACCCGATCCACTCAGCCAAAGCCAGATCCTGAAAACGTCGCTAAACAGATCACAGTGCCTGCCCTAAAGAAAATACTATTTATCTCGGAATCACTTTTGGCACTGGAAGATGCTGGCTCTGGTAGATTATGCCTCGAACGTTTCTATCATCCAGGAAAGGGGCAATCAACTTTGTTTATTATCCATCCAAATGGCCAAATAATGGAATTATTAGAATATGCCGAGCCAAGACGAAGTTGGTTAATCAATAACGAAATGTGCTCCAATGGTAAAATCTATATGACCGTGCCCTTGGATCCCACACTGCTGGCGGTGCATCATTTGAGGAAACATTGTGGACAAAGTAGGAGAGAATTATCTCCATACAGCTAATACTAATAGTAATTTTATTATCCGATTTATAGAAGCCATATCCTTGGACTGTATTGCCGTAGATGATCCCTCAACAACACGCCTGCTCACAGAATTTGTACCCAGCGATGGTCTTCGATGCATAGCCGATGTAAAAGTGTCTGGAGATCTTACCTTTTACAAATACAATCCGGAACGTACTTTAGCATGGCTTTCGTTAAAGACCCGACAGGTCCAGGCCGTTCTTAAGGCTAAGCAAATCCATTGCGGTCAGAATGCAGCTCAATCTCAGAATTTTGTACGCAGCGAGAAATTACAAAATGAAAATCTATCCAGCGAAATGGATTATCTGCGTATGTCCTGTGATATTGTGGGACGTTACTTGGATTTCGATTTGCTTGAGATATTGCACCGTCATCTAGATATACCAAGCGAAATCCAGGCCTTGGCGGAGGAGAAAAATGCATCACAAAAACGCAAATCCCAACAGGGACAAGCCGGTGCCCAAAGCAAGAAGATTAAATTAAATGCAGATACAGAACAAGATCAAAGCACAGAGCTAAAGAAGAGCGACCTTATTGATAGTGATAATGGTAGCTCACCACCGAATCCTGTTACACCGGCTCCCCTTAAAGAGCACACCATGACGGCCAAGGAGAAGGCCCTGGCAAAGGGAGCCAGGGGTAGCAAAAGTATAACATCATTTTTCAAGATCAAATAGGAATAAAGTCAATATATACCTAAATTTATAATAATTAACAGTGTATATTTATTTTTATTTATTAATTTAGTTAAATAATATTTTAAATCAGTATATTTAACCAATTTCAATGCACAAAAGGTATCATCAACACATTTTTCATTTATTCCGAACATAATTCTCTCTAGTTAATTTTCGACATATGTATCTATATCTTTTATATATTTACCTTTCCTGTGTGATCCGACCCTGCAATATGTTTTGCTTCAAAATTGGTTTATAGTTAATTACACAATTTATTTAATGATCCATGGTCGAAATCAAGATTGAGTTCAGGTTCTTGATTTAACCTTGAAATATATATATATATATACATTATAATACCATTAATAATGAGAGAGCACTGACTTTTCCAAAGTGATTCAAATTTTACATTTGACAGCTTTCACCTTTTGCATCTCGATATCGAAAAACTAAATCAATGAAATTATATATTTATATATCAATCAATTTCCAAAGAAATACAAGAACTCCAAAAATAAGTTAATCTTCCAGATTAACTAGTTTTAAATAAAACTCTTTTAAGACGGTTTTTTTTCAATGAATTTTCTAGTTAGTTTTTATTTTCGTATTTGTTTAGAGAAATCAATGTTAACTTTTCTTTATTCACTTTTCAGACTAAATATTCTTAAACAGGATTCACTTTCGCATTTCCTTCATACATATCTTTATAACTAAGTATATAAGGTAGTGGGAAGGTTTTTATTTTTATTTACTTATATATATCACACACAATGCACACACACTCACACTTATGCCATTTAAATCTGTAATACACAGAAGAAAAAAAATCTAAAAATATTTATATATATGTATATATATAATTTCAAACAAAAGCGACAAAATAAAAAAAAAAGCAGCAAACAAAACCAATTAGTATGATAAATTTGTTAATTGTTTAATGTGTCTAAAATTACGCTAAAGCCGTAAAAATAAAAATGAAATGAAAAGAAAATAATTTCAATTCAGTTTGACCGATACATATATATAAATGTATATATATATATATATATAGATATATAAGAATAAAGAGGAAGATCCTTATCTGATTGTTAGGCTATCAAAAGTTGTACATTTATACGATAAATATTATTGCACTTAATGAAGAGCAGTAAACCAAAACTGAAAGAATAACGACAGATCAAGAAAAAAAAAAAAAAAAAAAAATAGATTAAGTAACATAAAAGAACTATAAAAAAAACTTTATCAAATACATATATACATATATATATATATATATACATATACATATAATGAAGTACATGGAACGAAGTCTTATGGCTGCATAGCTAGCACACATTCGCATTGGCCCTTCCGCCACTCTGTCCACACATCCATCCTCTATTTTGGATTTTGGCCATTTTGATTCTTTTTCAGTTTTTCTTTTAGATTTCACAGTTGCTTTTGTTGAATAAACAATTTTGGCTATTGATCCTTTTTCTTTTGCTGAGTGTTGAGATTAAGGTTATCACGACGTCTAAAGGCGGACGGCAGACGATCCAAAAGAGCCAACAATATGCTACCAGGCAATCTCTGATGCCTATTGATGAGATCCTCAATGGCGGTAGCCACCTAAAACGAAAGAAAAAGGAACAAAGAAAAGAATAAAAGAAGGATAAAAATCGGATCATAATAGAATTACATAGTCGAAATACTAGACAATTGATAATTACTCACTTTTATTTGCAACTCCTGCGGCGTTAGGCTCTCGTCATATGGAATCGGTTTACCCAGATATGTACGAAATTTGACTGGGAAACCACCATAAATTGGATATACCGGTATGCGAACTTTATTATACAATCGCATAAAGAATGTACGAAATATGCCCACTTGTCGGAAACCTTCTCTTAAATTTTGTGTAAAACAGGGTATTATGGGTACTTTAGCCTCCTGGGCAACTTTGGCAAAACCGACACGATTCCGCCATAATAGCTCATAATAATGATCACCAAATTGTGCCTCATAGACACCGCCCGGTGATATGGCCAATAGATTGCCATCACGCAATATGCTAACACATGACTGCACTGTACCGGGACTAACATGAAATGCCTCCGATATGGTACCCCAACCGGGCAATTTGAATAGAAAACGATCACCGATCGTATAAATTAAACGTTCCCGTTGTAATAGCATTCGTGAATTTAGATAATACATATCGATCGGTATCGCACCATGATAATAGACAATCAATGCCGGACCCTCTTGGGGTATATTCTCCAAACCGATCACCTCATAACCATGATAAATTCGAGCATGTGCATCCCAAATGGCAGCCACAATTTTACGGCCAACTTGCCAAAAATTGCGATCCGATTGTACTGCCCGCATAATGACTTGCCTTGAATTGAAGAAGGAAGAATAGGATAATAATCGACAAATAAATAAAAAAAACGAATATATAAATTTTATTTAAGAAAACTATTACTGCATATATTATTATTTAGTTATTCTAAAAGGACATAAATTATTTATAGAATATTCTTCTGATACATTTCTGAATCTGAATATATATATATATATTTCTATATCAATTTGATAAGAAGATTCTAATCAATTGAATCTTTTTTAAATATATAATCTTATTATATTGTATTTAGTTTTTTTATACAATTTAAAACAATTTGAGGTTCTATTCTGACCTAAGGTGAGGATTCTTTTTTAACTTTTCTGAAGACTCAGAAACGAAATAAATGGATTATATGTTATATTTGCTGAGGATATAATAAAATTGCTTAGTTGTATATATTCTTGATCAGCATCAATAGCCGAGTCTCTGTGATCATGCCTGTTTGTCCGTCTGTCTGTTTCTTCTCATCTTTTCGAAATTAAATTTTGAGCTACGTGAATAAAAGTAATATCAATCTGTTTATTAATTATTTATCCAAATCAAATTTAAGAATTGGTCGGATCGGACAATTCTAAGGTATAGAAAAAAATTACCTCGGGCAAAATATGTTTTGTTCAAACAGTTCTTGCTTTTTTTTTTTTTTTAGATATCTTAACCAAATTCCAGTAAATCAAAATCACATCGGATAATAAATACCGACATACCGGCAAATCGAAATTCCCTTATGTTAATATTTTTTGCTTTAAATTTCTTAATTACAATGTTTAAAAGATCTTGAGGCCGATATGACGGACAAAGTAATTAATTAAACAGCAAGGGTATAAAAACTTTGGCACGGCCGAAGTTATCTTTTGTACTGGTTTTATTTGTTTAAGGAACAATTTTCTAAATATATACTCAATTAATAAATGTTTCTATAAAAAGTTGTAATCTTTTATATGATTGAAAATTTTTAGTTTTACCAAAACGAATTGTGAAATTCTATATTGATGACATTGATCCATACGCCCCCATTGATGCCCCCTCACCATCTCCGGGCTACAGGTTGGAATGGTGTGCGTGTTATTGCCCTTTGTTATCAATGTATCAGAATTCACAATGGGAATCAAAACCATTCAAAAGAATGTACGTAAGAACTATATACATATATGTACATATATGTATGTATATATACATATATATATGTACATATTTGAAGAGCAAAGAAAACACCTTGTGTGTGGATTTCATTGATTTATACGAAAAAGTGATAACACCTGCCATTGCCATGGCCATTGAAAACTAAATTTAAATATAATTATCAATTTTGCAATTAATTTGAGGCGTCAGACAATAGAAACTGCATGCTCCATGGCAACTCAATGTGTCGATAGCAAATATCAAAAAAAAATTTTAAATTTCCCCTCGATTTCTGTCTCACTCAACCATCCCCCACAAACCCCTGATAATGATAAGAAATGCACGCACTAAGCTCAAATCAAATTAGACATCAAAGAAATATATGTTTTCAATAATAATTGTTGTTTTTTAGTTTTTAGGAATGAATATTAGATATATGTATATATATACATACATATAAATATATATATATACACAACCGATTTTGTTAAAATTTAAGAAAAATCATTAAAAACTATATAAAATTGATAAAAATGAAGTTTAGTGCAAATCCTTAGAGAAGCAGTAGAAATTTTCGAAACCAATAATTTTTTCTATCGACTCAGAACTACATAATATAGACTTCCGATTCTGTTGAAACTTCTTGAAAGTATATATAAATGTACTAAGCATACTCATACCAAATTTTCTAATGATCGTTTAAAAAACAACCAAGTTATTGAGATAAAACTATGTCCAGTATGTATATATGAATGACAGCTGAATATTATAGCCGTATAATTCCGAAATATAGAGTTACCAGTAAAATTTGAACTTTAATAACCTCAGAAAAAGGAACCAACTTTCTTATATCTGAGTTATATCGTTGTCCTGATCAACAATTATGTATATGTATGTCAAAGATCTATCTATCTTTACCCCCTTTCAAAAGGCTTATTCGAATGAGAATTTCATAGTAATGATAATAATATTTTTTGAATTTCAACATGATGAAAATGATAGAAACAAAATTATTTTGTGTATAATTTTTATGGTTCTATAATTCCTGTGATTACTTTTATGACAAATTGGGTCTGGTGGCATTGATGGCGTCGTTTGTTCATGAACAGATATGAAGCTATTAGTAAGCGCTTAGCGAAATTTTCTACATCATCTCCTCCACCCCGCGCTTATCAGAGAAAAAACCAAACAACATACATATATGTACATATGTATATATGTCGATGTCTATATCATACTTACTATATTAAAGTGCTTATCGGAGAGGAAGAATAGAATAGAATAACTAAATTTCATAAATACCCTGTAAGCAAAGGCTAAAACATTTTAAAAATAAAAATTATTTTTATTTCTTCCGATTCCTTCAACATATTTCACTATTAATGATCGACAACTTGGAAATGGAATTAAAAAACAGATCTCGATAGTTTTTCGTTAATTATTTGACTAAGAAATTAGTTTCATTCTCGTATAAGAATCTTTAGATTTCATCAATATATCTTTGAACTACATACAAAATACAGGGTATATATAACGTACATTGGAGTTCTTATCGAACAAGATGGTAAATAAAATTGAGAAATAAAATGGGGAGAGGAAACAAAAAAAAAAAAAACTAAAAGCTTTCTACTATTGAAGGCCATGGCACTTCGATTTCGCCTAGCTAAAAATGTTTTAATGTCCATATGTGTGTGTGTGTGTGTGTGTGTGTTTGTATTTGTAAATTGTTGACTGACCTCTGACTATATTTCAAATAGAATCAATGGGAATTGCTAATGATATATGTATTTAGTAGGGTAGCTATTTAGTTTAGAAATTGTTGCAGCTTTTTTTTTTATAAATAGTTAATTAACATAGAGAAACCGGTTCGTCTGTTGGGTCTAGAGAAAGGGTTAAAAAGGGGGGAAATGGGTTAAAAGATATCTCAGTTTATATAAATCTATATATGTATACATATGCATACATATATCTATATGTATGTATGTATAATTCAAAATGCAAAGTCAGCCAAGTAAAAGTTGACGCTGAGCACCAAAAAAAAAAAAAAAAAAAAAAAACCCTCAAACGGAGATCTCATTTGCTTAACAGTTGTCCGAAAAAAGCAGGAGCGAACTATGGTTAAGAAGGCGCCAAATATGGAGCAATTGTTGTTTACATTTTTTGTCTATTCGCTCTCTACTATTCTCTCAGTGTAGATAAATTTACGACTTTTACTTAGTTTTCAGTTGAATGCATTAACGAATTAAATCAACAAAACTTCTATCAATGCCCTTCACCTTGTGAATACGCTCATGTGAATACGAGCAGTGATCCAACCACTTGGTAGAGTTATCAAAATGTCCAACTCATCAAGCAAATGGTGATCAATTTAAGGGTGGAGGGACTAGGGCCAAAATACTGCTCGATCAGCATGAAATTTTCACTTCAATTGCATGGTCAAAAGTTAAAAAAAAAAAAAAAGAGAAAAAATTACTATACATATACATACATACATATGTATACATATGTTAAATGTTTCGGTTCATTGGCCAAAAAATGTTAATTTTTATTTTGTTTATACATATGTACATATGTACAAAATAAATTGTTGTAAAATATAAAAACTTTTGACATTTTTTTAATCTAGTTTTTTCCTTTGAAAATAAAATAAACGAGTTATATAGAAATATATACATAGATATAGAGAAAAATCGGCAGTTAACTTCTCAGATTTTGCATTAAATCGCAAAAGATAATCTTATAATATAAGATATCTGTATTTATCTTTATATATCAATCATTTATAATAATTGGAAATTGTTTTTTAATATTGGATATATGTATGTATATGTATGTACATACATAATTTTATATATATATGTATATATATACATGTATATATATTTAGTAAAATATATTTTACAACTTCGATTCATTAAATATATATAGAATAAGATTCAAAAATATTTTTCAATGTACGAAAAGTAGATAAAACGATTTAAGAAAATATTTTTCGATTCCAAAACTCCTCACTTAAATATGATAATATATAAAGAGTTTATAAAATGTTTTGAAATAAGATTTTAAATTGGAATTTTATGGCAAAAAGCAACAAATTGTATTTACTTAAATACATAAATGAAAATATTCCAATAGGAACAAATCCATATATTCTTCATATTGCTTAAAAGAGACAACTAAATTTTATATTGAAATGAAGGATAGTTTATATAAAGATATTTAGTAATACTTTTTAATGTGTATTTTATTGTTTTATATACATATTTATATATATTTTTTTTTAAGTTGAAAACTGTAAAATTTTTTTGAGTTTTAGTGTTAATTATACAATTAATTTACCTGTGCAATTTGTAGATGAAGAGCACCAAGAATGATATGTAAATGAGAGCAACAAAGACCAAAGGCAGCAGGAATGTGACAATCAGCGGCGTTAGAAAGCGATATAGCCATAGTGAATAATCCAGATCGATGTACGATGCTAATGGCGATATATACGCACATATATATGCATATACATATATATATATATATATACACATATATACAATACATGAAAATAACAACAAGAAACAAAAAAAAAAAAAAAAAGAACGAAAAATCGAAGAAAAAAAAAATAGAGATAAAGTTTACTTAAACATTTTGGCCATAACAAAATTACCAAAGTAAAAAAAATAATTACTCACACAACACGGTCTGAGGATTCTTAAATAAATTCGCTAGGAATTCCATTTTTAGGATAAAATATAATTATTATATAGATAGAATTTGTTGTAGTTTTTGTTGTTGTGGTTTTCTTATTTATAATATACTATTTGTTTATTTATTGAGGTTTCATTTGTTGTTCTTGTTGCTGTTGGCCCAATTTTCACTTTTGCCGCTTTCTTTCCTTTTGCCTTTCTTTTTCATTCGTTCGCTTTTTTTTCGCTTGGTTTTTTATATGATTATTGCATGTATTAATGTTTGTAGCGGATTTGTCTTCGTTATTAATTAAACCGCCTTTATTATTTTTCACATAATTCACATTTTGCTCCTTCATTTGTTTAATGCGCTTTGCAATTGTTGCTGCTGTTGTCTCATCATTTCAACTGTCAATATAATTAACATTTTACAAATACAATCCGTTGCACTTTGGCTGTTTGGCTCTTAAATGCTTTACAGCTTTGGCCACATTGTGTATGTGTGTGAGTGCTTTCAATTTGTTGCTCAAACACTAAATGTTAATAATACTAAATTCATTTTGTGTTTTTGTTGGATTCGGTTTTTTTTTTGGTTGTGTTTGGTGTTGGCTAACGTTTCAAAACATTTGGTAATAACGTAAAGCAATTTAACGTAAGATTTAAAAAAAATCGATATTGTTATTAGAAATGTTCATCGATAAGCACTAGCGACTTATCGATAACACAGAAACGAAAATCAGAAACAATACGGAACGAAACAAAACGACACAAATATCAAGTGGAAAACGGAAAAAACAATAGGCAAGACGGATGCCCATCCTCCTAGGCCAATGTGTAAGAGAAACTGCTGCAAAATTTCAAAGCAACAATATTAGTGCAAATTCATAATAATAATAATAATAAAAAAACAATACATACATACATACATGTTATTTTTGCGTCTCTGTGTGTACGTGCGTGTGCAAATTATATGTATATTTGTTGTTGTTGTGTAAATTTTTATCTACATCTGTGTATTTGTGTACCCTGTCAAAAGGCAAAGTACACATCACCTTAAAAGATGTTTTCTTTCCGCTAACCACCCCCCTCAATAACACCTGCTGGCCGCTTCCCCTTCTCCATGTTCTTGCTAATTTTTACCCAACCTCTCGAACGGCACCTGATAGTACCAAAAAACAAGTCGAATAAATTAATATAAACATCACGCGTTTCTCTATATACACACAAACGATTGAGTACCTGCCATATGTGTGCATGTATTTACATTTGTGTGTATGTATGTATATGTGTGTACGGTTTGGCCTCCTCCGCCCCACACATGCATACTACATACATACCGCTCACACACAAACACACACACACAGGTATCGCTCCAAAGTAATTTGCGCTAGTAATAAAAGTTGCATCTCTAAATGTTAATTAACCGTAACTAAGAACAAAAAAAGACGGTAAAAGAAATTTGTTCCATCAAAATAACCATTTGTTGCAATAACAACAACAACAACAACAATAATTGCAATTGCGTATACTTGATTTAATTCATTCTCTAGATAAACTATTAAATTGCCTTAAATAATGTTATTTAATAATAATAATACGCATAAATATGTATGTATGTACATTGTTTGACCTAATCATGTTCATTTAACAATAAAATGTAATATACATACATACACACATACATACATACATACATATGTATATACAGCAAAAGCTTTCCTTAAGCTTAGCTCTAGAATTAACATACAAACATAAGTACATGCATACGTGCAAACACACATACATACATAGATATATACATACTCATACTATATTTTCTAAACTCTCTGTAATCGAAGGCTTCACTGTTGACATGATTAAATTCAAATTGTAGATTTTGAAATTCAAATTTGCAAAGAACACAAATTTAATTTAGAAATTATATAGAAAATTTCATCATGTTTGCCCGAAATCCAAATTCCAAAATGCAACAAAAAAAAGGAAAGTAAAAAAAGTTAAAGTGATTTCCGGCCCCATAAAGTATGTAAATGCATTCTTGATTAGCATCAATAACCCTGTCGATTAAGCCTTGTCCGTCCGTATGAACACCTCAGAGACTATAAGAGCAGGAGTAACTAAATTTGGTGTCAACATCCGTCAAGTGTGAGGTTGGTTTCAAATTTTTGCCACACCCATTTCCGCCCACACAATTTAAGAAAAACGAATAGATAGAGAAAAATAAGGGTATCGTGTGGTGCATCGAATTATATAGCCAATGTGGACAATAAACTACGGAGATATATGTCCGTATACATATGTATGTATGTAGGTATGTATGAATGTTTTGCACTGAATTGTCAAAGCAACTGTCTTATGAGTGAGCGAGATAGCAATGTAACGACTAGTTATGTACGAGAGTTTCATTTTGAAAATTTTTTGAAGTGAAAACTTCTTTAGAATCGTTGGGAGTGATTTGAGACTCGATGAAACGAAAAAGCGACACTAAAAAGAGAAATACATATAGATCTTATAGCCTGCGAGAGAATGAGATAGAACAGAGTTATATAGCGTTCCTTATTTGTGTTTGCTCAATTCTTTTCGGTAGCCGAAGTGTTTCGGCGACGATATTGGATAGTTCGGGCACCGTCGGCTGGTCTTTGCTTGTCGACGCCGGCAGAATTTAATTTAAACGCATGCGTACACACATATGTATATGTATGTATGTACATTTTCGGCCGGCAAGTGTGCATGCATATACATATGTATACATAAGTACACTTTTGTATACATATATATATATATATATTTTTTTTCAAAAAAGAATGATAGAAAATTTTATCATGGCCGAAGAGGAACAGTATCTACAATTGAGTTGCAAGCTGAATTTCAAAGGCTACATCTCAATCGACTTGAAACAATTGGAACTTTATTAAGTGATTTTATAACAGCTAGGGAAGGGTTGTCATTATTTACATTTAATTGCCAAAGTTTGCGCGCTCATGTACACGATCTGCAGTTAGACAAAGTAGCAACATCGTCAAATTTTACAATTCTCATTCTCTCTGTTTGTTTTACGGAAGGTTTCACTTCTATGGTGTCTAACCGTTAGACGCACTTTTTTTTTTTTTTTTTATTAAATTGATGGCGATTATGAGGAAGTTTGGCTTTATGAAGCATCTCTACTTGGTACAAGGTACATATATGCGGACGACTTGTTTGCTTCATTTCTAATGACCTTATAATTCGCAACTGGTTAAAGCTTTAAAAATAAGGGTAAACCCTTGATCTACTCTACTAAAAGCCAAAGTCTATTTATAAATCAACTGAGAAGAGGTTCTTAAACGACATCAATATCAATAAATAGATCAAATTCCTAAAGTTTTCTGAACCAATCAAAACAGTTAAAGCTTTACTCAAACTAATATGTATGTATGTATGTAACCTACATATGATATACACTCGAGAAATAAATCAAAGCACATATTTTTTTAGTTACAAATTTTCAATATTGTCAGTTATAGAAATTTCGTAGAAACATGATTGCATTTTGAGGTGAGTCCATGGATAGATGGAACAATTCATATTTAAAAAAAAAAGAAAAGAAAAGACATAAAGAAAAACACGTAAATTTACACGTAAATGGAACTGAAAGTGCTGTATTGATTGATTGATTGATTGGTTAGTTAGTTGGTTAGTTAGTTGGCTGGTTGGTTGGTTGGTTGGTTCGTTGGTTGGTTGGTTAGTAGGTTGGTTAGTTGTAAAAGTATTTTGTATTTGTAGGTTTTCACAACCCACAGGTCGGTCCCATGTTTTGCCAATTAGTTTCACCTGTTTTAATTCTCACATATTAGGCCTATATTTCATGTATTCTGTGGGCATATGGGGGGGTCAACGCCCAAAAATAAGTTGAAATATAAAATGCATATTTATTTTGATTTGTTTTGTTTCAGTACGTGGATTGGGAAGCGATTAATAACAAAGTGAAACAATTGACAACATAAACCACATACAAGATATACGATATATACAAAAAAAAAAAAGAGAAAAAGAAAAGAAAGGTGGATGATGGAAGAGCTACAGCTGCCTACCACATCGAATGCAGCCGCTGGTAATAATGGATCCGGAGTTAATCCAGTTGTTGATACTAGTAATATTGGTTGGGCTAAAACCGAAACTGAATCGGAACAGACATTACGTCACCGTGGAACAGCAATGCCAAATGTTGGATCAACATCCTCAAGTTCCAGTACATCATATTCCTTTACGGGCAGTGCCCTGGCCAGTGCCAATCTAAATGAGACACCAGTTACCTCAAATAGTGAGGCAGAAGGAACTAATGCAACTGGATCCACAGCCACATCAGAGGGCAGTGCAACGAGCAATGATGAAAAAAATAAAGATGATGAATCACTATATGAGTGCAATATTTGCCTGGATACAGCTAAAGATGCTGTGGTCAGTATGTGTGGTCATCTATTCTGTTGGCCATGTCTCCATCAATGGCTATTGACACGACCGAATCGAAAATTGTGTCCAGTTTGTAAGGCAGCTATCGATAAGGATAAAGTTATACCTCTTTATGGACGAAATAGTACACGCCAAGAGGATCCACGGTAAGTTATTACATACATATATTGTCTAATTGTGTATACATAGATTGTAAATTGTTATAATTCTTTTCTTTTAGAAACAAGGTACCACCACGTCCAGCTGGTCAACGTACTGAACCAGATCCGGCTCCCGGATTTCCTGGTTTTGGTTTTGGCGATGGTTTCCACATGTCCTTTGGCATTGGTGCCTTTCCATTTGGCTTCTTTACATCCTCATTAAATTTTGAACCTCGTCAAGCTGGTGGTAAGTGATAAAAAATTTAATAAATCGAACAAATCGAATGTAAAAAGTCTCAAGTAATTTAAGCAACAAACAAAAATTATAAATTTAATTTTAATTAAAAATGAATAATAATAAATTAATGATGCCTAATTAGAAAATAGTTATTGAAAGTTTATATATGTACATACAGGGCAGATCTTTAGAAACGATTCTTTTTCTTATTATTATTAACTATTTTTAAAGTTTTGAAGGAATGTAATATAAATTGTTTTACTAATAGGAAAAGAGGGAGAGAGAAACAGTTATTGTACTATATACTGTAGGATCGGATTTGTTGCTATATGTATAGATATTTACATATGTATGTATGTATATATGTACATATGTGGATATATGTATAATTATTTGTGATCATTGAAACTGACTGTTCTATTTGCTTTGCCTTTTTAAGTTTAAATATTTTAATTAAATATTTAATATTATTTAAAAACCATTGCCATCTCTTTCTAAACTATGTATGTATGTATATATACAATCTCTCTCTCTCTCTTTCACTCTTTTTAGCTGGAAATCGCGGACAAACACAGAATGAAGATGAACAGGCTCTATCCCGACTGTTTCTTTATTTAGCTTTCTTGTATATTGGATGGCTGCTTTTTGCATAGCTACAGTTCTAAACCACACGGCAATCGTTATTCAATCAATTTAGGCAAACCCAATAATAAAGAAAGGACAAGGACAACAAAAAAAAAAAAAAAAAAAAAAAAAACAAGAACAAGAATAACAACAACGACGGCGATGGCGACGGCACCAATAAACGCATAATATTAACAACAACAACAATTAGCCGTATCATCCGGCAGATGCAAAATTCCAGAAGTTATTACAATTATTATTACTAAAAAAAGAAAAAAAAAAAAAATCAATTAAGGATGAGAATATGTGCAAGAACGCATACATTCACACACACGCACGCGCGCACACACACACACACACAGATGTCGGAATGGACATATATAGTACTCGGTTTTCCACTGTGATGATTAACTCAAAATTTGCGTTTTTGTATCCATTTCGTTTTCATTGAACATTTTAAATATCATCCTTCATCATCTACTAGAGATATTCGATTCTGAACTGTTGCTTTCTTTTCGTTTCCCCCAAACAATAACCCCAACCCCTTTCCTTGCTTTTGGCAAGCCAAAAGTTTCAACAATGCAGCAAGAATTGAACTTGAAGTGTTTTGATGGTATGTGTGTGTGTGTGTGTGTGTGCGTGTGTGTTTGATGGGTGCATATGTGCAGTTCGATTGATCGGTCTGATTGAGAACTCTTTTCATGTAAATCATATTGTGAAACATAAAGGCCAAAAACCCAAACCTTTCCACATTTACTTGGGATCGGCAAAGACGATTAACGTCTAAAATAATATCTACATACATACATTAATGCATACACATTTAAAAAATAATAATAAATAAATAAATATATATATATATATGTATGTATATGTATATGGAAATTGTAAAAAGAAATGGAAATACATAACGAAACAAAAGACAAGGCCACACAGACCATTAATATTTGATGTTGCCTATATTTTAATTCATCACCAATCGTGTTTTCTTCTACGGTTTTTTTTTTGTTTTATTTTGTGTGATTGTTTATTATTCATACCGTTTTTAAATGTCTTTTGTGTTCTTTTAAATGTGTATTATATATAAATAAAATGGAAAATAAGCAAAATAAGTGGCAACTATATGGTAAATTACGCTAAAAAATAAAAAAGGAACTTTTATTTGATATGTTGATATGAAATGTTGAATGAGTTTTAAAGATCACAAACAACTTAACTTATGGTGGGATATATAAAGTATTAGAATCATTTAACAATATTGTTGGAAATAGAATTACATACATATGTACATATATAGATGAAATATTTTCATATCCTGTACAGGCATCATAAGGTAAGTTAAGAAATTATTATGAATATTGCTTGGTTTCAGCTTCGATGGTTAATTATGTAATATCCAGAAACTGGATTCAAAAACATTGATTACATAGGTTTCCGGAGAACCAATGAGGTATCCTTTGGCCAAATGATAAAGCTAAAAATGTTTAAATCCATTGGAAGTTGCTTTTATCCGAATATTTTCGTAAAACTTCTGTCAACTATTTAGCTTGCGTAACTGCTGAGAGAAGGTCTGGAGGAGGAGTGACTATTATTTAGATATTCCTCTAACCATTCCGGATGATATTTACTTACATTTTATGCAGGCACAACTTGATCCAGCTAAGATACTATATATACATAATATATATGTTTTTTTTTTTTTTTAATATATTAAAATTTTTATTAATGCATTTCAGTGTAAAAATTAAAATGACACATTTTTCCTTACGTAAATTTCACATGTTTCTTCAACTTCTACTATAACTTCCTGCTTTTATCGTTCAACCCTTATTTGCAATTTTCGATTCTTGCACTTTGTTGTTGCATGTTGTTGTTGCTTGTTATTGTTGTAATGACAAGTATATAGAACAAAATACAATATAGGGGGGCTATAGTAATCGGCAATCGATTCTGATTTTGAAACGTTTCAAAATCAAAATCCATTGCAGACATACAACCCAATACATTTATATATATATATATATATATGTACATCTGTATATATATATACATATATATCAATTACAATTAGAATCAATTGTGTAAATGTAATTGCAATTTTATTGTTTCCAGTTTATTATCTAATTTTATTTGCATTTTGCTGGTTGTTGTTTTTTTTTTTTTTTGTTTTGTTTTGTTTTTAAGCACGATTATTTCTCTCCCATTTCTCTTTTTTTTTTTTTTTTTTTTTTTTGTTTTATTATTTTTTTTTCTTTCTTTCGATTCAATTGTACAATTTACCGAAAATGTTCTTCCCTCTTTTCGGTCTTATGAAACAAATAATAAGTAATAAAGTTAATATTTAAATTTAAATTTTCTAAAAGCCAAAATGTAATTTAATTGATAACTTAAATGTTTTATAATATTGGGGATTGCTGGCATTTGTCATATACTAGAAATTAGTATATATTTCTCTCTTGATTTTTTGCACATTGTTTAGCCTAGACTTGCCGATAGATTGATTGATTGACAGATCGATCTACTATATATATTAGTTATATTTATATGTATAAATAAAAACCCATGTAATACGCACACATACTTATGTATGAAGTAAAGAAGAAGATGAATTTGTTTTTAAATTCAATAAAGAGTTTCCCCCCAAAAAGCTTGCGCCCAATCGCCCCCCCCCTCCATTCCACAAAATTGTGACTCAAATCTGATTTGATGGCAATTTCTTAATATAGGAACGAATCTTCATACATATGTACGCATGTATGTGTGTGTGTATGTAGGCATATGTGTGTATGTATGTATGTATTCTATGTAGCTCTCCAATAGCAAAAAAAAAAAAAAAAAAAAAAAACAAAATATTTGTAACTTTAATAAACTAAGTTCTTATTAATTTGTTTTATACTGCACGGATTGTATGTGTGTGTGTGTGAGTGTATTTTAAATATCGATATCAGATTCTTAAAGGAATTATGAGATTTAGCAGCAAATTTGACTTTGACTAATTGTTTAGAACAGAGAAACAGAGAAAAAACACACACAGAGAGAGAAGAGAGAAAGGAACAATGATATATGTATATAGAAAACTAGTAGATATAGCTATGATCTTAACTGCAAGACATTTCATTATATACTATTTATTTCTGAGATAAAAATTGATAATAATTTATTAGAATTTTAATAAGATTTTAATCAGTAAATGATTTAAAATGGCTTATTTGAATTAAAAACTCCATTTCCCTAAAAAAAAGTCAAAGTATATATGTATATATATATATATGTTTATACATACATATATATGTTAAGCTTTTTGATTTCATAAATAGAAATTTCAACTTTTTGTATATTGATCTTAGAGAAGTAAGTTAATAACTTTCATATTCTAAAATTCAGATATCGTATTGAAAATTTTGCTAATGAATCTATATCTCTTCTATATCTTTTATTCTCTCTCTCTCTCTCTCTCTCTCTCTCTCTCTCTTACTCTCGCTGTGCCAATAATAATCATTTGGAAAACGAATTGTAAAAGAAAAAAAACTGAGTAGGGAAAACATATATTTCTGTTTGGCTTGAAAAATGGAAAATGATGGAAAATAGTACGGAAAATTGAGAATTGATTTAGTTCGATTTGAATTTCATGCTCTTAATTACCATGACCGTATACTTCTTCATGGTTGTAATACTTTGCTTCTGTTAGGCACTATTTCCTTTTTGTTTTCTTTTATTTCACGTGATTTTTTTTTTATTTTTTTTGGTTGTTTTCTTCTTTTGCATGTTAGGTGAATTATTTATTTTATTTTTTAAGTTTTATGTGAATTTGTATTGTTGTTGTTGTTGTTGCTTGGGGTTTCTGCTTAGTTTTAGGTTTGTTTTCGTGTTGTATTTTCATTTTCTCTTATTTCAGTTTTTTCTTGTTTTTGGGGTTTAAGTAATTTAAAGACCGCTTCTAGTAAAATATTGCTATATACATATATACATATATATGTATATATATATATATATATATATATATGTATATATGTATATATATATGTATGTATATATTGTATTTTCTTTTTTTCTTTTGTTAAATTTATTATTGTTTTATGTTATATCCCAAAAATTTGTTAGTTTATTGTTTTTGCTTTTGAAAAAATTTACAATTTGTGAAATCTTATGATTTTTTTTTTTTTTGATATTGCGGTCCTTTCGTGTTTTTCTCATTTCTTTCGTTTTTTGTCTATTTTATTATTATTTTTATTATTATTACTAACAAAAAAATGCGTATTTGTTTTAGTCGTACAACAACGAAATACTTTACATTTATAAATATGTTAATTTTCATTTTTTTTTTTTAATGTTTTTGTTTATCAATCTTCATAAGTACATATATATATATATACTATATATACATACATATATGTATATATATACATATGTATATATGTATTTAAGTGACTTAAAATCTACATATACATACATTTAATTGTTTAATTTTGTAATTTTAATTTATACATTTACAATACAAGTTTTTTCTTTCGTTTCTCTTTTTGTTTTAAATTAAATTAATTTATTAAATTAAATTTTGTTTTTATAATTTATATTTTTTTTTTTTTTTTTTTTTTTTTTGGGTTACAACTTCTCATGCAAAGTTGAAGCACATGTTTTTTGCTGTTTTTTTGTTTGTTTGTTTTCATTTAAATTTAATTTTAATTGAAATTTAAATCAAATAGTTAATCATTTAAATAACGGTGGATCGTTCGATTCATACTTTAATGAATTGCTTTACATATACATACATACACACACACAGACAAAACACATTCACACCTACATACACATACAAAACATACACACACACACAAACACACACATACGCACATACATACACACACACATGTACGTTAGTGGCTTTTGTTTAAACTAACAAAAAAGAGAAGTAACATTCTTTTATCTTTTTATTGGTGTTCAAATTTGAAAATTTTCCGGAAATCTGAATTGAAAATCAAATGAAACTCTTTTTTTATTGCTTTTACTGATTCGATCTTCTTCTTTACCAAACACGCACACACATAGATATATGTGTGTATGTGCGTATATTTCGAAAATTTGAAAAACCCTCCCCGCGTTTTTTAAAACGTACAAAAAAACTTTTTTTCTTTACTTTTTTTTCTGTGTGTTTTTTGTTTTTAAATTAAAACTTAAGCAATTCTTTACATCATTTAAAAGCTATTTAACAAAAAAAAAAATATATATAATAATAATAATAAAATAATTAGTCGTACATCGGGAGAAATACATAGCAAAAAGTAAACTATGCATTTTCCTTGTGGCGTAATTGTTGTTGCTTTTTCGATACTTTTGCGATATATATGTATATATATATATATATATATATATATGTTTATATATGTAGAAAGATATATACATCGTTTTCAAAATCAGCGCACAAACAACAAAATTGAATGTTGGGGGCGGGGGACAGGGTATATGGTAGGGGTTGTAGAAGTTTTAAAGAACAAATACAAAACAAATTACACACAAAAAATATTTTTTAAGTAACTTTGAGATCATTTAAATGTATTTTTGATGTAAATGTATGTAAAGAATTCTTTTTTTTTTTTTGTCGTTCTTCTTAAATTTAGTGATTTTTTTACAAAACATCTGAAGCAACTGTTACTCTCTTTTCTCCTCTTTTTTGCTCTCGCTCTCTTCTCTATTAAAAAAAAGGAGACCCACACTGAAGTCAATATACACCAACGCGATTTTAATTCTGCAAAACAAACGGAAAACTAAGATGGGTTGGGGAAAAAATGAAGAATTATTAAAAAAAAAAAAAATTTCGTTTAAAAAGTGACCCAGGCTAAACATGCATATAAATCGACGGAATTCATATATGTATCTACATATGTATGTATATATATAGTATTGTCTTGATGTAATCGTTAACCGATTATTTGTTTTCACTTTTCATAATATCATATCGTATGCATATGCTTTCCTTTTCTTTTTCTTCTAGGTTTTACAATGGTTTTCCTTTCTTTTTTTCTTCTTTTTTTGTTTTTTTGTTTGCTCTCTAGAATCTAGATAGAATCAATTTTACAATAGGTCACTTTTTTCCCAAGAGATAACGATATTTCTTTTTTTCTTTTTTTTTTCTTTTTTGTCAATACGTTTCGATATTGATCGAGCAGAATAACCTCTTATGTATCCCTAGCCTCAGTGGTTTCAGTGCCAACTGTGGCAGCGGCATTGACCACCACAGCCATGGCAGCCGCCACATTGACATGTCTTAACATGCGGAACTCCTGGACAGAAGTATCAACATCATCTGGTGTTCCATCTTCACGACCACCGCTTAGATTTAGAGCAGAACTTTCAGCATTTGAATACTCTTTGAGAAATTGTTCATAGGTGTTAAGATGATGTTGCTGTTGTTGCTGTTGCTGTTGCTGCTGCTGATCGGAAGCGGTAGCGTTATATGGTGGTGGTGGCGGACGGTCCTGATAGGAGACAAGTTGTTGTTGTTGCTGCTGTTGCTGCTGCTGCTGTTGCTGTTGCTGTTGCTGCTGTTGCTGCTGTTGCTGTTGCTGTTGCTGCTGTTGATGTTGCTGCTGCTGATGAAGTTGATAAGTTTGCTCTGCAGTTGATTGAGCATAGAGTACTTCATCTACTTGAAGGGCTGTCATTGAGGCCAAGCCTTGAGGTGATGTTGGCGATTGTTTAATAATGGCCACTGCTGATCTATCGATAAGTGGATTATCATCAGTGGAGGTTCTAGTATTGATGCTGATGTTTGTATTACTATTGCTATTGTTGTTGTTGTTGTTGCTGTTGCTGTTGCTGTTGCTGTTGCTAATTGTATTGTTGTTGCTGCTGTTGTTGTGGTTATTACTATTATTATTATTATTATTATTGTTGTTGCTGTTGTTGTTGTTGCTGTTATTATTGTTATTGCTGCTGTTGCTGTATTCGCTGATTTGTGCATTGGTGGGGTTTGCGGACAGATTTGGCGCTGCTTCATGCAGCTCATGCTATTCCTTTATAAGGCGATAGATATGATGCGTGGTTCCACTATTCTGGGCCGCCACCTCGAACACATACGCTATGCATAGCAGTGTCTCTTGCGTTTCACGCGCTCGCATTACCTTTAAAATAAATTGATTGGAAAAATAAAATATACATACATATATACATACTTATATATCTTCTTTTACTTTTTTTTTTTTTTTTTTTTTTTGATGTAACACTCACTTGCAGTATTGTAAAGTTCTCGAGTACACTGTTCATCATATAGCGTTCAGGTAAATTCTTCAGCTTTTGTATGAAATTAATCATATATTCGCACATCGGTGAACGCTGTATGCGATACACATAGCGATTGTTCTCTAAACGAGAATATTCACTTTCCACCTTCTCCACCACCTGTTTGCCAAAGGAGCAAACGATTGTCGAGCAGACAAGTTCGATATTCTCATTGCTTTCATATCTAAGAAGAAGAAGAATTATAAAAATATAGATATATATACATACATATATGCACTATATAATGTATTATCATTATGTACATGTATATCTACTTACTGGCTTGTTACACCATAGAAATCCCCCGTTTCGCTGCCAGTCGTTATATCTGTATTCAGATCCGCCCAACATTTAACCAAATAAAATGCATTTTGCGGACCTTTTTCATAGAGATCTTTGAGACCGCCGGATTTTTCCGGAAATTTATCGAATATCTGTCGTATATCAACTGTCTGCAAGATACATACATAGATGAACAAGATATTTGATTAAATATTCAATTCAATTTCAATTAATGATTTATGTACATACCTCTAAAAGTGGATCGGAGAAGGATGGCTTGCCGCCCAATTGTACAAATAGGTGACGGTTATACTAATTAACAAAAAATATCGATTAAAAATTATATACATATGTATACATATATTGAGAATCAAGCATTATTGTTCATTTACCATATCATCTCTTTGGATTTCCATGAATGCCGTAAATTCTAGCAAACGGAATTTTTGCGTTGCAATCGCCCTACCCTCCCATGGCAATTGTGCGGCCGGTAGACCAGCTTCAATATCACCAGATACCGCTGTCGATGGTTTACCAGCTGGATATGGTGGCTGAGGGAACGGCTTTATGCTGTAATCATAGAAACTATTTTGGTCAATGCAAATGCGTATGTTTTAATATATGTGCTAGAAGGATTTGTCAACTTACTCTTGTGAGG